>OX235276.1:16859492-17142679 GCA_944472155.2 Trichobilharzia szidati | reverse complement strand
CTCCAACTCGCCACTAAGAAAGACGTGTACATCAAGCTACCCTACATGGGGCATCATAGCAGCTTGATAACTAGACAAAAACAATTCGTCATCACATTAAACCTTCCTTCGTAAACTTTGTTTTGATAACATAGCAGATGTACTATTACCTCTGTTATTTGGTTTAGTGATCTTCATTGTTATTTTGATCTTGAATATGTCCTTTTAACTTGACTTAAGTAGTCTATTTTCTCACCTCTTACCTCTTTATTAATTTCATATATGTGTACTCCTATAACAAGTCCGTGTGTGATCAGATTGTTCGAAATGTGTTGCGCAAATACAGCATTACACGATTCAGACAAATTACGTCTTCTTATTGCTTCGTCTATATTCATAAAGGGAACTAATTATTTTAAAGGTAACTTTAGCCCAATAACTGCTTGCAAGAATTGAATTGAATTGCCTATCAATCAACAATGACAGTGTCAGTTAGCTGAGTCAAAGGCACATACACCACTAACCCTGCTTACTCTCAGCCTCCAGTGTTCTGCGTAATAAGACGTGGTCATTTTTGAGAAGTCCAGGAAAGAATAATAGGGTCGAACAATTTATTTTTATTTTATTTTGATTACAGTTTGATGCCACACCGTATTTTCAGTACAAGTATGGAATTTTCAGCATGTGATATCGGTAGCCCAAATTTCGCAGGCCGACCATAGATATCGGGTGTGCGTCGGCAGGGGATCGAACCCCGGACGATGTACATGGTCGGCGAGAGTCCTAACCACTGTGCCACCGACGCACAATAGAGGAGAATGGGTAGAATACATGAATTAATGAATAGTAAGATTAGAGGTTGAGGCTCAATTTTAAGTACATAAGTCAAACGAAAATTTTTCTTGGAAACCAACAGGATATGATGAGACGACCGAAAGAGATTCGAAGGAAAACTGATGCTGAGATAAGAGAGATATTCGATTCACTCCCTATCATTACAGTGCTGTCAACATTGTGATAGGAATCATGCGACTGAATCAATCAGTCCACACACACACACAAGTCTTGTTCGCATTTGAAACTAAAATCAACAATATGACATATTTACATGGATTCATTTAAAGACCATTTAAGTAAGACCACTGGTTAACTTAAGACAAGAATCTATTCGTATATGAACACTACAAAGCAGAAACTACTACTGGGACAGAAATGAAGTGAAGCTTGATTCCTGAGGATATTACTTAATGTGATTATGGATTGTTATTTACAAGAACAGATGACCAACCTATAAAGCACAAAATAATTGAGCGAAGAATATCCTTTTCGATAATTTCCTCTTCTGGCTCTACTATTACATATATGTTTATATACACAGAATATTCTAGATTAGTAGTCAATAACAATATTGGTGTTTTGTTTTAAATAATATCGATTTGTAAAGCAAGATCACGATGGAATTACAGTTCATTAAAGATGCTTAAATTATTATAATAATATGGATATAGTAGCAAATAGAATATCAGCTGAAATTAGGGAAATTTCACAAAAATTCTGGATTATTCAAACCTGGATGGCCAAGGTAATGATAATGACTGAACTAACTTCTTTTGAATGCACAAATTAGGCTTATTAATATGGATCCCAACGACCAGCCTTAGCAATATTTAGTAGTCGAACTCTTAAGGCGAAATTGAGATTTGTTGGTATGCGCTAAATGACTCTGAAAACCCTTTTTAACATCAATCTTGTGTTCTGTCTCCACAAGATGAGATAGAATAGTGCTACGAATAGGTTTTGTTTGTCCTTTGCTTAACCACAATACAGGGTGATGTTTGAAAATCCGACGAGGAACACGCCTAATTGTACGGCTTATGCAACTAACTGGCTCACTCCACAGGAGCAGTTAAACTGGTAGATACACATGGAAGAGGCGAAATTAGGCAGTTTATATCTCACTCCCGAACGCAAAATAAGCGTGGAGTGGTTTTGAAGATATAGCGTAATTCAGCAACAACACTGAATGCTCTTTGTACCGCATTTCTAAGGCGCTGTGTTAGTATCTCGCTAATGTTGTCCCCGAGGAGCTGAATTTGTAAGAATGAGGCCTTCCTTTTTCGGAACTGTTGGCACCTTAGGCTGCTTTGATTTTATATTCATATTCTTATCACAATAAACTTTCCTGGATAACCTTATACATATATATATGTTTATAATTGTAATGTCTTACACAGATCGACTTGAATTATTACAACGTCTTCTGTTGGCAGTTCCACCATCTTTTGTCGACAGTGATTCTTCTCTTGTCAATAACACTAACAGTTCGTCGACACAATTTCAATTATGGATTGATTTATCATCTTTGTGGAGTTCCATTGAAATTGACGATGATACAGTACAAAAACAATTTTATCCTGTTTGGTTCACTCAGATTGCCTTACTCTATGCTGGGATTCTAAATATTCCTGCAGTAAGTGATTGAATAATTTACTCTCCAGAATGTACATAAGTTTGAATTGTGCTCAGATAATTACCTATATATTTGTGAATTAGGGTTGACATAGTAGTATGTCGTTTAACTAAGGTACTAGGTAACGACTGGGAATCAGAGACGGTTCCATCAGATTGGGGTAAGTCACTTATTATACCAATATTCAAGAAGGGAGACAAGTCCTCATGTGATAATCATAGGGGGATCAGCCTGACGAACATAGTCTCTAAAATCCTAGGCTCAGTAATCATACACAGAGTAAGCTGAACTCGGGAAGAACAAACGAGGGAAAATCAAGCGGGCTTTAGGCCAGGTAGAGGGTGCATAGATCATATCTTCACTCTCCGACAGATCCTAGAACATTGACACACTTTTAGGCGCCCAACAATTGCCATATTTCTTGACTTGAAGGCGGCCTTCGACTCCGTGGATCGAGAGGTTCTATAGCAATGTTTGACTATGAAGGGAGTGCCAAGAAAGTACATTGCACTAATCAAGGCACTCTACTCAAACTCACGTAGCTGTGTAAGGGCTTATGGGGAATTGTCATGTGAATTGATAACAACCAGTGGTGTCCGTCAAGGATGTCCACTTTCCCCTTTTCTGTTTAACTTCATCATAGATATGCTAATGGAAGTATCCTAAACTGAACTTAACGACTTAGGAATTGACTTGTTACCAGGGAATAGTCTTATGGACTTAGAATATGCAGATGACATAGTCCTGTTAGGGGAGGATGCTGACAAAATGCAGACAGGGTCTTCTGAACACCTTGAGCAGCGATCTTCGTATGGTTGGCATGCGATTCGCCCATGTGAAATGTAAGATGCTGCTACAGGACTGGACTACGTCTACCCCTAGCTTAGTGATAGGAAGTGAAGTGATAGAACATGTTGACCACTTCACCTATTTGGGAAGTTGTATCAGCACCAATGGACTGATTGGCGACGAAATCTCAGCACGGATTCAAAAAGCTCGGGCTGCTTTCGCTAACTTACACCGTCTCTGGCGTAGGCGTGACATCCGGCTATCAACCAAGGGACGTGTATACTGCTCAACAGTTCTCTCCGTCCTTCTCTATGGCTCTGAAACATGGCCAATACGAGTTGAAGACATGAAAATGTTGACTGTTTTTGATCATAGATGTCTACGATCTCCTTCTTACGTTAGGTGGCATCATAAGGTATGTAATGTTGACGTTAGGCGTAGAGTGTTGGGCAAAGAGGGGAAATCAATCGAAGAGGCTATGAAGTTACATAGATTGAGATGGTTAGGTCACGTGCTGCCTCGTTATCGCCTCCCCCGACGGGTATTACTAGCTGATATAGATGCAGGTTGAAAAAGAGTAAGTGGTGGCCAAACAAAAACATGGCATCAATCCATGAAATCCTTGACAGTTAAACTGAGTCGGGAAGGGAGATGCAGGCTTCCGGGTTGGGGCTGAAGCCATGCCACAATAGGTGACATGGCTCAAAATCGTTGTCAATGGCGCAGATATATTCAGTCTCTTTAACCTTCATACTCCTTTCTACCATTACTCATTCTGTTTCACTCTTATACTTGTCAAAACTCTATTGATTCTCTTCACTGATCTTCTTGTTTACCTTTGTGTGCTCTTTGGAACGTGGCAACTCGAACTGCTGCACTTTGGTGCCAAGTTCTATGTTAAATGCAGCCAGCCATTCTATGTTACCGTTACTTGTATGCTAACAAAACCATGTTTTCATCGATAGATAATTTTGTAAAGTAACTGACGCCAGATTAGTAGAAGACTGTGTGTTCGAATCATGTCGGGTTCACTAAATGTAAAGTACTGGTAGTGCTGTCAACTAGCTTCCTTTTAGCAGTCCTTACTCAACACAATTTACCTATGTACTCAATAATTCAGTACTCTACCTAACCTGTAAATACTGACGACAAAACGCAAATTAAAAGGACTTGGTTATTATCAAGGAAAAAGAGCTCAAGTGAACCATACTATTATTGTTTCCTTTAGTTCCTAGAGGAACATAGGGCTTCAGCCTGACTTCTCCATTGCGTTCGGTTCTCCGCCAACCTTCCCACCTGGCTCCATGTCTGCCCATATGCTTTCATCTCCTCTTCGCATGACCTACTCCTTTTCTATGTCACCCTGGCCCTGATGACCAGCTAACTCACCGCTTCCCATTCGGGTTTTACTCGAGCGATGGTCTGTCGTGTGATGTCACTCACTTGATGGTTTGTTTTCTCAGAGTATGGCCAATCCACCTAACTCCATTTGTTCCTGCATATTTGTTGCACAATTGGTTCCTGCTGGGTTGGTTCGTTCATTGCCAGAGATCCCTGTTGCTGATCTTTTCTGGCCGGTCATCTGATCTTGAGCGATGTATTGAGCGAAAACAGATGTCGATGAAGGTCTGTAGCTTGTTCGAAGTGCCCTTCGTGCTGCGCCAAGTTTCTTATCCATAAAGTAGCACTGACTTCTCATTGGAGTTGAAAATCCGGATCTTATTTTTCATGCTAAATGCTGTTAACCTCCACACAGAATTGAGAGAAATGCAAGCTTGCCTTGTTTTCCTGATCCTCGCTTTGATATCCTTATCAGTTCTGTCCGCCTGTAGTTGGAGCGGTGCTTCCCAGGTTGGAGGTGGGTAGGTGAAGGATTTCAGATTTCTTCCATTTATGCTGATTGTTGTCTGTTGTTGTTGTCGCTGTTTCTGTTAGCGGGCAGGAATCGTTATAGTCACCTCTGGTTTCTCTATGTTCATCTGAAGGTAGGCCTATATTTGATGCTTCTTCTATCGCCAACTTGTTGCTTTTCACTTGTATATCTTCCCGGTTTGTGGGAAAATCAGGTATGTATCATCGGCACAGTCCATAAATGCACTATGTATTTTGAGTATAATCAAAGGTAAAGATTATTCAAGGAAAAGGGTCTAGGACTTACCTAATGGGTATGGAATTATTGCAAACTCAAAGAATGTGCGTATAGAGACAGCACAAGGGAAAAGTACAAAATGGCGTTGGCGCCACTCGGTTTGTGTACAAATTAAAGCAAAGTCTTTAACATTGGAATGTGCGCCGCAACCTTAAGCCATATCTCTTTTTCTGTCATCAAGGAAGTAATAGCAAGCACTTCTTTTGTATAAGCGTAGATATTTATTCTCTAATCTTGTGATCGATTAAATAATGATCAATAATAATCACTTTACAGGATTTTCATCATGAGCTGACATTAGTTAGAGAACCATTGGAAAACCTGGGAGTACTGGACAGCTGTTTCGTCCTAGTTTGGGACTCTTCATCAGTACGCACCCACCGGGATTCGAACCCAGGACCTTCTGGTTACATTAAGCCACTGGGACCCGATCCAATGACCCATGAATTCTAACTTCTGCCAATTCACGACATAGCGCAACCACTAGCCAATGTCTTCGGTGAGTATTTGTCCTCACACCCGACCTGCTGCACCCTACTGGTCACGACTTCTCACTAGAACCCCAGGTAACTGCCTACCTGAATAGGGCAAGTCCAAACAATAGCAATAGTTATACAGAATGCAATTTTCAGCCTTTTTTTATACATATTACAATAATTTACCTGCTTTCACATAAATATGTACATACATAAAATTTAAAATAGTAATAATAATAATAAAATTAATAACGAAACCAATATAAACGGAATGTTGGTGGAAACATAAAGAAGTATAAGTAGATAGTATCATAGCTAATACATGGAATAATAATTATCATCTTTGCTTACACTTACTTTGCATTTCAGTTGCTGGTTTAAAAAGTTTATAAGTTCTTTTCTGACATCTGACTTTCTCTCACTCCACACAACTACCCATGCTAAATATGGTGGTATGGTAGAATCCTCATATTTATCAGAGGATTTAACCGAAAATGTGCCACTCTATAGAAGGTATGTAGATGATGTTGTAATCATCAGTGATAAGTCTTGTTCTGCCAACTCAATTTTAAATCGAATGAATGAAGTTCAGAATAGCATATCACTTACATCTGTAGAAGAGGAAGATAATTGTTTATCTTTCCTAGACATATTACTTAGTCGACGGCTTGATGGGTCAATAAAAAGATCTATTTATAGAAAACCTACCTGGACAGGAAATTATCGTAATAATAACAGTTTCTGCCCTGTCCGGTACAAAAGAGCCTTAGTGAGCGAGGTGCCTCTTCAGTAGAATCCAACGAATGTGCACTGAAGACAGATACACTTGATGAGGAAGTAAGAAAGAAAGTTGACACAAGCTCTGGTTGATAATAATTATCCAGACAAGTTCATCAGGACATATAAAGTAGTCAGAACACCAAGACCCACTCACTCTCCAACTCGCCACTAAGAAAGACGTGTACATCAAGCTACCCTACATGGGGCATCATAGCAGCTTGATAACTAGACAAAAACAATTCGTCATCACATTAAACCTTCCTTCGTAAACTTTGTTTTGATAACATAGCAGATGTACTATTACCTCTGTTATTTGGTTTAGTGGTCTTCATTGTTATTTTGATCTTGAATATGTCCTTTTAACTTGACTTAAGTAGTCTATTTTCTCACCTCTTACCTCTTTATTAATTTCATATATGTGTACTCCTATAACAAGTCCGTGTGTGATCAGATTGTTCGAAATGTGTTGCGCAAATACAGCATTACACGATTCAGACAAATTACGTCTTCTTATTGCTTCGTCTATATTCATAAAGGGAACTAATTATTTTAAAGGTAACTTTAGCCCAATAACTGCTTGCAAGAATTGAATTGAATTGCCTATCAATCAACAATGACAGTGTCAGTTAGCTGAGTCAAAGGCACATACACCACTAACCCTGCTTACTCTCAGCCTCCAGTGTTCTGCGTAATAAGACGTGGTCATTTTTGAGAAGTCCAGGAAAGAATAATAGGGTCGAACAATTTATTTTTATTTTATTTTGATTACAGTTTGATGCCACACCGTATTTTCAGTACAAGTATGGAATTTTCAGCATGTGATATCGGTAGCCCAAATTTCGCAGGCCGACCATAGATATCGGGTGTGCGTCGGCAGGGGATCGAACCCCGGACGATGTACATGGTCGGCGAGAGTCCTAACCACTGTGCCACCGACGCACAATAGAGGAGAATGGGTAGAATACATGAATTAATGAATAGTAAGATTAGAGGTTGAGGCTCAATTTTAAGTACATAAGTCAAACGAAAATTTTTCTTGGAAACCAACAGGATATGATGAGACGACCGAAAGAGATTCGAAGGAAAACTGATGCTGAGATAAGAGAGATATTCGATTCACTCCCTATCATTACAGTGCTGTCAACATTGTGATAGGAATCATGCGACTGAATCAATCAGTCCACACACACACACAAGTCTTGTTCGCATTTGAAACTAAAATCAACAATATGACATATTTACATGGATTCATTTAAAGACCATTTAAGTAAGACCACTGGTTAACTTAAGACAAGAATCTATTCGTATATGAACACTACAAAGCAGAAACTACTACTGGGACAGAAATGAAGTGAAGCTTGATTCCTGAGGATATTACTTAATGTGATTATGGATTGTTATTTACAAGAACAGATGACCAACCTATAAAGCACAAAATAATTGAGCGAAGAATATCCTTTTCGATAATTTCCTCTTCTGGCTCTACTATTACATATATGTTTATATACACAGAATATTCTAGATTAGTAGTCAATAACAATATTGGTGTTTTGTTTTAAATAATATCGATTTGTAAAGCAAGATCACGATGGAATTACAGTTCATTAAAGATGCTTAAATTATTATAATAATATGGATATAGTAGCAAATAGAATATCAGCTGAAATTAGGGAAATTTCACAAAAATTCTGGATTATTCAAACCTGGATGGCCAAGGTAATGATAATGACTGAACTAACTTCTTTTGAATGCACAAATTAGGCTTATTAATATGGATCCCAACGACCAGCCTTAGCAATATTTAGTAGTCGAACTCTTAAGGCGAAATTGAGATTTGTTGGTATGCGCTAAATGACTCTGAAAACCCTTTTTAACATCAATCTTGTGTTCTGTCTCCACAAGATGAGATAGAATAGTGCTACGAATAGGTTTTGTTTGTCCTTTGCTTAACCACAATACAGGGTGATGTTTGAAAATCCGACGAGGAACACGCCTAATTGTACGGCTTATGCAACTAACTGGCTCACTCCACAGGAGCAGTTAAACTGGTAGATACACATGGAAGAGGCGAAATTAGGCAGTTTATATCTCACTCCCGAACGCAAAATAAGCGTGGAGTGGTTTTGAAGATATAGCGTAATTCAGCAACAACACTGAATGCTCTTTGTACCGCATTTCTAAGGCGCTGTGTTAGTATCTCGCTAATGTTGTCCCCGAGGAGCTGAATTTGTAAGAATGAGGCCTTCCTTTTTCGGAACTGTTGGCACCTTAGGCTGCTTTGATTTTATATTCATATTCTTATCACAATAAACTTTCCTGGATAACCTTATACATATATATATGTTTATAATTGTAATGTCTTACACAGATCGACTTGAATTATTACAACGTCTTCTGTTGGCAGTTCCACCATCTTTTGTCGACAGTGATTCTTCTCTTGTCAATAACACTAACAGTTCGTCGACACAATTTCAATTATGGATTGATTTATCATCTTTGTGGAGTTCCATTGAAATTGACGATGATACAGTACAAAAACAATTTTATCCTGTTTGGTTCACTCAGATTGCCTTACTCTATGCTGGGATTCTAAATATTCCTGCAGTAAGTGATTGAATAATTTACTCTCCAGAATGTACATAAGTTTGAATTGTGCTCAGATAATTACCTATATATTTGTGAATTAGGGTTGACATAGTAGTATGTCGTTTAACTAAGGTACTAGGTAACGACTGGGAATCAGAGACGGTTCCATCAGATTGGGGTAAGTCACTTATTATACCAATATTCAAGAAGGGAGACAAGTCCTCATGTGATAATCATAGGGGGATCAGCCTGACGAACATAGTCTCTAAAATCCTAGGCTCAGTAATCATACACAGAGTAAGCTGAACTCGGGAAGAACAAACGAGGGAAAATCAAGCGGGCTTTAGGCCAGGTAGAGGGTGCATAGATCATATCTTCACTCTCCGACAGATCCTAGAACATTGACACACTTTTAGGCGCCCAACAATTGCCATATTTCTTGACTTGAAGGCGGCCTTCGACTCCGTGGATCGAGAGGTTCTATAGCAATGTTTGACTATGAAGGGAGTGCCAAGAAAGTACATTGCACTAATCAAGGCACTCTACTCAAACTCACGTAGCTGTGTAAGGGCTTATGGGGAATTGTCATGTGAATTGATAACAACCAGTGGTGTCCGTCAAGGATGTCCACTTTCCCCTTTTCTGTTTAACTTCATCATAGATATGCTAATGGAAGTATCCTAAACTGAACTTAACGACTTAGGAATTGACTTGTTACCAGGGAATAGTCTTATGGACTTAGAATATGCAGATGACATAGTCCTGTTAGGGGAGGATGCTGACAAAATGCAGACAGGGTCTTCTGAACACCTTGAGCAGCGATCTTCGTATGGTTGGCATGCGATTCGCCCATGTGAAATGTAAGATGCTGCTACAGGACTGGACTACGTCTACCCCTAGCTTAGTGATAGGAAGTGAAGTGATAGAACATGTTGACCACTTCACCTATTTGGGAAGTTGTATCAGCACCAATGGACTGATTGGCGACGAAATCTCAGCACGGATTCAAAAAGCTCGGGCTGCTTTCGCTAACTTACACCGTCTCTGGCGTAGGCGTGACATCCGGCTATCAACCAAGGGACGTGTATACTGCTCAACAGTTCTCTCCGTCCTTCTCTATGGCTCTGAAACATGGCCAATACGAGTTGAAGACATGAAAATGTTGACTGTTTTTGATCATAGATGTCTACGATCTCCTTCTTACGTTAGGTGGCATCATAAGGTATGTAATGTTGACGTTAGGCGTAGAGTGTTGGGCAAAGAGGGAAAATCAATCGAAGAGGCTATAAAGTTACATAGATTGAGATGGCTAGGTCACGTGCTGCGCATTCCTAACCATCGCCTCCCCTGACGGACGGGCATTGCTGGCTGATATAGGTGCAGGTTGATTGGAGAAGAGTAAGTGGTGGCCAAACAAAAACATGGCCTCATCAATCCATGAAATCCTTGACAGTTAAACTGAGTCAGGTAGGGAGATGCAGACTTCCGGGTTGGGGCCCGCCCTCGGGACTCTAAGAATCAATGGCTGGAGGCCATAGGTGACATGGCTCAAAATCGTTGTCAATGGCTTACGCAGATGTATTCAGTCTCTGTAATCTTTCATATTCCTTTCTACCATTACTCATTCTGTTTCACTCTTATACTTGTCAAAACTCTATTGATTCTCTTCACTCATCTTTGTTGTCTACCTTTGTATGCTATTTGGAACGTGGTAACTCGAACTGCTGCACTTCGGTGCCAAGTTCTATGTTGAATCCAGCCAGCCAGCCAGCCAGCATGAAATGCAGTTTATAAAATTGTATACTGATACCTCCAACTGGCTAGTTGGAAATCAAGTGCCTTATTCAGGAAACTGTAGCTTTGTAGGCTTTATTCATCTTGAATTAGACGAACTGTGAATATCTCTAAAGTAAATCATGGGACTAGTAGGCAAATAGAAGGTCTTGAGTACGAACATCAGTAGGTGCGTACTGTTGAAGAGTCCCCAACTAGGACGAAACAGTCGTCCAGTACTTCTTGCTGGTTTTCCAATCGTCCTCTAACCGATGTCAGTTCATGATGAAATCCTGCAATCAATCAAATCAAACCCCTGAAAACCAACACTTGAATATCAATCAGGTAGGTTCTAGTGGGTAGTTGTGACCATTGGGGTACAGCAGGTCGGGTGAGAGGACAAATACTCGCCACCGATGACATTGGCTAGTGGTCATGCTATGTCGTGAATGGGCAGAAGTTCGAATTCACGCACTGACTGGCTATTGGATTAGCGGGTCCCAGTGGTTGGTTGAATGGTCTACGAGCTAGCTCGCCTGCTAACCAGAAGATTCTGGGTTCGAACCTGGCAGTGGAGTGGGTGCTTGCGTGCTGCTGAAGAGTCTCCAGTTAGGACGAAGCAACTGTTCAGTAATCCAGGTATGGTTTTCCAATGGCTCTCTAACCTATGTTAGCTCATTATGAAATCCTGAAAGAATAAAAACGTTATGTAACATTGTGTGAAATTTGATAACATAGAATTTAATGTTGCAGAAAAAATATTAATTTAGAGTGACAGGTGGGACAAGTGAAATAATACTGGGGACAATTCAAAGTGAGAATAGCAGTAGTAGTAGCAACAACTGACGTAATAAAGAAAGAGTACACAAATTGAATAAAGAAAACGAAAAAAGAATTGGTAGAGCCAAAATATGGAATGGAGATTATCATACTTTAGCATAGAGCGATTAAGACCATGAAATTTTGGAGGGGTTAAACGAACTTTTTCTGTATACAGAGATCTGACTTCTTTATTCCGATTACCAAAGATGGCTTCATCAATACAGATGAGTCGGATACGTAGTGATTTGGGCAAATTACTTTTCGCCTTTTGGATGACTTTAAAAGTGGAGGTTGTAGAGATGAGGTGATTGTTGTCGACCAGATGTTTAATGATCGCGCTTCTTATAGCTCCACTCCCATCTCGTCGTAACCAATATTCAGGATAGTGTTCTTGCACCCTGTTGGATAAAAATTCTATGTTATCAAATTTCACACAACGTTACGCAACGTTTTTATTTTTATTCCATTTGCCTAGTTATCGTATAATTTTACATCCCTTTACAAGTTCTATGCATCCTATAAATTGTAAGGTAAATATTTAGAGACATTGAGTAGTAAGTAATATTGAAACTAAGAGACCATCACCCACCTAAGTTGATTGGATGAATTGAAATTTTACGTTTCATGTCACCTGACAACTGTTAAGCATGCTTGTTTGAAGCTTGGATGACTTAAAGTATACGGCTACCCACCTGTCTATCTGTCTGTTTTCAACATAGAACTTTGTACCGATGTGCAGCAGTTCAAGTCGCCACACTCCCTCAATGTAGCACACAAAGCAAGAGAAGAAAGTAGAAGAAATGCAAAATAGAGACAGTAGACAGGGATATGAGACAAAAGGAATAGGTAATAACGAAGGATAATATAATTTTATTGGGTATTATAAGTCACAAGGAGTGGATGCATCTGCGCCAGCCATTGAGAACAAGGATTTTGAGCCATATCACCAGTTGTCTCCAGCCTTCATTGGTGTGTACGGTCCCGAAGACAAACTTCCTCTTTTGTATACAGAGTTGAAGATTTAACACGTAAATTGCTCAGCTATTGCTGCTTCTGCTCTGTTTGAAGATGTTTGATGCGTACCCGTTTAGCGAGATTCCCACTTATTCTGCAGACAACAGCTTTGAAGTGGGTTTGTGAGTGGGGGTTTCTCTGGTGTCCAGATTCGATGGATCAAGTGTTCCAGAATAGAGCTTCTGGGCAGGGGACATGACTGTGGGTAAGTGTTCGGTGATACGTTTGGATAGCGATTGCTGGGTATAGGTACGGTCGACATACCTAGTTCCCCAGTCGGAGCAGGTGAATCGACAGATGCACACTGATGAGACAACCAATAGTGGTAGCTTATCCTTCACGTTCACATGAATCATTGGTTTCATAGAGAAAATTATTCGAAGTTAATCCGCGAAGAAGGCTTTGTTGAGTTTACGGGACAGGTGGTTTCTCAATATTTCTGCAGATGATGAGTCTTTGTTGAATTATAGATTTACATAGAGATGCTGTCTAAGAGCAGAAAGTGTGGGCGGTGTTAGCGACTAAACGCCTTTTCTTTTATATAACTCAAGGGGAGTATCATTAAATCTGTATTGATATTCACATTTATTTATTTCAGAAAGGGATTGGTAGTTCTGTGACATGGACTGATGAATCGCTTACTCAAGAAGAAATTAATACATGCCGTGTAAGTTAAAATTTGAAAATGTTTAGCTATTGTTTCTGTTAACTATTAAATGGTGGTTGGGAGCAGTTGGCAGGAAGCCCTGCCCTGTACCTAGATTTCGTGCCTTTTGGTATATATGCGACCTTATAGGAGCTACTGATGTCTGCTCGCCCCCTTGGAGATTTGAACCTGTGTTGTTCAGCCATGCGGTCAGATAAGTTACTATCGAGTTATTTGGACTCACGACTCACCAAGTCGTGGTTGCGCCAAAATCACGAATTGGTAGGAGTTAGAATTCATGGGCTAGTCATTGAAGAATCGGATCGCAGTGGCTGAATGGTCTACGAGCTTCTGTTGTAACCGAAAAGTCCTGAGCTTGTGACCCAGTGAGTGCGTACTGCTGATGAGTCCCAAACTAGGTTGATGAAACAGCTGTCCAGTACTCCAGTGTTGGTTTTCAATGGTTCTCTAACTGATATCAATCTGTGATCAAACTTGACAAACAGATCAAATCATTACCAATCAACTCTTGATTTGTGTAATGAATGAAAGCAGCTATCAACTGATAAAACTTGACTCGATTAAACTTCAAAGTTTATACACCTTGTTTGGCTTGTGGTTCTCACGAGATGGGGTTCGTCTCTGTTCATTAGCCAGCTATGATGTGTGTTACTCACGAATTGAACGATGACTGACTTAAGGAACGATTTGATCAATAAAGTATTTTAGAATTTCACACCTGGCTGACATCAAGTTGAGATGTGGCTCATCAGCTTAAGCACTCACTTTTCAGCTGATGCTGGGTCACGGGTGCGAATCCTGCGTGGTCTACTTCAGGCTGGACAATTGGGTAGTATCATCAAACCTCACACGATAAGTGTATGGCTGTTAGTCTGGTTCATATAACATGTGTTCCGGTTAATTGAGCTTAAACACATAGTTGACACGAAGCGTCAGCTGGACTTATTAAAGGCATTTGAAATCGATGAGTCAAGTATTACGCAACGATGATGTACCTGGTAATATACGCAGGAATAAGGTGCATATATAGCGTCTGTGCTAGTAATTGTGTGGCTGCTCTAACCTAATTGGGTGAGTGAGTGGTGTTCAAACTTTTGACTTGCTGGTGGTGACAAGTAGGACACCTAATTCAATGGACTACAGAGCCAGTCTAACTGGTTTAACACATAGATTAGGTATAAATCTACTTCACACAATGGTAGTAGCGATTGCTATCCATCTTTGTCAACTAAACTTTTTTATGGCATAGAAATGATAGAAATACTGTTGCAGGCTTTATTTTAGTTAAGTGTTATCTATCAGATTTCAGGTTGGGATTCGCTGTGGAGCATTGAAAACGGATCCAGACACTGTTGCAGATAAGTTGACTCCACTATTGCAAATTCTTTGGAAATAAGGAAAGATACCTACTGATTAGAGGAAAGGCTACCTTGTCAAACTATCAAAGAAGGGAGACTTAGGCCTCCGTAAGAACTGGCGTGGAATCATGCTCTTGTCCACACCAAGTAAAGTACCAATTCGCGTCACTCTGGAGAAAATAACAGATGCACTGGATACAGAGCTCCGTCAACCGGAAGAAGCTGGATTCAAGAAAGGCAAATCATGTAGTACTGGTCACTTAGCAAATCTACATATCATCTAATCTCAGCCTCAAATTCCTCGACTTTGCCAAATCCTTTGACAGTGTCGACCGAGAAGCCGGCCAAATGACAGTGTCTGCCACATGCGGGATGATCGACAATAAAAAACTCAGCGATGCGTTTGAAGTGAAGGCAGGAGTAAGACGAGGTTGAGTGTCTATTATCACTGACGATGATATTCCTGATTATGGTGGACTGGATCTAGCGTCAGACTATAGGGAGCGAGAGGACAGGAGTACATTGGACCGATAAGAGGACTGTAGCGTATCCTGATTTTTCGCGTGTACATGATTTATGTTCAATGTCACACAGACTCAGAAACTTGCAGGCAGGCAGGCGAAAATCAACAAACTGGCAGAAGAGGCTAGCAGCGAAAACAGGACTCCGGGTGAACATAGAGAAGACGGATGTGATGATGATAACCAACCAAGCAACCAACAGCATTAACAACGACAAGTAACAATCAGCATCAACAGGAGAAATTTGAAAGAGGTTACTTCCCTCACATTGTAGCAACAGTCTATACTGTTTAACCAATCACTGAGCGTGTGATTTCGGTTTACATCAAACGACATGAAATAGAATGTTCAAATATGCGTAATATTCTTTTGTTAGTGCTGTATCCAACCGTGGGAAATGTATTCTGTCTCGAACATCGAATAGAATGTGTTGCTACTACAGTATTGAACTGTGGGAATATATGAGAATAATATTCCGTTGCAACACATTGTCTGTATCACCCAACCACAACTTATCTGGAAAGCAAGCATTGTTTCAACCACAGGCGGAATTGATGGGGATGTCAAAGCGAGCTATCCGGAATCGGAAGGAAAAGATACGTGTTCATCCGTCTGAAATCGATTTGCCGATCTTCTACACTCATAACAAACACCAAGATTCGGATTCTGTCTAACACAAATGATAAGTTAGTCAGTTCTTCTGTATGCGTCAGAAACTTGGCCAACGTGTGAGTCACGAAAACCATTCCCAACAGGCCAGTGCAGACTTTCATCAACAGCTGTCTTTACCTGCTCCATATTGAAGATCAAGTTGGTGGCTAGCTGGCTGGCCAAAACGAATTAGCAAGAAGAAACTCTACAGTGGAACAAGCCAACCAAGAACCTATCGTTCAAGAAACATGTAGGAGAAAATGGAGATACGTTGGGCACACGCCACTGAGGAGACCGTCGAATGACATCACGCTTAGTGCAGGCCATCACTCGAGTGGAACCCGAATGCGAAACGACGAGTGGGTCGTCAGTGCGAGGGTGACATGGAGGATATCGTGTGCTGGTGGGGGGGAGGAGACGAAATATTAGAGACAATCATGGACTGAGGTGAAGGGGACAGCAGAAAACAGAAGTGTAGATGTGTTGTTAAAACCACTCGCAACCGAAGGGAACAATGGTAATAATGATAACAACAATGGTCGCACTAAATCACGAATTGGTAGAATTTAGAATTCATGAGCCATTGAATCGGGTCCCAGTGACTGAATGGCATACGAGTTTGCCTTGTGACCAGAAGGTCCTGGGTGTGAATCACAGTGGGTGCGTATTGCCGATGATTCCCAAACTACGATGAAGCAGCTGTCCAGTACTCCAGTGTTGGTTTTCAATGGTTCTCTAACTGATATCAATCCTAACCCTTACAAACCAAACTATAGAAAATTTCAGTTTGAATTTATTGTTGTGTGTTTTCCCTTTTTTTCTCTCTAGAAACTTGCATTGCATATTTTAACCAAATACAGTAACTCATCGAATAAATCCACCTCTGTTGTAATGAATAACGTTGACAGTATCAATATTCCTGAGGACGGTGATAAGTATGAATTGCCTTTTATGCCAAAACAGAAATGCTGTTCAGCAGATACTCTGGAGACTGGTGGATCCGATGAAGTTCGATCTGTATTTTTTCATGTGTTTGTTGCACCATTTGTAAATATTTATAAAGAATAATCTGAAGAAAAAAAAGTTTATTTGTATCTTTCAGAAATTTGGGTCCTAATTGGAACATGGGGCCTAAAAACAGCACATCTCCGTGTCATCCTATTCATTACAGTTCTTTTTAGTTGGCTCCACGATCACCTAACTCACCATTTCTTATTCGGGTTCCACTCTAGAGCCTGGCGCCTCAATGTTACTCAGTGTATATGTCTGATCCATCTTCATTTCCTTCTTTGCATATTTGTTGGCTAGTTCACTCCCTGTTGCTTATCCTCTCTGACTGGCCAACTCATCTTTAGTATCGAACTAGCTTAGGCAGGTGTTAGAAATACTCTTAGTGACATACCGTGTGAAGTTACATCGATTGAGAGAGATGGTTAGGACACGTGTTACACATGCCTAGCTCACTGAAATAGGATGGATCAGGTTGGAAAAGAACTAGTGGTGTGGTTAAACCAAAACGTGGCTTCATCAGTCGGTGGAATAAATCCACAACGGTTAGTTTAAGCCAGCCAGCCACATAGGGAGGTGTAGACTTCCTGGCTGGCTGGTTGAGGTCTTCGAAATAGTGCGAATCAATAATGGCAGTGGCTTTAGACAATTGGTGATATGGCTTGAAGTTTTCGTTTTCAGTGTCAGCGCAGATGCATTCACTCTTTGTGATTTTCAAGTATTGATTTGTAGGGATTTGACTGATTGGTGACGGGATTTAAACATGAGCTAACATCAGTTAGAGAACCATTGGAAAGCCTGCAGGTATTACTGGGCAGTTGTCTCACCAGCCTAGTTTGGGACTCTTCATCAGTACGCACCCACCGGGTTTCGAACTCATGTTCTTCTGGTCGCATTAAGCCACTGGGACCAGCCAATCAAATGGCTAGCCAGCCCGTAAATTCCAACTGCCAATTAGGGTACAAACTATAATGAATAATAATAATAATAATTGTAACAACAAAGAAATCAAAAGAAGAAAAAGAAACCAAGAAGGATAAGGGGAAGAGGCATTCTTGATGAGAAGAAGAAACTTTAATCCAAGTTTGGCCATGGTAGGAACAGCGTCTGAACCCGTTCTTTTTAGACACAAAGTTCCGGTTTATTGCAACAGCTTCAGCTGTATGTGGGAGACGTAAGTGGACGGTACGTGAAAGCTACCTCGAAATTTGGTATGCAACTCTGAAGGCTGTGGTGGCGTCGATGGGATGTCTCGTATGGACCATGTATGATAGAATCGAGCTTTTTATACCTTTAATTTCCCCCTTGCTGAACTAAGCTGGTAAATGTTCTCCAACCCGTAGACGAACCTGCCTTATAGTACGCCTTATATAACTTAAACCACAGGAACAGTTGAAATAGTATATGCAAAAGGTTGGCTCTCTCACGAGGTGTGCAACATAGATGGCACTGAAATAGAGACCAAGTTGGAAGTTAAATACTAAGGCGTCATTCTATCTGCTGATCTTTCCTGGTCGTCGCATATCTTGACGATTTCTAAGAAAATATTCCGTCTTACCTTCCACATCAAGAAGTTAAGATATTCTGGTATAAATCAACCCTTACTCCTATGATTCGTTAACTCTCACATTCTGCCTATCATTCTCCATAGCTATCCCTTAGTTTTTCCCGGACTACTGAAGAAAGACTATAACATATTACGTGGGATGTTAAAGGTTGTCAGCAGGGTAAGCAACGTGCCACTTAACCAGCTTGTTAATATTCTGGTTGACAGGCACATGGATTCATGTGAAAAATGGGCTAAGTCCATTTTATCTAACTCACACCACCCTCTTCATTCACAACTCTCCCCTTGCATCTCATCAGGCAAAACCAACCAGAAGCCTATATAGAAAACCAAATGCTCGCAATAGCAAGTACAAAAACTCAACCATGCTTTACTTGGCTCGTGTTCTGTGCGATAAAGAAAGCATTAGGCGTGATACCTATAACTTATTAAATAGTCAGTAGAACCATTGGATCTCGTCTTTCCAACTCATATCGTTTATAGGTACAACGTTTTCTTTCTTTCTTTTCCTTTTCTCTCTCTTTTTTCTATTATGTGCTGCTTTGTTTCTGTCTTCCTTACAAACTCTACTTAAAACATTCTTCTTCGTTCTTTCACACTCTGTATATCTCGACCTTTTTGTTACCGCTTACGCCAGTAAATATGCTAGTATCTACTTTTTCTAACACCTTCAAACACTCTGTTCAACTTTGGCTTTGCTAATGACATGGCAATATGTTGTCAAAACTAACCGAGATTAACCTTAATCTACGTAGAATTTTATTTATTGATAATGTACTAACTGGATGCAAAACTGTAGTAAAATGCTGGGAATTCCATTCCGTATCACAAGTACTGTTTTGGAATAAAGTAAATTATTATTCTTATTCTTTATTATTATTATTATTATTATATGAACAGGTATGCAGAGTGGAAAGCTTCCTCCATCGCCCTGGTTAAACATTGCGATATAATCTCCACAGAAGAATCTCACCTGAATTGTAGACGTGAAAACAATAAAGGTTTTTCCTCCACCTTTGCTAGTTCATGTTTACGACTATTGTAATCCATGTCGGCTTTACTAAGCATCTCTGGATATCCGTTCTCGATTAGATTATCCCGGATGACCTGGAGTTGTTTCTCTACACAATCTTCGCAGCAAATTGATCTCGCTGTAAATGCTAAGCACCTGATCAGATTACGTTTGTATTTCATAGGTACGAAGCTAAGGAAGCGTGTATACTGAGCTTTGATCCCCAGCATTCTAAATATGGTTCTTTTGACGGAACCATCCTCCTTTCTCCTTACTGGGATGTTGATGAAGTGTAGAGTCGTTGTATTCCCCTTATTTGAATTGGACTACCACATAACTGGCCATTATTTTAACGACAACAAATATATTTTCTTTTATAATTGTAAGAACCTGAAGAGAAGGATGCATTGAAAAGAATTTTCTTCGTTCAATCACATAGAATTAGAAGTGGAATTCTTCTAAACAGTATAAATTTTAATAACATATCAGTTATAACCAATGGCGATTAAGACCATTTATAATTCCGACTGGTACTGTCTAATAAGTGGTTCGCATGAAACATTCACCTAATCAATGTGTATAGTAGTAATGCTATCAAGCTGAAGTTCTTGAATGTGAAGAATGTTAATTAAAATAAATAAAAAAAAACAAGCGAAATTGATATTTAGTTGTAGTTGTGTGTATATGTGTGCGTGTGTGTTACAAAACGCCTGTTTGGAACCTTTCATTTTCCATTCAGTCACTTAGGTGTTTGTTGACTTAATTAATGATTGGTTATCCTCTGTTGAAGAGAACGCACAATTCCATTATGCAAGAGAAGGTAAGCTACACTCTGGTGTTTATAAGACGCCAACGCATTCTGCTAATAGATATTTTTAGACTTTAATTCATCTCATCCGTTATCTGTCTGTGAAGGCAGGTGGCTTAGTTAAGTGTCTAACAAACCAAGCAGTACCACTAAGTAGTACAAAAAAAGACTTAAATGATAAAAAATGAAACAGATAGAAGAAGAAGCGTTGGTGTTAAATAAGCAACTATCCTATAATGCGACAGACAGCGGGCAATGAGGAAACAGGCATAAAATGGACTCACACAGAAAACTTGGAGGATCTTGACCTCGCCGATGATATATGTCTGATTTCCCACAAACTGGAAGATATGCAAGCGAAAAGCAACAAGTTGGCAAAAGAAGCATCAAAGATAGGACTTCAGGTGAACATAGGTATAACAGAGGTGATGAAGATTCCCGGGCAACAGCAACAACAACAACAGACAACAATCAGCATAAATGGGAGGAACCTGAAAGAAACAACCTCTTTTACCTACCTACCTGGGAAGCATCGTTTCAACTACAGGCGGAACTGACGAGGATATCAAAACAAGAATCGGAAAAGCAAGACAAGCTTTCACTATTCTCAAGTCTATGTGGAGGTCAACAACTCTCAGCATCAAAAATAAGATCCGGATTTTCAACTCCAATGTGAAGTCAGTGCTACTTACCGTACGGATCAGAGACTTGGCCAGCGCGTCATAAAGAGCATCTCAAACAAACTACAAACCTTCATTAACAGTTGTCTTTGCTCAATACTCAAGATCAGATGGATAGCCAGAAAAGATCAGCAACAGAGATCTCTGGCAATGAGCGAACCAACCAGGAACCGATTGTGAAACAAATAGGCAGGAAGAAATGGAGATGGATTGGCTGGCCATACTCTGAGGATACCATCAAATGACATCAGTAGACAAGCCATTTCTCGAGTGGAACCCGAAAGGGAAGCGGCGAGTTGGTCGTCAGTGCGAGGGTGACATGGAGGAGGAGGTCATTTGAAGAGGAGATGAAAACGTGCGGGTAGACATGGAGCCAGGTGAAGACTCTAGCAGGGAACCGAACTCAATGGAAACGCACGGCTGAAGCCCTATGTTTCTCTAGGAATTAAAGGATACAATAATAATCATCCTATAAAATTCATTAGGAAGATCAGAAAAGGTCGAAAGCAGAATAAAAATAATGGTGAAATTAACAATGATAACATAAATAAATATACAATTTTACCATATAAGTAGGGGGCACTTGAAACCCTACGTAGTAGGCTTCTTCATAAAGCAGGAATAAGAGTGACATTCAAACCTACAGACTCACTCAGAGACAAGTTCTGTAGGCTGAAAGACCCGGTGGACCCAATTAAACAAAATAATATAATTTACAAAATACCTTGCAATGACTGTGAGTTAGGTGAACTACAATGGTCAAACTAGTAGATCGGGGGTAGTCAGACCGTCAAGATATAAGAATTTAGCTAGGGTAAGAATGACTGACCCCGTGAATACAGATGAGTAATTTAGTAAAAAGGTCAGTAGCAACCGCACTGCATGGATTCATACTCAACCACACAATAGCATGGAGCAGAGTCAAAATGCTAAGAACTAATATCGGTAGGTGGAGAGCGAGCAAGGTTGATTACTGAATCTTGGTTCATCGAGTCTACACCCGACACGTGCAACAGAAATGACTCAACGCAAATATCAGAGATATGGAAAAAAAATATTACTACTAATCAAATCAAGAGATGCGAAATAGTGAAAAGTTGTGTGAGTAGTGCCTTGATATGATTATGAGCAGTAATAAATTGTGCTTGACGAGTCGTCATCAGTAGATATTATTACATAACAACACTGTGTGGGACTTTATCCATAATGGAGTTATTTTCTGCCACAGTGCCCAAGTTTTATTCTTATATCAAAAATGCACGATGCCATGTGCCACCGATTCGTTGACAGGATTATTTGGATATCAATCACATCAACTGGTAGTGCTTGCTAGCCAGTTAGATCATCGAAATGATCTAAAACCCAGACGGGTGTATTACTCGATTAGGAGCAGAGGTCATCACTGGTGTATCCAGTTTCACTCAGTTCAGACAACCGTATCAGTTGAAACCACCTGGATTCTGGCTAACTACTTTTAGCGAATTGGTAATACGTTAAATCGAATTAGCAATTTGCAAATTAATTAGCGATTTGTGATTTATACAGTTCGAGGTGGCGCTGGAACTTGGCTGGTTGGAACAGATTCAGGTTTCTTAAACTGTGTGAAACCGGTTGCACCACTCACTGGTGAGCTCGGCGCCAAACGACCAACACAGACGTGCATTTAATCCCCTTTATGAATTTGAATAAAGCAAGAACAACAGTTTCTGTAGAGTAATATGGTACCATCCCCTGTTTATTTCGTTGGCTTCTCATCACCTGCTTACAGCCTAAAGAAATTATTAGGTTTATGTACAGAAAAGCTTTAATATGCTTGTCAGTTGACAGAATTTTCCGTAATTAGTGAACAGTGCTCAGAAAATTACGCTTATATAGTTTTTAGACAGGCAGTTCAAGTTTAAACAAAATAAATGTATGCATAAAATGGTAAAGTAGTTACGTAATAAAGACGAGAGATGCGTAAGATGATGAGTGACTAATAAATTAGGTAGCAATATACTAAGTTCAAGTCAAATCATATAAACAAGAGACAAACAAATTTACATCATATCAAAGATAGTGAGGTTTAAGCCAAAGGTTAAGCAATCAAATGAAAGAGTATAAAGACATCCAGTTACCAGTTGGGCAAGGAAAGGCTGATAACCCCTCCTTTCTGAACGCATACATCGGGTTTCAGCTGCTTGATGGAGATTGCTTCAGCAAACTTCAGGAGAATGGAACTCTTTTGCTTATTGATAATTCTGAAGGATCTTGCGACGTCCACCTCATAACTCATATCAAGGAGATGCCTGGCAATGGCACTGTTGAGAGGACCTGTTCCCTTGAGACGTAGGCTTTTTAGTACATGTTTAGAAAATCGGATATGTTTCCTTCATTTTGTTCTCCCAACGTAACTGCTCCCGTAGATAAATGTAAATTTGTATACACAGTAGGCGTTGTTAACATGGGAAGGGTATCTGTCGACCTTTGTTTGACTGCACCAAACATGAGCACGTTGTCTGATAAACGAGAGCCAACTTATCTGCAGGATAGGCTCTGGCTAGTGACATATTCAATCTTCTATTGATTATTCCTTCAGTATTTTCGCCTTTGAAATCAAGTTGATTGAAGGCAGACTTCTTTCCCCCTGTGATATGTCCAATGTGTGAGGTTTTACATCTCCCATTTGTGTTAATCAACCTCTGAGGGTAACCATTGTTTTTCAACATCTCGAGAACTAGACATCCTTCCTCCACTGAGGATTCTCCTGATTGTATTTAACAGAATTTTTACTGGTGCTAATTTATAGTTATTTAGAAAAAAGCTATTAAAATGCAAGTACTCCCCATTCAGCTTTGAGTGAATTGACCTCTGGAGACTACCATCTTTAAGGTGTTACATGGCATTGTCGAGGAAATGGAACTTTCCACCATTTTCATGTTCCATAGTAAATTCACTATTTGTATGTGCGTCGCTAAATAATCCGAGTACGTAGGAAGCATAACCTTCATTGCTGCACACTACAAATGTATCATCGACATATCGACAATGAGAAGTTATTTCGTCGATCGCATGCTTCAACTTTGTTTTCTGAAATGTGAACATGAAGGTATCTGCTAAAGCAGAGCTAAGTGGACTGCCCATATTTACACCATCTATTTGGTGGTAAAGAGCGTTGCCAAACTGGAATTGTACATCCATGGTACACATTAGCAGTAAGCATTAGAATTCCGACACTGGGAGTGGGAGAAGATCAGAATGCTGACAATTCATCTCAATAGTTTCATTGATTGGGATCCCTGTAAACAAGGAGGTTACATCAAATAAACCGATTAACTTTCAAGTAGTTCACGCTTTCGGCAAAAGTGAAATGAATCTTTCATGGTGTACAAAGCCTACAGTTGACGAATGAGTTCCAACTTCTGCGCAAGTCAGAGAGTAATTTTGTGCTGCGATGAGTTGATCATCGAAAGTATAGATCCCAGGGTGACTTGTGTTTTATGTGTTTTCGGAAAGCCACACATTTGTGGCAAACCAGACCCTCTGGGTTTCAAATCATTGTAAGCATTGTTGTCGACCTATTTCTTCTTTATAAGATCTCTCAATACGTTTGCGACACGTTTTTCAACTGCATTTGTCTTATCTTTTTGGAAATCATCAATTTTAAACCTCAAAGTGTCATTTAAGACAGTTTTCATCTCTGCAATGTAGTCATCTTCACCCTGAGCCTTTGTCAGGTCGCTGTATGACGATTTTGTCATTATTTTTGACAGCTTTCAATGCTCTTTGATTCACTTCAACAAGGATTTTGGAATATGACGTTGATGAAATGAGGTATTGATTTGCAATGCCGTCTACCAGCTTGGATTTGAACCAGTTCACTTTGATCTGGTTAACAAGCACTAGTGGTTGGTGTGAATGATAACAAACTACTCAAATCACTCGTCAGTAGTATGTGGAGTCATGCATGCATTTATGCCTGATTTCTTGATTGCAATTTATGTTGTCATCAAGTAGATCCCTTATTTTGATCTCAATAATTACAGTTTCCAAAAGAATTTGCGCTGAAATTTCACTTCCTTAAACTTTGAAAATTGCAAATTCCAAACTTGCCTGTTACATCTTGAAAATCATCAGCACCAGTCAATAGTGTGAGTAATTTAGAGAACTGTCGAGATTAGCGAGCAGTAATAACTATGCAGTTCGTTTCAACAGTAGCAATCTTCACATCACTTAGAATATCAAGTAAATCTTGAATGACATCATCATGAATGTCTTTCAAACATTGTGGTCGTTAGATTTAGAATTGGGTTAATCGAATTGAACGCTGAAGATACTATCCAGTTGCCTAGATACAGGTAGATGAAGAGTGATTCGAATGTTACAAGTATTTTATAAAAGCAAAGGTGTGTAAATCATTCAGTGTGTGTGTGGGTGCGTGTAATTCAATCGACATCTATTAGAGTTCATGCATAAATGTAACTTACAATGTCGTAATTACTACACTGATTGGTCACTATTATAATTATTATTTCCTTTAATTCCTAGAGGAACATAGGGCTTCATCCAAAAGTGTCCATTGCGTTCGGTTCTCCGCCAACGTTTTCACCTGGCTCCAAGTCTGCCCACATGCTTTCATCTCCTCTTCACATGACCTCCTCCAAGTCAAGCTCGCACTGACGACCAACTCACCGCTTCCCTTTCGGGTTCCACTCTAGCAGTGGCTTGTCTAGTGATGTCACTTGATGGTTTCCTCAGAGTATGGTCTCGAATCCACCTCCATTTCTTCCTGCCTATTTGTTTCACAATCGGTTCCTGTTTGGTTCGCTCGCAGAGATCCCTGTTGCTGATGTTTTCTGGCCATCTGATCTTGAGTATTGAGCGAAGACAGTTGACTGTTGATAAAGGTCTGTAGTTTGTCTGAGATGCTCTTTATGACGTGCTAAGTCTCTGATCCGTATAGTAGCACAGACTTCGCATTCGAGTTGAAAATCCGGATCTTATTTTTCATGTTGAGTGTTGTTGACCTCCACGCAGACTTGAGAGAAATGAAAGCTTGCCTTGCTTTCCCTATCATTGCTTTGATATCCTCGTCAGTTCCGTCCACCTGTAGTTGAAACGATGCTTCCAAGGTGGGTGGGTAGGTAAATGAGGTTGTTTCTTTCAGGTTCCTCCCATTTATGCTGATTGTTGTCTGTTGTTGTTGTTGTTGCTGTTGCCCGGGAATCTTCATCACCTCTGCTTTCTCTATGTTCACCTGAAATCCTATCTTTGATGCTTCTTCGATTGCCAACTTGTTGCTTTTCACTTGCATATCTTCCAGTTTGTGTGAAATCAGACATATGTCATCAGCGAAGTCCAGATCCTCGGAGTTTTTTGTGTGGGTCCATTTTATGCCCGTTTCCTCGCTGCCCTCTGTCTTTCGCGTTCTCCAGTCTACTGTAATCAGGAAAATCATTGGCGATAGTAGGCAGCCAGCCAACCTTGTCTTACTCCTGTCCTCACTTCGAAGGATTCCGTAAGTTTCCCGTTGTGGATTACTTGGCATGCAGCGTTGTCGCACAACTGTTGGATGAGATGTATATTTGTTGGAGGCAAGCCATAGTATCGAAGTATTTGCCTAATCACCTCTTGATCGACGCTGTCGAAGGCCTTTACAAAGTCGATGAAGTTGAGATAGAGGTAGAGAGGTGACTGCTATTCCAAGCTTTGTTCAATGATGATCCACAGTGTGGCGATTTGATCAACACATGACTTGTTTCTCCTGAATCCAGCCTGTTTCGGTCGAAGTTTTTCATCCAGGTTGGCTTGTTTGATTCTCTCCAGGATGATGCGGCTTAGTATTTTGCTTGGGATGGACAGGAGCATAATTCCGCGCCAGTTCTTGCACTGACTTAAGTCTCCTTTCTTTGGTAGTTTGAATAAGTAGCCTTTCTTCCAATCCTCGCGTACCTTGCCCTCCTTCCACACCTTCTCCAGTAGTGGTGTCATCAAGTTCGCTGTTGTCTCTAGTAAGTATGTATGTATTCCCTGGTGTTGGCGAAGTTTTCGATGTAGTCACCAAACTCGGAAGCGGCCTGCTTAGAAATAAGGCTACCAAAACTTCCATCTCTCTCTTTGTTGCATATATTTTCTCTTTCACCCGGTTTGTTTTAATCGATTAAGATATGACCTCTCTAATGGTATTATCTCTACTCTTGTGTGTATTTCAGATGTGTACAAGCTTCTAATTCTCAAGTTCCTACTTAACTGGAGGAAAGGCCTGATTTTGGTTGGTAATGTGTTCCAATACATGAGATAAGTATTCTTCACTTATGTCTTCGGGTCTCAAAATTTACTTCTGACATCTTACAATTGTCTATAGTTTAGTTTGTAAGGGTTAGTTTTATTTTTTACAAGTTGATCACAGATTGATATCAGTTAGAGAACCATTGAAAACCAGGGAGTACTGAACAGCTGTTTCATCCTAGTTTGGGAGTCATAGGTAGTACGCACTCACTGGAATTTGAACCCAGGACCTTCCGGTTAAAAGGCAAGCTGGCTCGTGTACCATTCAGCCAGTGGGACCCGATTCAATGGCCAGCACATTGGAGACTCACCATCGCAGTGTATTCTGAATTGATGTCAAATGCTTGGAAGGAGTCGGCAATAAGATGCGGATGTAGATTTCATGCTTGTTCGTAGTCCTCGGCAAGGTATATCTGCAACGTTGAATAAATTCATATCCCTCTGGAATATTCAGTTGCCATCAGCATCGGGCAGTAGACATATAAAACTCACTACTCTACTCCCCAGTAATACGTCCGTTTATCTATTACAATCGTACAGGAGGTCGGTCATGAACCCCAGCTACTCATTGCTAACGTATATGACTACAAGACTGGGTATTGTGAGTTCTAATCTCAGAGACGGGGAACATCAGTTCCCTTAAGGTTGCAAATACACTAAACAAAGCACGAAATCTAGATATACGGCTTCCTGTTTATTGCCTGCAACCATCTTATAACGTAATTACTAATCAGGAAAGAAGGGCACACCTCCGATTTTCTGAAAATGTACCGAAAAGCCTACGTCTCAAGGGAACAAACTCTTTATAATAGCGCTATTACCAGACATCTCTTATGAGGTGGAAATCGCGAAATCCTTTAAAATTATCAATAGACAAAGGAGCTCGATTCTCCTCAAGTTTGCCGAAGCAATTTCTTTCAAACGCTTGAACCAAACCAGATTTATGTGTTCAAAAAGAAGCAGTTAGCATCAGTCTTTCCTTGCCCTGCCTGGTAACTGGATGTCTTTACTCTCTCTCTTTCATTTGATCACGTAATCTTTGGCTTAAACTTCACCGTCTTTGATATAGTGTAATTTTGCTTGTCTTTTGTCTCTACGACGTGCGTCGGTGCCACAGCGGTTAGGAGGCTCGCCGACCGTGCACGTGGTTCGGGGTTCCATCCCCGGCCGAAGCATTCTTTTACCTCGCTAGGCCAGAAATAAAGGCTGGTAAGAGGAAAGTTTGGGCATGAGGTTAGCAACCCCATCCTGTAAAAATAAACACTACTGCAAAAACTTCAAGCCTCTAGCTTGAGCCCTGTGTTCCACTGAGAACATGAAGGAAAAAAAATTTGTTTCTATGATTTAAGTTGAACTTAGTACATTGTTAACTAATTTATTAGTCACTTAGAATCTTATGCATCTCTCGTCTTTATTACGTAACTCCTTTACTATTGTATGCGTAGACTAATTTTGTTTAAACTTGAACTACCTGCGTAAAAGTTATATAAGCGCAATTTTCTGAGCACTGTTCACTAATTGCGGAACCTTCTGTCACTAACTGACATCATGAAAAATTTCCAAGCTGTAAGCAGCAGCTGAGTTAATGAGAAGCCAACGAAATAAAAACAATGCTGGTACCATCTTCTTATTCTGTACAAACCACTACTGTTGTTGTTCTTGCTTTATTTAAATTCATCAAGGCGAGGGAATAAATTCATAAATTTAATCGATTGGTACATGTTCCTGACTTACTACTGTGTTACAAGTGACAGTGGAGAGGCGTTTCAGTCGAAACTTTAAAAGCTGTAGTAGACAGGCTAAGGGGATTAGTAATGTTGTTTCTTTATCAGAACCTGAAACGCTTCTGTGCATATGATAGTCGCGATA
Organism: Trichobilharzia szidati; assembly: GCA_944472155.2. Classification (NCBI taxonomy): domain Eukaryota; kingdom Metazoa; phylum Platyhelminthes; class Trematoda; order Strigeidida; family Schistosomatidae; genus Trichobilharzia; species Trichobilharzia szidati. The sequence goes on along the minus strand of OX235276.1, from coordinate 17,113,433 downwards.
CCTTTGATATTCAAGCTTTGTCCAGTTTTCGGTTTATATATATATTATATATAATATACAGGTATTCTTTTTTGATTAGTCTTCAGATAGCTTATTGATTTAAGTTAAACAATATGAATCTACGAATTGAACAGCTGTTATGTTTTATGATCAACCAATAGCATTTCAGTGTGTGTGTGACCTTCTCTTTTGTGATTGGTCAATCTAATGACTGACTACTTGATCAGTTGTTTTTTATTTTTTATTTAGCGTAAACACGTCTACATTAAAAATTAGGGAACGAGATAGTTAAAATACTTGTGGATTAGTCTTCCTTCACAATGCGACGTGTTGTTATTCAATGTCGAAAAGATGAGGATATACCAATACTAATGGAAATAATCAATTCAGTAAGTAAACTGCCTCACTGTTTATCTGAAAACAGCATAGAAATGCTTTTAAATTTGCGCCAAAATATTTGCACGATTAACATTTCTACGTTTGAAGATTATTAAGATGATAGTTTTGCGAGTGGAATTATATGTAGTGGAAATATTCATTCAGATATATAGAGGAAAAAAAGCTGAGCAAAGAATATCCTTTTCGATGTCAGCTCATGATGAAATCCTCCAACCAATCAAACAAAAAAGTCCTTACAACACCAATACTTGAAAATCTATGTGATGCTCACTAGCGACTGGCCCTATTCACGCAGTTACCTGCAGTTCTAGTGGGGAGCCGGGCCCTGTAGGCTACTGCAGGTTGAAGGTGACTCATTAACTCATCGAAGAAGACATTGCGTAGTGGTTGTGCTATGTCGTGCATGAATTGACAGAAGTTAGAATTCATGCACTGACTGGCCATTGGATCGGTTGGGTCCCAGTGGCTTAATGGTCTACGAGCTAGTTCGCCTTGTAACTGGAAGGTACTTAGGTCGAACCCTGGAGGTTAGCACGTGCTGATGAAGAGTCCAGAACTAGGACGAAACAGTTGTTCAGTACTCCCAGGTTTTATAATCATGTATATGTTTATGTACATAGAATATTCTTGAATAGCCATCATTAACACTATTGGTGTTTTTTAAATACTATCGATTTTTTGTTAATTAAGATCAGAGGAATTACAGTTCACGAAAGACGCATAAATTGTAATAAGCATGAAAGTGTAATAGTAAGTAGAATATCAAATAAAATGAAGGAAATCTCTGTAATAAATTTAGGACCGTTAAAATCTTGATGGTCAGGGGGATAAGGAAAGCGTCTGAACCAACTTCTTTTTTTGGATACATAAATAGGGCTTCTTAATTAAGGTGGATTCCAACAGCCAGCCTCAGTAATATGTAATAGATGAACTCGAGGTAAAATTAAGCTTAGTTGGTACGCTGTAGATGACTTTGAAAGCCGCCTTGTTTACATCAATGTTGTATTCTGTATCTACGAGATGAAACAGTATAGAAAAGTCGGAATGGACTCTGTTTTTCCTTTACTTAACCACTATGCAGGACGGTGTTGGTGAATTTGACGATAAACACACCTAACTGTATGGCCGATGTAGCTGGCTGCACAGGAGCAGTCAGATTGATAGATACACCGAGAAAGAAGAGTTGAAATTAGGTGGTTTATCTTTAACTCCCGAAAGCAGAATAGGGCGGGGTGGTTTTGAAGACAGCGTAATTCAGCAGAACTGAATGCTCCTTCACGGCCGTATTCCTAAGGGATTTTTGAAAAATCTCATTGATGTTATCATCACCGAGTAACTGAAGTATTAAGAAGTTCCTTTGATTTGTGGGATCCAAGATGCACATTTCGTCCTACTATAGGCTCGTCATCTGGATGTGTCTGCATTCCTGTTTACTGAGGGTGTTCTCACTGATATACAAACTCAGCATAAATCAATTCAAATTCTAAAGAGCTTCTAAGGTTAACTTTGCATTTTCTCCTTGACTGATTATGTTGGGTCGAAGTGTTCCTGGTATAGATGCTTCGACGATGTTCAAGGTGAAGTTACTGTTTAGGGAAATAAATTCATGTTTTTTTATATTTTTTTAATTGTATTGTAGCTTGACTCCATATAGTATTTTCTATACAAGTATGAAATTTTCAGCATGTGATATCGGTAGCCCAAATTTTGCAGGCCGACCATTGATATCGGGTGTGCGTCGGCCGGGGATCGAACCCCAGACCATGTGCATGGTCGGCGAGCGTCCTAACCGCTGTGCCACCGACGTGACAATGTTGAAGCTTTCCATGCTAGGAGCCAACACATCAATACAGACTGAACACTTCAGTTCACCATAATCAATCCAGTGGGAAATGTGAAATTAACCTGGAACAAATAATATGTATCCAACCTGAACAGCTATAGTCTTGATATCATATGAAGATGACCATACTTAGAAAAACCGTTTCTTGAAAAACTGTTATTTAACAAGTTGTACACTTATATACACCCACTTCACATTGAAGTAGAAATTGACGATGTTGTTTAGAAGGATATTGAAAGCTTCGTAATTAAACCATCTCTGTCAGAGGACATGATCACATCAGAAAGCTTATATACACTGTTAAGGTTTCTTCACTTCTTCAGTGGTGGTAGTAATTCCTTTACGTGGAACATAGGGTGGCTTCAAGCTAGAGGCTTGAAGTTTCAGTAGCAGTGGTGTTTATTTTTAAAGGGTGGGGTTGCTAGCCGCCTCATGCTCAGCCTTCCTTCTTCACTGGTCTTATTACTGGCTTAACGAGGTTTAGGAGTGCGTCAGTAGCCGGGGATCGAATCCCGGACCAAATGGGGCGTGGTTGGAGAGCATTCTACAGCTGTGCCACCGACGCACAGTGGTAGTTCGCAGAATTTGGAATTCATGGGGTAGCCATTGAGGAGTCAGGTCCTAGTGGCTTAGTAGTCTACGCATTATCTCGCCTTGTAACCAGAAGGTCCTGTGTTTGAACACTGCTGTCGGATGCATATTGCTGAAGAGTCCGAAAATAGGCTGACGAAACAGCTAGCTGTCCAGTACTCCCTGACTGGTTTTCCAGTGGTTCTCTCACCGACATCAGCTGCTGATAAAGCCCTGTAACCAATCAAATCAAATCCTAGCAAACCAACACTCGAATACTTTTTAAATGTTGTGTTTATTTATTAAATGCGTAGCCCTATCTAGCAAATTAATTCACATTTAAACATTAACATTTAAAATAATTATAAAAGTGATCATTTACTAAGTGTATTAGTGTTTACCGTTTTGCTGAGACTATTTCAACCCACATTTACATTTACAATATTAATTAGGTCAAATCTTATTGACTGGGAAAATCAAATTAATCATATTTGACATTATCACAGTGTTAATTTTGTTTGCATTCCTTGCGCACTGACTAGAATACCATAGGCCTTCAAGATTTTAATGTTTCAATAGCATTGGCATTTGTTTTTGTTTCTGTGCGATGGGAATGTTAACTTAGTACCAAACTTTCCCTCTTTCCTACCAGTTACGAGGGGAGTAGGCAGGCAACTATGAACGCCGAATCTCCCATATAAGACTGGTAACCATTTTACTATACTGAATCACCGACACGCTGATGTTATCAAGATAAAATTGATTAGCCATCTGTCTGATCGGTTTCATTTCATTTTTATCTTCATTATTATTATTACCATTATTATTGTTCCTTTGGGTTCCGAGTGAAGCATACGGCTTCAACAACACATCTCCATATTCTTTTGTTTTACGCTGTCCTCTTCAGGTGACTGGGTCCGCGACTGCCGATAATCTCGCATCTCCTCCTCCCCAGCACAGGTTTTCCTCCATATCACCCTCACACTGACGAACCACTCGTCGTTTTCCATTCGGGTTCCACTCAAGTGATGGCCTGCACTGAGCGCAATGTCATTCGATGATCTCCTCAGTGGCGTGTGCCCTATTCATCTCCATTTTCTCCTACATATTTGCATAATCAAAAATTACTGGTTCTACAATTATATGTACATTATAATGAATGAATGAATTAGTCTTATGAACGACATTAATGTTTAAATAACATCAAATCAATAATATTGATAAATTACAGCTCAATAGCATCAGCATAAAATAAACTGAATGTCAGGAGAATCAGGAAAGGTAATAGTACAAATTCATGAATTTATACTCTCTACTGAAGGCCAGGGTAGTAGTAGGGGCTGGACTTGTTTCTTTTGGACACAGAGCACTAGTTGTTTGAGGCGAATTGCAATAGCCTCTGCTGTTTGGAGTATGCGGTGCTTCGACGATTTTGGTAGTTTGTTAGGCACTCGGTATATTATAGAGAAGGATTCTTCTACGCTGGCTTTGTGACTGGTTTGCACCAGAAGGTCTAATATCGAGCTGTTAATAGTAGTGTAGTTAAAACTACATTCTGCCATGAAATTCACGTGCGAAGTGGAATCCCAAGACAGAATTGCCTTCCTGGATGTCCTACTTACAAGAAAACCAGACGTAGTATTAAAAAAATTTGCATAGAAAAAAATACTTGGACGGGACAATATACACACTTTCACAGCTTCGTTCCCATCAATTACAAAAGAAATTTAGTGAAGACCCTTAGCCACAGAGTTAGAGCTATATGCTCTGAAGAAGTAATTAAAGATGAATTAAGCATGGTATATGATACTTTAATCGAAAATGGTTATCCTGAAAAATTTATCAAGAAACATATGACAAAGAAAGCCGAAAAGGACTACCCACTATCTGTAAACAAGAAGCCACTTTATATACGACTGCAATTCATGGGCGATAAACCAAGTGAGTTAATTACGAAGAAATTAAGAAAATCAGTTCAAAGAACTTTTAATGCTGGTGAACTACACGTATTATTCTCTACACGACCGATGAAGCTACCTCGACTGAAAGATGAAGTACCTAGACTGGCCACTTCAAATTGTATTTATCAATTCAACTGCGCTTGTGGAGCGAATTATGTTGGCCGTTGCTCTAGGAACTTGATTTTTTGTGCTCGAGAACATTTCGAACTATGGCTAAGTAAAGGTGTAGTTAAAACTATTAACAGCTCGATATTAGACCTTCTGGTGCAAACCAGTCACAAAGCCAGCGTAGAAGAATCCTTCTCTATAATATACCGAGTGCCTAACAAACTACCAAAATCGTCGAAGCACCGCATACTCCAAACAGCAGAGGCTATTGCAATTCGCCTCAAACAACTAGTGCTCTGTGTCCAAAAGAAACAAGTCCAGCCCCTACTACTACCCTGGCCTTCAGTAGAGAGTATAAATTCATGAATTTGTACTATTACCTTTCCTGATTCTCCTGACATTCAGTTTATTTTATGCTGATGCTATTGAGCTGTAATTTATCAATATTATTGATTTGATGTTATTTAAACATTAATGTCGTTCATAAGACTAATTCATTCATTCATTATAATGTATATATAATTGTAGAACCTGATGATGAATTTATCGAAAAGAGTACTTTTTGTTCCGTGTCTATTCTTTTGAAAATTTTAATGGGCATTTTTAATCAATTACTGGTTCTCTTATGAGATTTCTGGGGGAATAGTTAGAGTTTTCGTTTCTCAAAAAATATATTTTATGCACCTGTATAGGTGGTAAGACCAGTATAGGTTAAGCTTATCTGTATCTACTTAAATACATTTCAGTAATCAATAAACACTTAGAGTTAGTCTGTAACATAGTCATTATGGTAATTTCAAGTCACTATTCAATCTTATTGTTTATTCCTGAAGTATAACCTTAATGAAGCAAGAATCTGTCTGGTGTTCTTTTTCTCGTTTCTATGCCTTCCCAGTAGGAGATGAGGCTTCAAGCTGGAGCTTTGAAATTTAGATAGCGGTGGTATTGCTTTTATTTTACGGGGTATAGTTGCTAGCCTCATGTTCATCCTTCTCTTGCTTTACTGAGATTATTACCGGCGAAGCGAGGTTTAGCAGTGCATGGTTGGCAAGTATTCTACCCTTAAACGATTCATGTCCGGTGTTTAGACCGTATTAATTTTAGAGACCAAGGGGACTAATTTTAAGCTAGTCACATTTTCACATTAAGAGTACACTGTTTTTGCACTAAATAACTTAATGGTGTTGGTTGAGTAGATGGTCTCTAATGAAACAGTTATGAATATTCCAGTTTTGGTTTGTAGGGATTTGATTGATTGGTTACAGGATTTCATCGTGAGCTGATATAGGTTAGGGAACCATTGGAAAACCAGCGGGGAGTATTGGACAGCTGTTTCGTCAGCTTAGTTTTGGACTCTTCATCAGTACGCACCCAACTCATTGACAGGGTTCGAACCCAGGACCTTCCGGTTATAAGGCGAGCTAGCTCGTAGACCATTAAGCCACTGGCACCCAACGGATCCAATGGCCAGTCCATGAATTCCGAATTCTGCCAATTCACGACATAGCGCGACCGCTAGCTAATGTCTTCGGCGAGTATTTGTCCTCACACCCAACCAATATCAGCTCATGATGAAATCCTGTAACTAGTCAAACAAATCCCTACAAACCAATGCTTGAATATCGATGAGATGCTCACTAACGACTGGCCCTATTCAGGTAGGTAGTTACCTGGGTGGATTCTAGTGGAAGTCGTGATCAGTAGGTTACAGCAGGTTGGGTTTGAGGAAATATACTCAGCAGTAATGACATTCGCCAGTGCCAGTTGCACTATATCGTCAACTGGCAGGAGTTGGAATTCACGGGCTGGCCACTGGATCGGGTCCCAGTGACTTAAACGTCTGAGAACTAGCTCGCCTTGTAACCGGAGGGTCCTTCGTTCGAGCCCTGTGGTTGGGTGTGTGCTTCTGAAGAGCCGCAAACTAGACTGACGCAACAGATATCCAGTACTCGAGTGGTGGTTTTCCAATGGTTCTCTAACCAATGTCAGCTCATGATGAAATCCTGTAAACAATTATAAATTAAATGAGCCATGCGCTCCACAAACCGATTATTAGTTAAATATGTACCCTAATGTGATGGTAGAAGAAGACAGTCTTGATAAAGGAATATTTATTTGAAATTTGGTATCTCTATATAGCCAAACTATGTACGCTTTATCATCAAATCATCATTTGCACAGATCTTCCGTGTTGTGCTACTTCCGCCCCTCCCTTCGTATTGTGTGCATTTCTTTGTGTTCATTTCACGTCTTCCTCGTATCTGCACAACGCTGTGTCATTTGTCTTCTTTGAAATCAAATCCGTCTCCCTGCTATTTGATGTTTTATTACCGATAAACGTCTCTTCATATATTTATATACTACTGATAAGACTTATCAGTAGCACTCACAGCTTAAAATGTCTGAGAAAAGAGAAATATTGTGTAGTATTGATTAGCACAAAAAAAAACTAAATAACAGAACGATTTAAATGTTTACAAATCGTTTAATCGCCTTGGCAAATGTGTTTGTTATTCACATTACAATTAGGAATTGTTGTCATTGCTAATGTAGCTCTTCATTAAATGAAGTACACCGGTGAGTGTTTTTTTCATTTTGACAAAGCTGGGGATCAATTTCATTCCAATAATCATCATTATCATAATATTGTCAAATATTTTGCTCCTTGAGATTATTTCTTACTATTGTCATACTAGTTATATTAGCAGACACAAGGTAATTCACGGATTGATCGATCGATTGATTAGCTACATTATTGATTATCTCAAATGAGTGAGTGGTAGTTAGTTAGTCAGCTGTTCAATGGTCTTAAATTTTTTATGAAAGCTTTTTATCAGTTAGCTGTTGATGAAGATAAGTCTTATTGGATTATTGTTTTACAATGAGTTATGACATAGATTCCATGAGTGAAATGGTTGCTGTACTTTGCATCTGCATATATCTATGTGTGAAGGCTGTTTCTTGAAACTCATTGATTAACTGTACACTTCTGTTCATCTGTCACAGCAGTAGATAGGTATTTGTTTAAGGTATACTGCAAATCTCAATATACTATCTGACTATCTCCTACCGTACTGGCAGTCTTCAGCGAAACAAAACTTTGAAGAGTTTGAACTCGAAACCATCGGATCATGAGACGAGTAGTTGGCTGTGGAGTTACTGAGTTATCCTTTTTAGTTCGTCTATACATTTAATCATATTTAGAATCATTTATCGGCGGTGAATTTAAAATAAATCAAGTTTCAGGTTAAACCAGAGATTGTTATCGGTTAGAGGACCATTGAAAACCAATACTGGAGTATTGGATAGCTGTCTGGTCAGCCTAGTTTGGGATTTATCGGCGGTACGCTTCCACTGGGTTTTGAATTCAGGATCTTTGGGTTACAAGGCAAGCTAGCTCGTAGACCATTCAGCCACTAGGAACCAACTCCTCAATGACCAGCTCATGAATTCTAACTTCCACCAATTCGTGGTTTTAGCGTGACCACCAACCTGTCTGTCATCAGGCGGGGGGAGGGGAGCAACTCCATCTTCACTACACTGGTCACGACTTATCAACAGAACTCCAGTCAACTTCGTCCTGTAGCAAGTCACTAGCAAGTGTCGGATAAATTGTCAAGAATTAGTTTGTAAGGGTTCTATTTGTTTCACGTTAGGCCACGGATTGACGTCAGTTCGAGGACCATTGAAAACCAGCCCTGGAGTACTGGACAGTTGTTTCGTCCTAGTTTGAGATGGTCTCAGTGGATGAATGGTATACGAGCTAACTAGCCTTGTAACCGGAAGATCCTGCTCTCGAGACCCAGTGCTTGTAATACGGACGAGTCTCAAATTAGGACGAGACAGCTGTCCAGTACTTCAGGGTTGGTTTTCAATGGTCCTTTGTCTAACCTGGAAAAAAATCAAGTTATTAGAGATGTTCGGTGCATATTTTGTAAAGTTGTGATAATCGAAGTGTGTTTCTGGACAATAACAAAACTTGTTGTAATCTGGTTTCATTGAGTGAACCTACTTCCAGTGGTTACTTACTGGGATGTGTTTTAGAAAGTCATCCTTCAGCTGTTCGACAGTTAAATACTGTCAGTATGGAACATTGACTGAGATAATTAATTGTGAGTCACTTGCACTAGATAATATTAATGCTTATCAGTCAAATCCCTGTAAACGAATACTTGGATATCAATTAGATGCTCACTAACGACTGGCCCTATTCAGGTAGGCGCTTAGTTACCTGGGTGGGTTCTAGTGGGTAGTCGTGACCAGTAGGGTACAGCAGGTCAGGTGTGAGGACAAATACTCACCAGTAATGACATTCACCAGTGCTAGTCGCACGATATCGTCAACTGGCAGGAGTTGGAATTCATGGGCTGGCCACTGGATCGCGTCCCAGTGACTTAGAGGTCTGTGAACAAGCTTGCGTTGTAACCGGAAGGTCCTGCGTTCGAGCGCTGTTGGTGAATGTGTGCTGCTGAAGAGCCCAAAACTAGGCTGACGCAACAGTTGACCTCACTCACACTCACTGCAGGGTACTTTGGAAGTTATATTATTTTGTTTAATTGGGTTCACTTGGTCTTTTAGCCTGCAGAGCTTGTCTTTGAGTGAGTTTGTAGGTTTGAATGCCGCCCTAATTCCTGCCGTATTGAGAATGGCACCTAGGGTCTCAGATGCTCCCTTTTTATATGGTATAACAGTGGATGACTTATATTCTCTCTTATTTATGTTATCATTACTAGTTTCACAATTATTTTTATTTGGCTTTTGACCTTTTTTGATGTTCCTAATGAATTTTACAGGATAGTTATTCAATACCAACGCCTCTTCTATGTTTCGTTTCGCTGTTTAGGTCTTTTTTTGTACTACTAAGTGCTACTACTCAGTTTGTTAGACACATTACTTAGCCTGCCATCACAGATAGATAACGGATGAGATGAATCAAAGTCCAAAAATATCTATTAGCAGAATGCGTTGGCTTTTTATAAACGCTAGTGTGCAGTTTACCTTCTTCTGTTCGTTTTATTTTACAATCTAACATAGCTAATTCACCCTGTTCATTTTCCGATTCGAATATAAATTGTATTCCCTTCACCAGTGAGTTTATATGCGTCTAAAGTTGTGTGAGTAGTGACTTGATATGATTATGAGTTGTAATAGTTCGTGCTCAAAATGTGGTCATCACTCAACATTACTGTATAACCACACTGTGTGATTTTATCAAAATAAAATCTTATCCATAATGGAGTTATACTCTACCAACAAAGTGCCCAAGTTGTATCCTTATATCAATAAACCGTGGTTAATACTTTGATAAAGCTATTAGCATTAAATAGCGAAACATCAGTAAAAACAATATCGTTTTGCTCTTTTTCATTCATTGGGAAATACAAAACACCTTTATTATAATGAAAACCGTGGTTTTCTGAAAAAACCACATTAGGCTTACATCTGTGATGATGAAAACTCTTCTTAAACTTATCGATTGTCTTCATCAGTTTTAATGGTATTAGAATCAATTTGTGCACATTTTAAAATAGTAGATAGTTGGAGGCAGTCGCCAGGAAGCCTTGGACCTAGGTTTCGTGTTAGTTGGCACTCATCAGCAAGGCGTGTCTGCAACCTTGAGGGAACTCATGTAGCTTCTGAGATTCACTGGTAACGTCTCTGACTGCAGGTGGCACTGGGTGGTGCTGGTTCGAATCTCAGAAGGGACATGAGTTCTCTCAAGGTTGCAGATAAAACTACCTTGCTGACTGGTGAGTACCATTCAACAAGCACGAAACCTAGGTGAGGTGAGGCTTCCTGTGGCCGATTGCCTCCAACTATCTAATATTTTAAAATGTGAGGAAATTGATTCCAATGCCATTAAAACAAATGTAGATAATCGATAAGTTTAAGAGTAGTTTTCATCACTACAGATCTAAGCCTAATACGGTTCTTCAGAAGACCGAAGTTTGTTGATATAAGTGTAAAACTTAGGCACTGTAGTGGTAGAGTATAACTCCATTATGAATAAAATTTTATTCTGACTAAATCACACAGTGTGGTTATACAGTAATGTTGAGTGATGACCACATTTTGAGCACGAACTATTACAACTCATAATCATATCAAGTCACTACTCACACAACTTTAGACGCATATAAACTCACTGGTGAAGGGAATACAATTTATATTCGAATCGGAAAATGAACAGGGTGAATTAGCTATGTTAGATTGTAAAATAAAACGAACAGAAGAAGGTAAACTGCACACTAGCGTTTATAAAAAGCCAACGCATTCTGCTAATAGATATTTTTGGACTTTGATTCATCTCATCCGTTATCTATCTGTGCGGAAACTAATCGATAATAATGATAACATAAATAAGAGGGGATATAAGGCATCTACTGTTATACCATATAAGGACGGGACATACGAGACCCTCCTTACGTAGGATTCTTAATAAAGCAGGAATTAAGGTGGCATCCAAACCTACAAACTCACTCAGGTAGGACAAGCTCTGTTGGTTAAAGGACCCTGTAGGTTGACCCAATTAGAGAAAATAATATAATTTACGAAATACCTTGTATTGACTGTGAGTTAGGTGAACTACACAGGTCACACCAGTAGACTGAGGTGTATTCAGATTTTCAGGACAAATATTTAGCTAAGTTTAAGATACTCAGCGATCGCACTGCATGCATTAACACACAACCACAAAATAGGGTGGGAGGGACTGAGTCCAAATTATAAATAGTAATATGGGTTGGTGGAGATAGATAGAAATTGATCACTGAATCCTGATTCATTGAGTTTACACCCAGCACATACAACAGAAATTACTCGACGCAAATACCAGAGATATCCATGGAAGATATTATTACCACCAATCAGTCAAATCAGATGAGGATAATAAATAATCTCAAAATTCGATTTTCACTCACGTATATTATAACATTCCAACAAGTTACTTATTTTCACTTATGTACACCGTGATGGAAAGCCACCTAGTGGCATGGTGACCACATTGCAAACTTGACTGGTACACACTTCAGTCTGAACCAAACAAAAGATTAGATACACTACACTACACCAGTTACTGACTAGTATCCGATCAAAGTACGCTTGAAAATAGCTGATTTACAACCAGTGGTGTTACATATATACACACATATCTACTTAATGACTCCCTGGTCCGTTTATGTGTTGTTTTTTTCTTCTGAGAATCTCATATTTTAATCTTTAAATTAATTCTGAAATTTCGCTACCAAAAGATGAACTAAAAAAAATAAATTATATTGATTGTCTTTTTGGAAGTTATACTTCTTTTTCCAAATAATTGATCCAAAACAAATCGATCCAATTTGAATGAGATCGATGAATAGATAAACATTTCGTATACCGTGAATATATTATTTTATTTGCATTAAGAGCAGAAGTTTTGAGTACATTCAAGTTACTGAAGGCCAGTAGGGGAAAACGGCACGACCCAATGGAATTCCTACGGAACCACGGAAACGGGTTCCAGAGACTGTAGCCGAAATGCTGACGCCCCTATTGCAGAAAGTTTGAAAGGAATGAAAGATACCTACTGATTGGAAGGAAGGCTACCGTGTCAAGCTGCCAAACAAGGGCGACTTACACCTCATTCCACGGCAACTGGCGTCGAATAATGCTCTTGTCTACGCCAAGTAAAACACTAAGTTACATCATCCTGGAGAGACTATAAGAGGCACTCCGCCCACCGGAACAAACTGCATTCACGAAAGGCAAATCATGTGCATTTCAAACTAAAACTCTAAGCATCATCACCACAGAACAAAGCATAGAATGGCAGTCAAACCTCTAGCTCAACTTCCTTCATCGACTTCAAAAAGGCCTTCGACAGGCAGCGTTGACCGAGAAGTGATTCGGATACTACTTCAACATTATGGCCTGCAGTGCCCCAAATCTTTGCCAACCTCATTCAACAGCTGGCTATATAACAATGGCCTGTTTGAAGTGAAGCGCAACGGGGAACTCAGCGAAGCTTGTCTCTGAAGTGAATACAGGAGTAAGACAAAATGCCGCCCTATTATTATCGACGAATATATATTCCTAATCGTGGTAGAGCGGATTATGCGGCGAACCGTGCGTAGAGAGTGGGGAGACAAGAATATTTTTGACCGATAGGATAACTATAGATCTAAACTACATGGATGATTTGTGTCTGACATCATGTTGCTTCGAAAACTTAGGTGAAAACCACCAAGTCGGCGGATGCATATTATGAGTGCTTCTGTAGTACAAAGAAGTTGGAAACATCCTGCCTTTGGTAGGTTTCTGTTGACTTTGTAAATGACTTTGAATGAACCAGTTAAGATGCTGTGGCAGGGGCTGATCAGATGTTCAATAGTGGCACTTCTGATTGAACCGGTGCCTCCTCTTTGCAACCATCTTCTCTAATACGTTTTGAAAGGACGTGAATACAACGACCCATGTACCTAGCTCCACACGAGCAGGTGAACTGGTTTATGCATACTGAATTGATCATATGCGAGAGTTTGTCCTTTGCATTGTTGAGAATTATTGGGCGGTTAGAGAATGTCACTCTTAGTGTTGCTTCAGGGGAAGGTCTGCTTTAAAGAGCTGGGTATTCTCCTCTTTTGGGATATCAACTGCCATACCTCCTACCAAAGGAAATACACTTTCGTCTTCTTTATACATTGCTGAAGCTTTGGCCATTCATTTGGAAAAACCAGAGTTATGTATACAAGAGAAAATGATCCGACCACTCCTATTACCATGGCAACAACCGTGTTGACTTCTACTCACTTGATGTTTGTTTGCCTGCTTTTCTAACTCTACTTACTGTCTGGTAATAAATCGATACAATTAAGAGGTTACAAGCAATCTGTTCATCTTACGAACTATTTACTGATTCGTACAACTGATTTTGACTCTCCTGTCACCACACCCTTTGTTTCATATTCTCCTCCTCATGTGTCTACAATGTGTACAAAACTGAAAACTACTCAGTCGTAGATAGAGATAGTAACCTCTAGTAGAATATATCATGGTTTAATGGAATACTCTACTATGTCTACCACTCAAATTACCACATATTTCACTATTCATAGGGAGGCTGTCTAAAAATATGATGGCTTCTTTCCTTGTATGAAACCGCCTTCACCATTGGCATACTTGAAATAACTGCATACTTGAACAAATTCAGTGTTAACCAGATGTTCAATTATCGCACTCCTTATTGCACCACTATTACCATTTCGCAACCATGGTGGATAGTGTTCTTGAATCCTCTTGGACAGGATGCGCGTCGAACGACCGATGTACCTGGCTCCACAGCAGCAGGTGAACTGATATATGCACATTGAAGTGGTCAGATGCGGGATTTTGTCCTTGAGGCTTCTGCAGATCAGTGGCCCACTGGAGAACATTATTCTTAGCGTTGCTGCAAAGAATGTTCTTCTCAGAGATGATGTGATCCTTCTCTTGAGAATATCGCTTGCTAAATCTACCTTGAAATCCAGGTTCATGTAGAGTTTATTTTTAGGCACAATTAAAGTTTCGTTTCTCCGAATTCTTGGTTTGATATTTTTGTCGATGAATCTCATTGGGTATCCATTTTGGATGAAAATTTCTCTTAGAATATCTAATTCTGTTTCCATAACATCGGAACTACAGATGCGTCGGATGCGGGTGGCAAGTGGTGGATTCTTCGACAACGCGACATTTGAGCTACAAGCCGGTGCCAAAATCCTCTTTCTTATTGTTACCAGCTTATAGGATGACAAATCAAAAGATAATTTGGAAAAAAAACAGTGGGTAGAGAGACTTAAAAGTTTCATGAATAATCCCCATCCAGACATTAATGAAACACAAAACACGGAGCTCAGCGGAGAGTCTTTATTTTTAGGCGGCGAGTTCATTCACTTAGCTGTACAGTCGCAATTGTATACAGTTATTTTTATATATATGTATGTACACTGGCTTTGTCAGGCAAGGATAAAAATTACCTAGGACTGTTGTTTACGTCAACAAAATATTTCAAAAATTGTGATCAATAATCAAATTGTAAGCAGAAGCGGGTGATGAAGCCTACTAGTATGAGTGTAGTGGCGATGATGAGTTGTCAAAAAATCATAGTTGTCAATGTTAGTCAGTGCATAAAAGAAGTTGAATGTGTATCGTGAATAATTTGATGCCGAATGAATTGTAATCACGATGTACAAAGAAACGAAGGAAAATATGAATTCATTTAAGAGTTTGTAAAAAATTATACTTGTAAAGTCTCAGCGAGATTGAAATGAGTAATTCCAACGTTTCGTTCGGCAATCTGGTCTGAATCATGTAAGAGTTGTAAAGAAATACAAGAGTTAGAAGGAGTTACAAAATTAGCACACAAACATCAAGTGCGTAGAAATCAACACGCTTGTTGCCATGATAGTAGAAGTGGTTGGTCGAATGATTTTCTTTCGTATAAATAACTCTGGTTTTTTCAACTAAATGGTTAAGGCTTCAGTAATGCGTAAAGGAGACGAAAGAGTCTTGCCTTTGGTAGGTTATTCTTGACTCTGTAGATTACTTTGAAGCAGGAGGTGTTTGTTGAGATGGGGTGGTTATTGTTGACTTGGTGTTCAATGATGGCAATACTTATAGAGCCACTATTATTTTTTTTATAGCTATGGTGTGGGGTAGTGTTGTCTAATCCTTTTGGACAGGATACTGGATTTTTGTGAACTTTTGTTGAAACCTATGGACGGCTAGTCTAGATTCATATGATCCTGAACTTTTGTGGAATTTTCCTAATTTTAGTTGATATTCTATTTGCTACTATATCTTTGTTATTATTATTATAATTTAAGCATCTTTAGTGAACTGTGATTCCATTGTGATCTTACTTAACAAATGGATACTATTAAAAAAACATTAATATTGTTATTGACTACTTATCTAGAATATTCTATGTATATAAACATATATGTGATTGTAGAGCCAGAAGAGGATAGATTTTATAAATGGTTTTTCTAGAATTAAGTAAGTGCTACTCTTAAGGCATGAGATGAAGTTCTGTCGAGTATTGGAATTAAGTTGTCACTAATTTGAAAGCTAAATTTAATTTAATTACGTTAACTTAGTAACCCATAAACGTGATGCGATTGAGTTACTGTAAAGGGAGATTGAGGTTGGTTTTTGAGAGATAACTTTCATTTTCATCATGCATCCTGACTGTAGTAGAAATAATATTGTTAGTTAAATAGGTTGGATTGAATTGATGAGTCTCAGAGTTGACGAAAACAAAAATTTCATCATCATCTTTATAAGCCACAGGAATTAATTATTTTTCAGATATGTAAATATGTGAATGAACCAACATGATTTCAGCATTATGGTTTGAACATTTCACATTTAAACCAGCAGCGGAGGGATACGTAAATTTCCCATCCATCTAAACGAATCATATTGTTTTAATCAGGCAATAGAGTCTAAGAATCACAATTCATATTCACGCACATTTTTAAATGGCTTTCAAACTACTGTAATGAAAATCTTCTGAAGGAAATGGCATTAAGAACATTGTGGAGTGAGCCGTTGGCTCAGTGGTAGAACACGAGGCAACTACGCAAGTGGACAGAGGTTCAATCCGCCGCCAGCTCATTCCCTTGCCTTAGTCAGCCAGTAATTATCTCGGTAAAGAGAGAAAGTTGAGCATGAAACCAGCAATCCCATCCCGTGAAAAAAATGGTACTGCTACTGAAACTTCAAACCTCTAGAATGAAATCCTTTGTTCCACAGGGAACAAAAGGAGTACAAAAATTAGTATGTCGTCGACTATTATTTTCCATTCCTTCGTATTTCAAGTGAAGTTTCAGTGACTTTGATGGTTTTACTGGCCTCACGCCCAACGTTTCCTCTCCACAGGGTTTATTATCGAATAAGCCAGGTTTAGAAGAACGTAGATAAGGGATGGAACCCTTTATCATCTTAGTGGTTGGTAATTATTCTACTATTTAACCACCGACTCATTGACTATTAGATTAGCTGAAAATTCTCCAGGAAAGATAAGTGTCTTGCAATGAAGACACACCGAAGATGCCGTGTTTTGTATTAATGAAGCTATTGCTGTTTTAATTCTAGACAAAGCGATAAGGAGACGTGATGTGTTTGAACCATGTAATTTATTTGCGCAACAATTATTTCAAAAACTGTGATCACACAAGGATCTGACATAGCACCTGACATATATATATATATATATGAAAATAAGAGTTAAGGGGTGAGAAAATAGACATAGGTCAAATTAAAAGGCCATATTGAAGGCCAAAATAACTATGAAGATCATTAAACTAAAGAACGGACGTAATAGTACATCTACCCTGGCTGATATCAAAACAAAGATTATCAAGGGAGGTTAATTGCTCTAACGAATTGTTTTTGAATGCGTAAAGGTGATTTAAACTTCCTAATTGCCAGCTAGGGCTTCCACAAACTTTAGGATACGCCTTATCCCAAACACGTTTTATAGGTAGGTTTAAAAGACGTGTGGAAACATCAATTTTATGTCCTATTTCTATAATATGTCTAGCAATAGAGGAGCAAGGTCGTCTGTTCTCATCATTAATGGGTTCTGAGGATTTAATCTGCTTCTGAAGCTAGCCCCTACTTGTAGAGACCGGTGAGTCCTCCATTCTATGTATGTGTGTCCACTCTTACATTCAAATTGGTAAATACAACAGTGGGATGTGACATCATTTTTCGCATGGGCTTAGATGGATATATGGGCTTCATACTCTCAATTATTCTGATCTATTTAACCACGGCATTCAATCTTTGTGGAGTTACTAAGGTGCTATGATCATCTATATAGGGTAGCTTGATGTATACGTCTTTCTTAGTGGCGAGCTGGAGAGTGAGTCTTGGTGTTCCATTGACAACTTTATTATATCTCCTTATAAACTTGTCTGGATAATTGTTATCAACCAGAGTTTGTGTCGATTTTCTTTTTTCATCATCATCAAGTGTGTCTTCAGTGCATATTCGTTGGAATCTATTGAAGATTCAGACAAATTACGTCTTCTTATTCATTTTTATTTATTCCTTTACGTTCCCGCTGGAATATAGGGCTTCAAGCTAGAGCTATGAAAATTCGGTAGCAGTGGGTCTTTTAATTTTTACGGGATGGAATTGCTAGCCTCACGCCCAATCTTCCCTGTTTACCGTCTGAGAGAGGTGTAGGAGTACTTCGGTCACGGATCGAACTCTGAACCGCATGCATGGTTAGTGAGCATTTTATCCCGGAACAACCGACACCCCACCTCTTTTTATTGCTCTGTGTAGATTCATAAGTGGAACTTATTGTTTCAAATCATTATTATTATTGGTTACAGGATATCATCATTAGCTGACATTCGTTAGAGAACCACTGGAAAACCTGGGAGTACTGGACAGCTGTTTCGTCAGCCTGTTTTGGGATTCTTCACCAGTACGCACCCACTGACAGGGTTCGAACCCAGGACCTTCTGGTTACAAGGCGAGCTAGCTCGTAGACCATTAAGCCACTGGGACCCGTCAATCCAATGGCCCATGATTATTATTAATTTATCATTCACCATTGAAATTCTCAAAAACTGAGTAAAGAAAGAAAACAGTCTAAATTATCAGTGATTAGCTAATCAATAAAATTATGAGTATTTTTCAAACATTAAATAGTTACTCTATGTTTTTAAAAACAGAGTAATACACTTTAGGCGTGTAACGCTAAACTCATATGAATGAAACTCATCTAAATAGTGAGAAAGATATGCTAAGTATAATAATGTGGATTATAATCGCTATGTGTACATATACATTAGTATTTGCGTGTATGTGTGTGTGTGTGCGTGTTTGAGTGGATTCATTTTAGCACTCATTAGCTGTGATACACAAACAGCTGATTGCATATAAGAGTAACACGATTGCGTTTTGGAGGATTCAGTTTGTTTATAAAAAGTGATCAGTTATTTTATTTTTTATTTTTTTGATGAGTAATAAATATAATAGTGATCATAGTCCACGTTATACTACTTACAGTCTTGTGTTAGTAATGTATTGAGAACTTCAGTTATATGTTATCTTTTTATCATGTGTTCCCGTTCTCTGAGTCGGATAGTTCGGCTGTGAAGTTATCAAACTAGACAACATCCTCAGCGTTCAAATCAATGTGAATTGCGTGTTTTGAAGATTCTCCATGAATGATACAACCATCTCTCTCCTGTAAACCTTGGTTGTGAATGGTTATCTTCGGAGGTTTTTTTAGGATTCTTGTCGTAGTTTTTATTTCTGTTGATTGCTTCATTGACCCGATAACACTGTACTTATAAAGCACAAGTATGACGATAGAAGACAAAAGAATTGGTAAAGGAATGTTCACCATTGTACACCTTATTTTCAAATCATCATTCGCATAGATCTTCCGTGTTGTGCTACTTCTACCCCTCCCTTCATATTATGTGGATTTCTTTGTATTCCTTTCGCATATCACATGTATCTCTGCAATTCTGTATCATCTGCTTACTCTGACATCACACCTATTTCCCTGCTATTTGATAATTTCATGCTGCTATGAATGTCGCTTCATATACTACTGATAAATCTTATCAGTAGCGCACGTCGCACAGGAAACCACGTTTGGATTTATAAACATATAAATGTACAACCTGACCAAATTTAATATCTGGAATAACTGGTTTTCCGTGGACTTTGTTAACATCCTACGGCGGTGTTCAATGTAAAAATATAAAGTTCGACGGTACATTGAGTTGTGATGAGTGAGTTGAGTGATGATGTTCCCACTGAAATTCGAGCCCAATAGCCATTGTTTCAAATGCTGTGGCGTTATTTCTACTCGACCACTTTGGTTACTTAGTCATCTCATTCTCTCTTATTAAAAAATAATTCCAGTTAAACTGAAAAGACAATGTTATATTGGGTAGTGTCGTAGTTCTGAATGGACAGTTGAAGAAATAAGACCTGTTTAAATGAACTTAATAAAAGACTGGGGCAGGATTTTATACTCTGCCATTTCTTATCTCTTTCCATATTAATTTGACCACTAGATATTATATCACACAGTGAAACAGCATCATTATTTACTGGATGACGAAGTTTCGAACACAATTTTTTCATTGTTAGTAATCATATCGCCAATTATAACCAAACAACTTCGAAACTTTCGTTTTAGAGTTTTCCTTATTCTTTCCTATTTGTCGTCGTAGGGGTAGTAGAATTTTCCAGATGTCCCGGTGGACAGGTGTTGAATCATTCCTATTACACGTACTCTCTTCAGTTGACTCTGTAAATTAAGCTTCCGTCATCATCAATCTCTTCCACCACCCTGTCACATTAGATTTTGAAACTGTCGTTCTATCCCATCATCTTATTGTATGGTCGGTTGTGTGTAATTGCATGTATTCAGTGCTACAGCTGAACTAACTATTCTCCAGATTTCTTAAATTACTCAGGTCAGGTAATATAGATTTTGCTGCTAGGATTTTGTCCTCCACCAGTCTCACTGACTAACCCCGTTCTACCTCTTCAGTCTATGTATTTAACGTGACAGTCATTCCAGAAGGGTATTAGATAAACAAAATTGTTTTGTTTAGTTGAATCCATAGGAATGATCCTTTAACCGACAAAGCTTGTTTCTAACTGAGTTTGTGGGCAGTTTGAATGCCAGCCACCTTTATTCCTGCCTTCATTGTTTGGAATTCTCCTTGAGGTTTCCGAGGTTCCTTCTTTGTATGGAGGTACTACTGAAGGTTAAAATTCCTAATTGTTGGTGTTTTCATTATCCTGTGCATGTTTGACATGCATGTCGCCATTAACATTATTATTTTTATTACCACTATCACTAATATTAATTTTATTTCTACACTTTCTCACATAATTTCTTATTAATTTATCAAGTTAATAAATTTAGTTCCAAAGCTTCTCTTGTATGACTCAATTAATGTCTTAAGCTTTCCTTGATAGTTATCGTGCCCTATTACTCAAACATCTCACCAATCCTATTTTTACTGACATAGGATGGGAGGATCGAAAATCCAATTATCGGTTTGAATGTGTGGGTCTCCTGTAAACACTAGTGAATAAGTTCCAATCTTTCCATCCCTTAATGCTACAGACTAACAAATTAGAAGCTCTCCTTTCTGACTTTCCAATTCATAAGTGAGTTGAATTGCTTCTACCTTTGAATTCATGTGTACAAAAAATCTATCTATATGCTGTGTTGTAAGCATGGTGAATGTGTCATCAACATACCATCAACCATACTTTAACGGGAAAACGGGCTGAACATTGCTATCGCTAAGTTTTCCCACCTATCTATGAATATTCCCATCACAATCAGGGATACTGTTGACCCCATGGCAACTCCCCCAGTTTGTTTTATATTCTCCCTTGAAATTTAAATACTGTGGAAGTCAGGCATAGCTGCACTCCCAGCATTATGTCCTCAAGTGGCACTTTCGTTCTAAGTTCAAGTTCTTGGTCAAAAATGACTTCGTTTCTGACCGCCTCTATAGCCATATTTATTGGTATACGTGTGTATAAACTGACAATATCAAAACTAACCATTTCTTTCTTTCTTATCTAATTTTAAATGATCTAATCTATGTTTCAGTTCATAAGAATTTGTTAGTCCAGATTTCGAGTGGCTTTTAAGAGGATTTAATACGATAGCTAAATATTTAGACAATTCGTAAGTAGGTGAATTTCTAAAATCAACTATAGGTCTATTATGGTATTCAATAAGTAATAATACTGTTTCACTGTGTGATATATCTAATAAACAAATTAATGTGAAATAAAACACTACCAAAGTGCTCAGTCTCTTTGTTCTGTTGGATTTACATAGCACCTTATTTCATCACACCATCCAATTAGCAGACTGGTTCAGTTAGTTATTCTAGAAAAATTAGAAAAAACATTAATTTTTCTTGAGGACATTTAGCTTCAGGTTAATCGTTGACTGATTTATAAAATTCTCACTTAGTTTGAAATTGTCACTGAGTTAGGCTGCACAAGCATAGAGCACATTCCAGTTTTTCGTGTTTAACATGGGTAGATAACCTAATGATTGTTTTGTGCACTCCAGAAGAATGTTACTACAATATTCATATTTCATAATCAATGCTATGTGCGCATTAGATGTTACCGTCTTAACATTTTCATCCACTAACTCTCAAGGTGTTTACTGTTACTGATCTTCTGTGCATCACTTTTCGCACTTAATTTCAGATTATTGATGTGTATAGTGAATTTCACTGGCTTTATTGACTACCATTTATGATTCCATTGTCGATAAGATTTTATTTTAATAAGTCACACAGTGGTATTATACAGTAATATTAACTGATGACCACGTTTCAAGCACAAACTATTGCTCATAATCGTATCAAGTCACTCACTCACACAACCTTTTTTTTTCATTTATGTACATGTTTGGAGTTGACTAGATATTTAAATAAAAATCAGTATAGGATAAAGTACATTCAGAAATAATAATATTAGTGTTATCAATAAAATACAATCAGATGGGAAATAAGACGAGTGTTTTTACAGTCAAAATAAGTAACTTGTTAGAATGTTGTGATGTGCTTGAATTGAAATAGATTTTAAGATTATTTATCCTCCTCTGTTTGACTGACTGGTGGTAACAATATCTTCCATGCATATCTGTGGTATTTGCCTTGAGTCACTTCTATTGCATGTATTGGGTGTAGGCTTGATGAACCAGGCAGGATTCAGTAATCAATCTCTCTCTCCAACTACATAGATTACTTCTAAGAATCTTAATCCTCTCCTACCCTATTGTGTGTTATTGAATGTAGTGCAATTGCAGAGTCTTTTCCAAATTACTTATCTTCTCAGGTGGAGTTAACCATTCTTGCCTTAGCTAAATTCTTATGTTTCGACAATCTGACTATTGCCGATCTACTAGTTTGACCTATATAGTTGACCTCATTCACAGTCATTGCAGGGTATTTTGTGAATTATATTATTTTGTTTAACTGGGTCCACCGGGTCTTTTAGCCTACAGAGCTTATCCTGCGTGAGTCAGTTTGTTGGTTGAATGCCACCCTAATTCCTGCTTTATTAAGACTTCAAGCAAATTATATATTGTACTGATCTGCATACTTTTAGTTTCCTAAAGTAACTGTGGTGATTCCTGACCTCATATTGTGTAATTCGTAAATGACTAATTTATGTGGTTATGCTTAACTTCTGGTTGGTTATTTTCCAGTTAGTCCCCTCCTTGTAACCCATATGTCCACGTGCCTATTGATTGTCGCAGTTCATGAATTCTGGAGATGCTGGTCACTGGACTAGCCACTCATCTCTCAAACAGTAGGTGGTGGTGGGTTCGAACACCACTCTGCCACTGTCATATTTTCAACCTGTCTCAATTCAAGTTCATGACCAAATATTAGAGGTTAGTGAAGACTGGAATCATGATGTCATCGAGGTTCAAATGAAAATTCCACTGAATTATTATATAAATGTAAAACATCTTTTTAAAAATAACCACTACTAATTTATAGAGTGTATTGGCAAATAAAAGGTCTAATCACAAGCTGGTTCTTCAGGATATGCTGACCAACTAATTGGTGTGAAACTCGGTAGAGAATAGACACTTAATCGAGACGGTCTTAAAACAACCACTCAGATTCTTCTGGGTGAAAAGTGGTATTTAATTTATAAATAGTATATTTATAAGTTATATGTATAATAAAAAAGGAATTACACAGGGTATAAATCTCCCAAATGCTGCGAAAATTGATCCCAGTTTCTCATAGGAGTGGTTATAGACATATCGAACCAATGTCGATACTAAAATTCATCTAAGCGACTATATACCATATCATTATCGCGGACTATTTACCATTCTGATACGTTTTTACGCATGTGCACAGAATCCTCAAATCGAATTTGTAAGGGTTCCAGTTATAAGATCCACCAATTCAGAAGAATGACTGACTTACTTTATGATGAATATAGCCTAGTGATGATAATTACGACTAACGTCTCCACTGATCTGTGTGAATAGTAGTACCTTGAAGGACTAGTCGTTGTGTTATTGGTATTAAAACATCAGCATGTTATGCGTTCTACAAACCCTTTTCGGAGATTTGTGTCGTACAGTCTCAGCACGCAAACATGGTTCACTCTTCTCCTACCACGCAGATTTATTTTTCGTTTAATAAGTACTGTTGCGTCAGTATGAACGATGAGACCAATTTCTCCAAGAACAGAAGTAATCCCATTGATCTATTTTGACGCAATATCCTGACAGTACTGATACCAGTTCACTATGCTGACATTTTAGTATACTCTTTTTCTGCAGTTGTAGCAGGTACTGGGCACTTCGGTAACCACTTGAAGCGTATACGCAATATTTTACTAAGGGAGAGTTTAGATTTCGAGTAGAAAGTACTTAAAATGTCACCATAATGTACGACTTACCAACTTCTACAGACTTCCTCATATAACAGTGGTTGCATCAGAATGTATAACCATCAGTTGCCTGCCCGGCTATACGGTTTCTGCAGGGTCACTATCCCTCCACCACATATGGGGATGTTTTAGTCCTCCTTATCACCAAACCATTCTGCACACAGAAGTCAAAAACCAAATCTTGGTGAAACTTGCAAAAAAGACTGTGAACAGCATCTATTTGTAATGCTGAGCAGTTATCTGATTGGCTGATTCAAGGTTATTGGATTTTGGCGTCTATTTTTTACCCTTGCCACGTTTACATAGCTCCCTTATTTCTACAGGTTTTGCTGAAGATTCTGCTTTCAATGACTAAAGAATCACTCACGATGCAGTCACATAACACCCTTGAAATCATACACTCACCTAGACTATAGACATTTAAACTCATCTCAATACCACTATTCATCTGCCCACTCAGTTGTGGTTAGAAGTTTGCACGTTTTGTACAAATAACATTTATAAGAAAAAGGCGTAAACAGCGAAGAAAATTTTTTTTTTCAACGATTCATTTTCATAAGCTGCTACTGTACAATCATGATTATATTGAACAAAGAAATCTCTGAACCAATCAGATACTGGTAAACTTAATCCTTGAAAAATGTATTATATAATGTAAGGTGTAAGAAAGGATAACTAATTGTAAGCTAGAAAAGAGGCAGAAGTTGGCATGACGCATTCATGAGTGCGAGATAATGACTAATTAATAAGCTCGTGTAGAATGTACTGGAACTAGTGGAAATGCGATAAAGTGTTTTTATATAAAAGCTGTATGAAAACGCAATGTTATTAATAAACAATAATAGATCGGTAATAACAGATGATGGGAATAATAATAATAGTGAACTTACATGATAAAAAAAGAAGAAGCGAAATTATAGTAAGAACTTTATTCTGGCCGTGGTAGGGAGAGAGAATGTATGTATCGCTTTTGAATGCAGAGGTCCGGTTTCAGATCTCGAATAACTAATGCTTCACCTATGTATAGATGGCGTACTCGAAGTACCTTAGTACGATATTGAGGGACTCTGTATAGCACTTTGAGGCATTCGTGCGGTGAGAGTGCTCGATATCCAGATTTGACAAGGTGTTCGAGGATATAGCGCTAGTATTCTTCTTTTCTCCTCTGACTCTCTAGCCAAGCTGGACAGTATTTCAGAATACGTTTGCGGACTTGATGTTGTGTACGGCCGATATACTTTGTTCCACATGAACAACTAAATTGATAGATGCACATTGAGGTGGCCACAAGCGGTATATTGTCCTTAACGTTAGACTGGATAAATTGTCTGCTGGAGAATATGATGCGTATGGTGGCTGCTTGAAATGTCTTTTTCACACATTTAGAAAAACAGTTTCTAAGAATTTTGCCTTCAATGTCAGCTCTGAATTCCAGGTTCATGAAAAGAGTTTTCTAAGGAACTGTTGCGATGTTTGACGATAATACTATGCGAAGTACGCAAGAACAGACATGGTCACCGAATCTTAAATTCAGATCATTGTATATATATGCTGTCCACTCTTAAAAAGTATATAGGTTATGCTTATTAGCATACAGTCACATAAATTTTGATATAAGTATAAAAGTTGGGCACTGTGGCGGTAGGGCATAACTCCATTATGGATACAATTTTATTTTGATATATCACACAGTGTTATACAGTAATATTAACCGATGACCACGTTTCGAGCAGAAACTATTGTTGCTATTAATCATATCAAGTTACTCACACAACTTTTTTCCTTCACTTATATACATGAGTGGAATTGATGATTAGACATTTGAATAAAAATCAATATGGGATAAAGTAGATTCAGAAATAATAATATGAGTGTCCCACACACATGTATATAAATGAAGGAAAAAAGTTGCCTGAGTGATTTGATATGATTATAAGCAGCAATAGTTTGTGCTCGAAACATCATCGGTTAATATTACTGTATAACACTGCAATGTGTGATTTATCAAAATGAAATCTTATCCATAATGGAGTCACATAAATTTTGCCTTGCAATTTGTACACTGTGAATGGTCGATATATTTTTTATCTGGACTAAATTCCACTAGAAAAGTATACGTGCCATTAATTTAAATGTCATTGTGACAGTTTTTCTTTCATCATACGTCAAAAAAAGGGTATGCGTAAAGCGCGTTGACTCAATTACTGAAAAGAAAAATAGTGAAAACAACCACAACAGCAACAACAACCCCGCCAAATAACAACAATAATAGCATCAGCTGGGAGTACTGGAATTCCAGACATGAAACGTTGCTAAGATACGTACACAAAATCCAAGAATTACACGCTCTTGTTGTTGTTGTTTTTAAAAAAAAAGATTTTCACTATACTACTTATAGATTGTTTAAAAAGTTAACAGACAAATGTTAACACGAAATAGTTGGTAGGCGTAAACTACTGCAATGAAAAATAAAACCCAACTAAATAACATTAGAATTTTATTTTTATATCATTCCATTATACTGGTCATATGTATTAATGAACGTTTGATTTTTGTTTTCATACTGGCTTCTATAAAATTAGACAATGAAATAATGGAGAAGATTTGTAGCTCAAATGGATGATATTGAATTCAGTTGTGTTCTGTGTCTCAGGTGGTTGATTTCATTGTGAAGTTTTCGTCGTCCGACACCCCTTCCAGATGACATCGCTTGAGCTCAGGGTTTAGTACAAAACGTACTTACTTAAATTTTCCATGAATGATGATGTAATTGTATCTTCAATGAACGAAATATTCCCATATTGAGTCATAAGAAAAAGGCACAAACAGCGAAGAAAATTTTCTTTTCGACGATTCATTTTCATAAGCTGTTGTACAATCGTAATTATAATTAACAAAGAAATCTTCAGACCAATCAGATACTGGTAAATTTTGTCCTTGGAAAATTGTATTACATAATGTAAGGTGTAAGAAGGGATGACTAATTGTAAGTTAGAAAGGAGACAGAAGTTGGCATGACGTAATAAGTGTGAGATAATGAATAATCAATAAGCTCGTGTAAAATGGACAGGAACTAGTGGAAAGGCGATAAAGCGTTTTTGTATAAAATATTTATGAAAAACAATGTTATTAATAAACAGTAATAGAGTGGTAATAAAATGTGGATAATGGGGACAAAATGATAATAAAAGTATCAATAAAATAAAATAATAATGGTAATGATAGTGAACTTACATAATAAAGGAAAGAAGCAAAATTGTGATAATAACTTTACTCTGGCCATGGTAAGACAAGAGAATGTATGTATCGCTTTTGAATGCTGAGGTCCGGTTTCAGATCTCGAATAGCTAATACTTCAGCTATGCACAGATGGCGTATGCAAAGTCCCTTCGTACGACATTGAGGGACTCTGTGTAGTAGCACTGTGAAGCATTCATGTGGACGTGCTTGATGTCCAGAGATGCCAAGGTGTTCGAGGATCGAGCTGTTGCTATTCTTCTTTTCTCCTCTGGCTAGCTAGCCAAGCTGGACAGTGTTCCAGAATACGTTTGTGGACTTGACGTTGCGTACGGCCAATATACTTTACTCCACACGAGCAAGTAAATTTGTAAATACACACTGAGGTGGCCAAAAGCGGTATCTTGTCTTTAGCTGTCTACAGGAGAATGTGATACGTAGAGTGGCTGTTGGAAATGTCTTCTTCAGACATTTAGAAAGGCGGTTTCTGAGAATTTCCGCTGTGACATCACCTTTGAATTCTAGGTTCATGAAGAGAGTCTTCTTAGGAACCGTTGCGATTTTTGACACCAGAGGCTTCTCCTTCATGTTTTTGTCAATAAATCTTGGTGGATACCCATTCTCTAGTGGGGTTTTACATAATAAATTTAATTCTTTCTCTACCATGTCTTCCGAGCAGATTTTTCTGATCCTTGAACACAACGTACGTACCAGGTTTATCTTTCGGATTAGTGGGACAAAGCTCTGGAAGTTGATAAACTGTCCAGTCCATATTGGCTTGTGGTATATTGATCTTTGGATGGTACAGTCGTGTCGTCTGGTGAGTAGTACATCAAGGAATCGAAATGCGTTGTTCGATTCTCGTTCTAAGGTGAAACTTATTGATGGATGCGATGCGTTGAAGGTTTTAAGAAGAGAATTAAAATCACAATTTTCATCACAGATTATAAACGTATCGTCTACGTATCGCTTGTATAAGTGCAGTTGACTTATCAAGGGATTGTATCTCCCTGTTGACAACCATTGTCGTGATTTGTTGTTAATCGACTCGGAGTTTGACATTTCTTGTGTGCCGACATTGTTTAAAAGAGTTCAAACACAATGATATAGCACTTCAGTGTCCAAGAGAATGGCACACAAATACCTACTAACCGTTTTCTAAAGAAATGGATACCTTCACACTTTCATTAATAGGAGGTGTTTAAGCTCGAATCATAACACAAGCAACAAGAGACTATCATCAAAGATCACAAGAGAATACATTCTACCCTATATAGGAAAAAAATATCTCTGAAATAATAGCTAGAATATTGAAACACTTTGAAATAGATATAACACACAAGTCAGTCAGCCAGCGAGGCAGCACAATCACTTCATTCGATATTGTGCAAACCGAAAACCCCATCCAACAGAGAAAGAAGATAAAATTAATACTATTTACAAAATAAATTGCATTCATGAACTGCAATAAAAGTCACATAGGTGAAAGTGGACATCCCCTGCAAATCTGAGTTCGAGAACAAAAATTGACAGTCAAAAGATATGATATCTATTCTTTCATATCAATGTATGTAGAGAATTACGGACGCCAATTAGATGATTGGGATAATGTAGGAATTTTAAATAGAGGAAACACCAGACAGTAATGCAGTCAGGGAATTCCTAGAAGCCTGGTTGGTACTCAAGTGAATGAGTGATTAACAAAGAGATTAACTATAACAGACCAAATTTACCAGCTAATAAAATGTGAATCACATTACAAGAATGTTGAAATTCCAAGTGAATACAAATAATCAGTAGAGATGTAAATCAACAACCAGTCACGACAATGGTTGTCACCTGGGAGACAATTAAATTATATCATCATTCTTAGAAAATTTAAATTAGTCCATTTTATACTTAAACGTGCTCTGAAGATGTTATCTGGAAGGGGTGGACGACGAAATCTCAACAATTAAATCAACCAGCCGAGAGAACATAGTTAATTCAAAAATAAATAAGCACAAATTGATGTCACTTAGAAAACTATTGCAAACTAAGAAGTACTAGACAGCTGTTCCACCCTTGTTCGAAACTCTTCAGCAGTACCCACCCATGACTTCATCAAGGACCTGAGGGTTATAATAAACAAGCTCTACGACCATAACGACACTAGGATCAGATGCAACAGCTCAACAGTTCTAACTTCTGCCATTTTGCGATATATAGTGCGACCACAAGTGACTGCCATTGGCTGAGTATTTGTCTTCGAATCTAGCTCAGCTTGGTGCATCACATTTTCTAGGACTTTTAACTAGAACTTTAGGGAGAAATTGATCCTGTAGTCAGCTACTAGTGATCACAGAGTCAATTTTCAAGTGCAGGTTTGCAGGAATTTGATTGATTTCAATTTTGATTATGAAACGACAACTGGATACCATAGAGAACTGAACAGCTGGTTCGTCCTTGTTTGGGACTCTTCATCAGTAGCTACCCATGACTCCCTACCCTATGAAATTCCAGGAAATCAACACCCAAAACATAATATATAGCAAAGATTGCATAAAGTGAAAATTCTTCTCTTCGAGTTGTTCTTTGAAACACATCTTCCACTGTATTAAACGAACTTGTTTAAGTCAACACTATCTGTGTTCTTCGCTGAATTTAAGACTTTTTGGTCAGAATTTGCGGTATCAAATTTAGTTGTCATCATTCTTGGCGCGTACAATTTAATTTCAGCTATTAGAATATTCATAACTCCTATCCGGAATCGTATGACAATGATCAGGCGTCTAATGTTACGCAAACTCGAGGTCTTAGAGTTGAAAACCATCAAATTAGCTTAAGAAGCACTGCAGAGAAGCCAGTACTGACTCCAGGTGGACATAGAGGAAACCAGTAAACCAGTGTGGAAATCTTCCACACCCAGCATAAGGAAAAAGATTCGGATTTTCAACATAAATGTGAAGTCAGTCATTTCTTCTATTCAAGTTAGAAATGTTTACTGCGTGTAAGTCATGCAAAGAATTTCTAACAGGCTACTGCAGACATTTATCATCAACTGCCACCTTCGCTGGCTCCATAATGAAGATCAAATTACCAGCCGGCCGGCCAGAAAGAATCAGCAACAATAAAGTGTGGGCACAAACCAATCAAGAGGCGATTGTGCAACAAATATATAGGAGAAAATGAAGATGGATCGTGCACACGCCACTGAGGAGGCCGTTGAATGACAACGCGTGCAGCGCAGTCCATCATTACAGTGGTACACCATTGGGAAGTGACGAGTGGGTTGTCAGTTTGAAGGTGACATGGAGGAGATCGTAAGTAGTGAAGATGAGGGATTATGGACAATCGTGGACTGAGGTGAAGACGACGGCAGAAAACAGAAAAAAGTGTAGATGTGTTGTTGAAGCCCTATGTTCCACATGAAACCCAAGGAAATAATAATAATAATGAAATAATCAAGAATCAGGAGTTAAAATTCTGTTTAAATTCTGTGGAAACCCAAAATGGCCACTAATTTCATTGTTCATTTCATTGGTCAGCGATATCCAGCATCATTTCGACTTATTATCATTAGAAGGTTCACTAACAGTCTAATTGAGAAGTTTTATGTATTCTGAAGTTAATATTTTCTGAATTAATAAAGTCATTTTTATTAATGTAGACTGATTATGTTGTTGTTTTTCAAAACATACTTAAGGTCACATTTACTCTTGAACATTGATGAAAACGTTACTCTTGTCTCAAAATAAAACTGTCACTCTGTCTATTAGGTTATTAGTTTTAATGAAATTATGTACGTGATTTACACTCTATTTAGACACCTCATGTGAGTTTCTAATTCACTCATGAGTATTGAGAATGCAAATAAACATAAAACGGAGATCGTTACATTTTTAATTATTAAAATACTACTACTACTTCCACGGGAAAGGGGATCTTTTTTCTCCTTTATAAATCCATGACCATGGGTAAGTGTTCGATGATACGTTTGGATAGCGACTTTTGGGTTTCGGTACGGCCGACATGCCTAGTTCCGCAGGTGGAGCAGGTCACTTGGTAGATGCACACTGATGATGCAGCCAGCAGTGGTACTCTATCCATCCCATTCACGTGAATCACTGGTTTCGTAGGGTAAGTTATTCGAAGTTCATCTGCAAAGAGTGTTTTCTTGAGTGAGTGGAAAATGTGGTTTCTCTGTCGATGAGTCTCTTCCCCCCACCACCCATTGAATCTCTACCCCTTATTACTACTGTTGTTAACTTGACTCCCTCTCTCTCTCTCATCCAATTTTAGTTGAATTACACTCAACCCCATCAATTACATTACGTTCGTCACTCAAGAGTAAATTGAAAATCCCCAATGAGTCACATGAAAAAGAGAAGACATTCAGCGAAGAGACTCTTTTCGGCGAATTCATTCACATAGCTGTACAATCGCATTTATATATAAATATTTGTGTGTGTGTGTACATGAGGTTTGTCAAGTTTAGATAATTGATAATTCATATGACTCAATGGGGATTTTCAATCTACTCAAACGTTGCAAGGACCCAGTGACGGTGAAGGAGCTGGATGGTTTCCTGCGTTACTCCGTCAAGCTTGCGGTAGCGAAGAAAAAGATTGATTTCTTAAGAGATTGTATAGATCGACATGAGTATCCAAGGATGTATTGGAAGTCACTGAGACGCAACCACATCCAACCGAATACCAGAACACTCAGACGACACACACGAAACAACATCGACTTTATTCAATCACGCGTCCCTGAGCTACAGCGAAACGTCTACTCAAGAGCTCATGCAGTCGAAGACTTAGATCAAGAACTACGCCATTCCTTCGAAGAATATGTACAACAAGTCACTCAGAAAGAATGCAACAAGACTAAAGCAGATCTTCTCAAATGCCTAAAGCCTACAATTAATACCGAATCTCCGTTCTTAAGCAATCCAGAAAAGTACGCATTCAATCTTTCAGACATCACACTGTCTACTACTTAACTAGAGGCACTATCTCTAGGTCCAAAATTCTGCGTAAAACCACCAAGTATTGACAAGCTACAATGCCAGGTTCAGTTCGAAAATCTAATAAACCAAACTTACGATCTCACACCTACATCAGACGAAAACCTACAACAATTCAAAGCATCAATCCTCGACTGTTGTCACAAGTTCATAAATACCAAACACAACGGAAGGTCCATCTTGACGAAGAGGCACCATAAGGAGCTGAAAGAACTTATGAAAAACGAAGAGATTATGATATTACGTCCTGATAAAGGCGGAGGAATCGTAATCATGAATCGCAAGGACTATATCAGTAAAATGCTGACTATACTATCCGATGAATGCAAATTCACAAAACCGATCAACGAGAAAAACATGACTGAACGGACCGAACAAAAGCTAACGGACACCCTTCGTAAGTTGGAGACTGAATCCTTCATCAGCAACGAAATGTTCGAATCCCTTAGACCGTCTGGCTCAAATATACCACGACTTTACGGACTCCCGAAAGTACACAAGAAGGGTATCCCTCTTCGACCAATCCTCGACATGACCAATTCACCCTATCACCGCACAGCTCAATGGTTAGCAGATCTACTTGAACCAATCAGAAAACAAGTTTCCTGCCACACAGTTCAAGATTCATTCGACTTCATCGACTCAATCGAAAACATAAACGTATCCAACAAGACCATGATTTCATTAGATGTCACATCACTATTCACAAACGTTCCACTGATTGAAAAAATGTGCTATATATGCGAACTTATTCACTCCAAAGGAATAAACCGAGCATCTTAAAGAACTCCTACTGAGGTGTACCCTGAATGTTCAATTCTCTTTCAACGACGAAATATATCGCCAAAAGGATGGTGTAGCTATGGGCTCATCACTAGGCCCATTGCTTGCAGATTTCTTCATGGCAAAACTCGAAAACACATGCCTGAAGAAAATGATCAACACCTTCGAAATCTATAAGAGATATGTTGACGACACTTTCATTATCGTCAACAAAGAAGAAAATCTAGATGACATCTTGAATTCGTTTAACAACTGCCATCCTGCAATTGAGTTCACGCTGGATAAAGAGTCCAACTCCACAATATCTTTTCTTGACGTCCAACTAACCAGAAGAGAACAGGATGGAACACTGAGAAGATCTATCCACAGAAAATTGACGTGGAACGGACAGCTTACTAACTTTCACAGTTGGGTACCACTATACACCAAACGAAACCTGATCCGTTCACTCAGCTACAGAGTTCGCAGAATTTGCACCCCGGACACCATAGAAGATGAGCTGGACAACCTCAAGAGAATCCTCGTCGAGAATTGCTATCCAGAAAGATTTATTGCAAAATCTATGAATCCTAGACCAGAAAAGCCGCCCATACTTAGCGTCAAGAAAAAACTACTCTACATGAACCTCCAATTCAATGGAGATCTATCTGCGGAAACCCTAAAAAATCGACTGTCGCGCTCACTTAAGAAGACCTTCTTCGCAGCTGAACTACGACTAACCTTCTCCACAAAACCTATGATTCATGTGAACGTGAAGGATAAGCTACCGCTGCTGGCCTCATCAATGTGCATTTATCAATTCACCTGCTCGTGTGGAGCCAGGTATGTCGGCCGTACCCAGCGCTCGCTTTCCAAACGTATCACCGAACACTTACCAGCATGGTTTTACAAAGGAGAAAATCGATGTCCCCGCAGTTCCATCTTAGAACATCTGATAGAATCCGGACACCAAGCTATACCGCAAACAAACTTCAAAGAAATAGTCTCCCTAAAGGTGAACGAATCAGACTTCTTCAAACTGAAGAAGCAATGGCGATTCATTGCTAAGTCCTGAACTCTGCATACAGAAGAAGTTCGTTCAATCACTACAGTTGCAATGGACGTAATCTATCCTATTAGCCGACATGTAAATTCTACCTAATCTTTTCTTCTGTCTCTTCATTAGTATTATTTTGTCTTCTCAATTGTAACATTTTACATTTTCAATTTTCTTGTTCTCTACCCCCACCCGATTCAATCTCTACACCCCACTACCACTGTTACTGACTTGAACAACGCTCAGTTTCTAGTCATTCATGTTACGTCATCCAACTTATTCACTCAATTTCACTTCTACTTAATCTCTACCTGTAATTACCTCTGTTGCTATCCTGACCTAAGTTGTAACATTTTAGCCAATTATATTACGTCATCTAGTTTTTTAACTCAATCTTGCTTTAGTTGCTGTCTCTATACTACATCATTTTTGTATTAACTAATCAATTATCTAAACTTGACAAACCTCATGTACACACACACACAAATATTTATATATAAATGCGATTGTACAGCTATGTGAATGAATTCGCCGAAAAGAGTCTCTTCGCTGAATGTCTTCTCTTTTTCATATGACTCAAGAGTAACTCTTTACTGAACGCCTTTTCTTTTCTTTGACTCAATGAAGATTTACAAGAGCGGTAAGACGTAAACTACAAATTGACAGCTCCTTGTCATTCAGCGGAGAAAACAAAAACTAATGTACTTTTTAGAGTGACACACCAGACAAACTGACCTGATACATATTTCTATAAGTTCAATAACTGATGTATAATGAATGATATATGACATAAGGGGAGTTCTACAACCACTGCATCTCTCAAATGTATCCAGTGTTAAAATATTTTAGTAATTTACTAATGATGAAAAATGTAACCACTTCTGTTTTATTTTGGTTTATTTGCATTCTCAATACTCATGAGTGAATTAGAAACTCACATGAGGTGTCTAAATAGAGTGTAAATCACGTACATAATTTCATTAAAACTAATAACCTAATAGACAGAGTGACAGTTTTATTTTGAGACAAGAGTAACGTTTGCATCAATGTTCAAGACCGATGGCGATCTTAAGTATGGCTTAAAAAACAACAACAACATGATCAGTTTACACTAATAAAAACGACTTTAATAATTCAGAAAATATTAACTTCAAAATATATAAAACCTCTCGGTTAGATTGTTAGTGAACCCTTCTAATGATAATAAGTTCAGATGAGGCTGGATATTGCTGACCAATGAAATGAACAATGAAATTAGCGGTCTTTTTAGTTTTCACTGAATTTTAACGCCTGATTCCTGATTATTATAATATTATTATTCCCTTGGATTTCGTGTGGTACACAGGGATTTAACAGCACGTCTCCACTTTCTTCTATTTTCTGCTGTCATCTTCAACTCAGTCCACGGTTGCCCATAATCTCTCATCTCCTCCTCCTCCTCTACAACACACGATCTCCTCCATGTTACCCTCGCACTGACGATCCACTCGTAACTCGAGGTATCGTCTGGTGCCCAATGTCATTCGACTGCCTCCTCAACGTATGCCCGATCCATCTCCATTTCTTTTCTACATATTTGTTGAGTGATCGGCTCTTGATTGTTTCGTTCATTTGCAAAGTTTCTGGCTGGCCAGCTATCTGATCTTTAGGATGGAGCCAGCGAAGATGGCAGCTGTTGATAAAAGTCTGCAGTAGCCTGTTGGAGATGCTTTTTGTAACTCACGCGCAGTGCGAGTTTCTGACCCATTAAGAAAAAAGTGACTGACTTTATAATTCTGTTGAAAATTCGATTGTTTTTCTTTATTCTGAATGTGGAAGACTTCCAGACTGGCTTCAGCATGGTGATGGCGTGTCCTGCCTTTCAAATTTTTTCTGACCGTGACATTTTCGTCCGTGCTGTCCAACTGACTGTGGTTGAAACAATCCTTCCTAGCCAGATAAATGAAGGAGTTAATCCCTTCCAAATTTCTCTCGTTGATAGTGATTGGTGCTGGTTTCTGTTGCTGCATGTTTCTCAAATGGAGTACTGTCTTCGCTGCCTGCTTCTTCTGCCATTTTGTTTGTTTTCACTTGCCTGCAAGTCTTCAAGTCTGTGTGACATTAAACATAAATTATCCTTACGTGATATCCGGATCTTCTTCAGTCTTCATATCGGTCCAACGTTTTCATGTCTACCGCATAATTCAGTCCACCGCAATTAAGAATATCATTGACGATAATAGGCAGTCTGCTTTTACTTACCCCTGTATTCACTTCGTAGTAAAGCTTTGTTGAGGTTTCGGTTGTGGGTGAACTTGACACCTGTGTCAGTCATTGTCGTGTAGTTATTGAATGAGGTCGATAAATATTCGGGGCACTGCATTCGATAGTGTTCAAGTAGTTCCCAAACCATTTCACACTCAGTGTTGTAGAAAGCCTTTTAGAGAATTCGATGAAGGATATTGGGGTCAAGGTTTGACTGCCATTCTATTTTAAACTGTGTTCGATGACGATGATGTGTAGAGTTGCTAACTGATCCGCATATAAACTACGTCTCCTGAATTCAGCTTGTTCTGGTGTGTGGAGTTCTACAACCACTGCGTCTCTCAAATGTATCCAGTGTTAAAATATTTTAGTAATTTATTAGTGAAAAATGTAACCATTTCACTTTTTTGTTTATTTGCATTCTTAATACTCATGAGTGAATTAGAAACTCACATGAGATGTCTAAATAGAGTATAAATCGCATACATATTTTCATTAAAACTAATGACTTAATTTAGTGAGTAACATTTCTATTTTTAGAAAAGAGTAACGTTTGCATAAATGTTCAAGACTGAAGGTGATCTTAAAAAGTTTTTCAAAAAACAAACATTAATAAAAACTACTTAATTCAGAAAATATTACCTTCAGAATACATAAAACTTCTCATTTAAACTGTTAGTGAACCTTCTAGTGATAATAAGTCCGAATGACGCTGGATATTGCTGACCAATGAAATGAACAATGAAATTAGTGGCCATTTTGGTTTCCACAGAATTTAAACTGAATTTGAACTCCTGGTTCCTGATTATTATTACTATTATTATAATATTATTATTCCCTTGGGTTCTGTGTGAAACGAAGGGCTTCAACAACACATCTACACTTTCTTTTATTTTCTGAAGTCCTCTTCAGATGGGTGGGTCAACGATTGCCAATAATGTCTCATCTCCTCCTCCCTAATACATGGGCAAAGTTAAACTTTCGACACCAGTAGCAACCAATCAGCAAACGACCTTGAACGGACCAATCACATGAAAGAGGCATTTATGATAAGCGGAAACGTATATTTATAGAAAACTGCATAAACAGAATGATAAAACGGTTACAATGGGTATCTTTCCTGAACATGGGAGAGAAACATTTCCCAATTCAGCATGGGACTGTTAATAGAGAAGTCACACGACATTCTATACATATACTCATAAGTGAGATTCTTTTGAGATCCATTTATAGTTCTTATTCTATTTGTCAATGCACCCCAAAATCCTTCAATGTCTGCTATTCTTTCAACAAATCCTTTTAGGAGGGATGTGCAGTATATCTGAAAAAAAATCTGTATAAACCTATGACCCAAATGTTGTTCGCTCTCTGACGACCACGGTTATATTTCTTCCTCACACTGTCTCATCCACATGGACTACTACGTCGTCCCCGCCTAACAACGAAGTAATCCTATCCATATTCCATGAGGCGATGTTTCTGCAGTGCTGGTACCACTGAACTGTTGAGACTGTTCTCCATCTCGGCAGCAGCGGCTCTCACGGGCTGTTTCAGTACCCAGTAATTGCAAATATACAAAATCTGGGTTAGGGAGAGATGCGACCTAGCAAAAAAAGTTCCAACGAAATATTACCCTCTCTTATACTAACTTGCTTCCACAGCGATTTACAAATCATCAGTTGACCTAGTATAGCTGTTTAGAGTCATTACACCACCACGCCTCCAAAGCCTCAGGATGGTCGGGGGTGGGTGCCTTGCTCTGCGGGTTGGCCACCCCTCCGCACACCTCTTGAAATGCTCCCATATGACCGGGCGTATCACATAGCCTCTCCTGAGGAAGTCCTACTCACTGCCTTCACGTGGCGGAGGTGTTTTTCACCAAAGTGAGAGGGCGAAAGCGGATGCCCGGCGCTGTTCACCGGGTTGACTGTCCATTGGATGACGGTCTAGGGGAGATGGCTAAACCCAGATTCCAAACCTCCAACGACTGGCGTATGAAGCTCACTGGAGCTCACCGGAAGACGTATGGACAAAGGGCTTGTGGATGTCCTGGATGTCTGGCCCCATTCAAAAAGGCGTATGAACCGAACTCGGTCATCGGCTGCCAATGGATAGTGGACTCCCTACTCCACTCCTACTGCCTTGTAGGTCACACTTGGTTGTGTAAAGGCTAGAGCTGCACTCTCAAACAAAAGGCCGAGCGATTCTGGGGACATCACTCGTACCAAATTCCCATGAAACTCCATGAACTCAGTTCATGAAGCCGGCTCATCCTCCCGTAGGAGATAGCCGAAGTGAAGATGAAGAAGATCACATGAACAACTCTCCTTTCGAAGCAAGCCTAAGTCCAGGCAATATGGAAAGACACTATCCTCCTCGAATTGCAAACGTAACCTTTTAAGGGCACGCATTTGAAATGAATCAAGCGCTATACAACATTGAACTACGTTCGTGAACCTCATTGGATAATTCGACGTCGTTCGCTGATTGGTAGTTACTGGTGTCTAAAGTTTAACTTGGCCGTGATGGGCTGCACTTCACGCGTTGTCATTCGACGGCCTCCTCAGTGGCGTTTGCACGATCCTTCTCCATTTTCTCCTATATATTTGTTGAGCGATCGGTTCTTGGTTGGTTCGTTCATTTCCATAGTTTCTTGTAGCTAATTCTTTCTGACTGGCCATTTGATCTTCATTATGGAGCCAGCGAAGGTGGCAGCTGTTGATAAAAGTCTGCTGTGGCCTGTTGCAGTTGCTTTTCGTAACTCACGTACAGTGCAAGTTTCTGACACTTATAGAAGAAGTGACTGACTGATTTGACATTGGTGTAGAAAATCATAATCTTGTTTCTCATGCTAACTGAGTGAAGCAGACGATTTCTCAACTGCTTCTTGCCTCTCCGATTCTGTCTGACTCTGACGTCTTCATCCGTGCTGTGTAGACTGCCTGTGGCTTAAGTGAAGAAAGTAACATTCGTCAAGTTTCTCCCGTTGATAGTGATTGATGCTGTTTGTTGTTGCTGTTGCGGTTGGTGGTAGTTGCTTATTTCCATCACCTACATCTTCTTTATGTTCACATGGAGTCAGTACTGGTTTCTCTGCACTGCTTATTCAGCCAGTTTGTTGGTTTTCTCCTGCCTGAAAGTCTTCGAGTTTGCGTAACATTACACATATATTAGATACCAAATTACTGCTGGCATTTATTGTTATACGTTTGCCGATAAAATTTGTGCATACTCTAACCACTGAAATTGAATTTTACGCAACATCACAAGTGACAACTTAATCTGATAACAAAAATTTTAACCAAAAAATATTTAAGCTTAGAGAGCAACGCAAATAGTATTAACTAAAACAAGTTCATTTAATACACCGGAAAGATGTTCCTTATGCAACATTTCGAAGAGGCGAATTTTTCCTGTATTGAGTCTGTGCTCATATTTTCATTTTTGGGTTTTGATTTCATGGGATTTCATACAATGGGATGTCATGAGCACGTGGTGCTGAGGAGTTCGAACAAAAGGACAAAACAGCTGCTCTACGGTTTCGAGTTGTCGTTTCATAATCAAGCCTGGAAGCAATCGAATTCGTGAAAACGAGCACTTGAAAGTTAACTCCAATGATGAGTCTCCATTGAGTTGTAGACTAAAGGGGAGATGTTTTTCAGGAGTAGAATGTGTGGGCGGTTTTAAAGGTTTACGCCTCATGGATTCCATGATGACACGTTCAAGTTGTTTTTGATTGCACACTAGTCAGTCACTAGTGTAATGCGTCTAGTCCTATCTTCGGTGCAGACTGAATTCTATCAGTCATGTTTGCAATGTGGCCACCATGCTAGGTGGCTCGCCATTACGGTGCACTGTGAATTGTTGGTATTAGATGGTTGGAGGCAATCGGCAGGAAGCCTTGGACCTAGGTTTCGTGCTAGTTGGCACTCATCAGCAAGGCGTATCTGCAAACTTGAAGGAACTGATGTCCCCTCTGAGATTCGAACCCGCGTCACCCAGTGCTGCAGTCAGAGACGTTACCACTGAGCTATTCAGGCTCGCGACTGACCTCCTGTAGGACTGCATTGGATATTTTTGAGTGCACACTAGCCAGTCACTAGTGTAATGCGTCTAGTCCTATCTTCGGTGCAGACTGAATTCCTGGCTTCCTGCCGATTGCCTCCAACCATCTAATACCAACAATTCACAGTGCACCGTAATGGCGAGCCACCTAGCATGGTGGCCACATTGCAAACATGACTGATAGAATTCAGTCTGCACCGAAGATAGGACTAGACACATTACTCTAGTTACTGAATAGTGTGCACTCAAAAATATCCAATACAGTCCTACAGGAGGTCAGTCGCGAGCCTGAATAGCTCAGTGGTAACGTCTCTGACTGCAGCACTGGGTGACGCGGGTTCGAATCTCAGAGGGGACATCAGTTCCTTCAAGTTTGCAGATACGCCTTGCTGATGAGTGCCAACTAGCACGAAACCTAGGTCCAAGGCTTCCTGCCGATTGCCTCCAACCATCTAATACGTCCAAGTTGCTTTAACTTAACAGCATTTAACTATCTGCTTATTCTGATTATGATAGTGCCCAGTTGACTAAAACTACTGGGGTCGGATTTGTCCGTCTGTCTAGATTCAACATAGAACTTGGCACCGAAGTGCAGCAGTTCGAATCGCCACATTCCAAATAGCACACAAAGGTAGACAGGAAAATGAGTGAAGAGAATCAATAGAGTTTTGACAAGTATAAGACTGAAACAGAATGAGTAATGGTAGAAAGGAATATGAAAAATCACAGAAACTGAATACATCTGCGAAAGCCATTGACAACGATTTTGAGCCATGTCACCTATTGTCTCCAGCCACCATTGATTCTTAGAGTCCCGAGGGCCCCAACCCGGAAGTCTGCATCTCCCACTCTACCTGACTCAGTTTAACTGTCAAGGGTTTCATGGATTGATGAGGCCATGTTTTTGTTTGGCCACCACCTACTCTTTTCCAACCTGCACCTATATCAGCTAGTAATGCCCGTCCGTCGGAGGAGGCGATGGTTAGTCATGCGCAGCACGTGACCTAGCCATCTCAATCTATGTAACTTTATGGCCTCTTCGATTGATTTTCCCTCTTTGCCCAACACTCTACGCCTAACGTCAACATTGCTTACCTTATTATACCACCTAACGTGAGAAAGAGATCGTAGACATCTATGATCAAAAACAGTCAACCTTTTCATGTCTTCAACTCGTATTGGCCATGTTTCAGAGCCATAGAGAACGACGGAGCGAACTGCTGAGCAGTATACACGTCCCTTGGTTGACAGCCGGATGTCACGCCTACGCGAGAGATGGTATAAGTTAGCGAAAGCAGCCCGAGCTGTTCTCTAATTGATCCAACTATAGTTAAATATATTTTGTTTTATTCACTATATTTCTACCTGTTACATCTTCTATTTGTTTTTTCTCTCCAGTTCAATGCATTATTAATACGTCCTGATACACCGGAACGATTTGATATGATCCATGTGGAAATATCAGAGGAGAGTGAGACAACACTAACTGACTTCAAAACTCAATTAGAAGATAAGATACCTGATGTTGCTGTGAAAATATTTTGAAAAAGATAATACCGGACGGAAGATGGAAGATACAATCAGACAGTTGAGGGAAGTGTCTATTGAATTTATTACAAACAATGACTACTATTATTCTATATTGTTGTCATCACCATTGTGATCATTGTGTAAACATAAAATTTTAACAAATAAAAATTATTATTACTAATATAAGTAATGTGCGGCTAATTATTATTATTTTTGATTGGATACTAGTCAGTAACTAGTGTAATCTGTGTGTGAGTGTGTCTAATCCTCCTATCTTTGGTGCAGACTGAATTGTATCAGTCAAGTTTGCAATGTGGCCGTCATGCCACTAAGTGGCTCGCCATCCCGGTGCATTTTGAACTGTTGATATTAGATGGTTGGAGGCAATCGGCCACAGGAAGCCTTGGACACCACCTAGGTTTCGTGCTAGTTGGCACTCACCAGTTAGTTAGCAAGGCGTATCTGCAATTCATGTCCCTTCTAGGATTCGAATCTGTGCCACTGCGTGCTGCAGTCACAAACGTTATTCTTGTTGTTTCCTGGGGTTCCGAGAGAACGTAGGGCTTCCCCAGTACATCGGCATTTTACTCTGTCACCTGGAGTCACCTTCAATTGGTTCCATAATTGAATCACTAGTAAAAGAAAATTCACATCCGAATCAGAAAGTGAACAAGGAGAATTAGCTATCACGTTAGATTGTAAAATAAAACGAATAGAAGAAGGTAAACTGCACACAAGCGTTTATAAAAATCCAAAGCATTCTGCTAATAGATATTTAGACTTTAATTCATCTCATCCGTTATCTGTGAAGTTAAGCTTCGTTAAGTGTCTAACTAACGGAGCAATAGCACTAAGTAGTACAACAAAAAACCTAAATGATGAAATGAAACAGTTGTAAGAAGAAGCGTTGATGTTACATAACTAACTATCCTAAAAAATTCATCAAGAAGATCAGAAAAGGTCGAAAGCAGAATAAAAATAATTGTGAAACTAAAAATGATAACACAAATAAGAGAGAATATAAGGCATCTACAGTGTCACCATATAAGGAGGGGCCATCTGATGCCCTACGTAGTAGGATTCTTAATAAAGCAGGAATTAGGCTGGTGGCATTCAAACCTACAAACTCACTCAGGTAGGACAAGTTCTTTAGACTAAACGCTCTGGTGGACCCAGTTGGACAAAATGATATAATTTACAAAATACCTTGCAATGACAGTGAATTTAATCAACTACGTAGGTCACACCAGAAGTAGATCGGGAGTAGTCAGATTGGCAGAACATAAGAATTTGGTGGATACGGTTAGAATGATTGATCCCAATAAGACAGATTAGCAATTTGGAAAAAAACTGAGCAATTGCACTGCATGCATTAACACACAAACATGCGATATGGTGGGAGAGGCTTAAATTCTAAAAAGTAATATAGGTCGGTGGAGAGCGAGAGAGGGGAGTTGATTATTGGATCTTTGTTCATCTAATCTACATC
The DNA here is from genome assembly GCA_944472155.2 of Trichobilharzia szidati. Lineage (NCBI taxonomy): Eukaryota > Metazoa > Platyhelminthes > Trematoda > Strigeidida > Schistosomatidae > Trichobilharzia > Trichobilharzia szidati. The sequence continues at coordinate 17,069,690 of OX235276.1, read as the reverse complement.
TAACACGTACAATAGGAGTAACTCAACTGAGAAACTCAACAACTGACTGGCATTCTATGCTCTTTTCTACGATAATACATTCAGAACGTCTTTTTATTCTCTCGTGGTTAATGCTTGATATTTTAAATTCGAGTAGAAATAAGCTTGATTTGGCGTCAGTTCTTGCAAAGGATTGAGTTGTCCTTCTGTGTTATACGGTAATATTTGCTGATGACGTTTCGAGCACAATTTATCGGTCGTAATCTTATCAAGTCACCCTTCTTTGGTACTGTGACAAGGTAGCCATTCTTACGATCCGCAGGTAAATTGCCGTCCACAGCTTTAACCGTATTGATGTGAAGACATCCTCTGGGATCTCTGTATGCGCTTCTAGTGCTTCTGACAGAATATCGTCCGGTCTTATGTACAGCTTTCTGGTTATGATTAATTATATTAATGCTCATTTTAGCCGCAATATAGAACTCCACTGAAAATCAACCAGATGACAAAAAAATTAGAGGGCTTTCTAGAACAGTCATCATTAACAATGTTGGTGCTTCTTTTAAATACTATCGATTTGTTAAGATCACAGTGGAATTACAATTCAAGAAAGACGATTAAGTTATAATAAGCATACAAATGTAATAGTAAATAGAATATCAAATAAAATTCAGGAAATCTCTAAAACAAATTAAGGATCATTAAAACCTTGATGACCAAGGGGCCAAGGAAAGCGTCTGAACCAACCAACTTCTTTTGGATACATAAGTTAGGCTTCTTAATCAAGGTGGATTCCAACAGCCAGCCTCAGCAATGTGTAGCAGCGAACTCTTGAGGTAAAATTAAGCTTAGTTAGTATACGTAGATGATTTCGAAAGCCGCCTTGTTTACACCAATTTTGTGTTCTGTATATGTGAGGTTAGATAGTATAGAAGTATGAGAATGGATTTTGTTTCTCCCTTACTTAACCGCAATGCAAGATGGTGTTCGGAAATCTGATCAAAAACACGCCTCATTGTACGGCTTATGCGGTTAACTGGCTGCATAAAAGCAATCGAATTGACAGATATGGGACCAGAGCTGTCTGCTAGCCGAAATATCAGATACCAATTTACGTCAGTGTTTACATCCCAAATCGGGGTCATGAGAGAAAACAAGAACAAAGCTTAACCTTGAGGAACTCAACAACCAATCACAGCAGAATTAGCGTGAGCGGATACGATTCGCATATATATCACCGGACAGTCTAAGAAACAGAAACAAAGAGAAGAGAGAATAACCTTCAGCAGAAAAACAACTAATCAGAAGACGTTGCTTCTCTGCTAAAAATAACGAATAATAATGTACATAAAAATCTAGAAATATATGTTTTTTTTCTCAATAAACGATCTGTTTCCTGGCCCTTGTCTTCTGTCGTTACAGATACCCATCGAAAGAAGAGGAGAAATTAGGTAGTTTATCTTTAACTCCCGCAAGCAAAATAGTAGGTAGTTTTGAAGACACAGAATAATTCAACACCACTGAATGCTCTTTGTTTTACCGCCATATTCCCTAGACATTGTTTTAATGTCTCACTGGTGTTATCACCAAAGAACTGGAGTTGTAAGAACAAGGCCTTTCCTCCTCAGAAGTGCTGATTGGTACTTTGGCCTGTCTTAACTTGTAATTCATATTCTTATCAATGAATTTTCTTAGGTGAAACCGTTCTCAATCAGCAACTGTTTATTAATATTAAGCTCTTCATTAAGACATTCATCAGAGCAGATTGCTATTGCTCTGTGGACAGCTAACGGAGAGATAATTCCCCTGTAGAAAAAAGTCGGTCCAATTAAGCGAAGAAATATTTACAATCTTTTTAATTAAATCCTTTCCGACAGATTTACATCAAAATTACAAGTTTTAAAGAAATCATATGATAATGCCATTGTAGTGATGTTAGTTTATTTACTTAAAGGTTACAGTGGAATGGTATTTGTTCAAGGAATTAACAGCTGAAGAAATTGCAAAGACCACTACTTTTCAGAAATAATAAAATGTCCAAAATTAGGCAGCGTAGACTTTATCTTGACTAATTTTCACCTGATATTTCATAGTAAAGGGTAAACGTTTACCTCTTTCTTACATATCGACAAGAGAAATATAAATCATTGGCTTGAATTAGGCAAAAAAGGAGTCGACTGTGGTAATTTTTGTCCATTAAGTAGTATTAGTGTAAGAAATTAGAGAGGCTAGGGAAACAAAAACAAACATTGCTTAAATTTATTTAAGATTACCAGGATTTTATTATAATAAAGGTTTTTTTGTATTTCCCAATGAATGAAAAACAAAACGATATTGTTCTACTGACGTTTCGCTATTTCAAATGCTGCTGCTAATAGCTTTATCAATGTAGTAGTATTATTAAACCAGAATTTACAGAATCCACTCAGGATATATATTTAACAACTTAATCATCGTTCCTCAGCATGGGATCGATTTTGCGTTGTCAAATTGGCCAATTAGTAAAGATAACAGAACCAGGTATATTATTATTCTTTCCTTTAGTTCCTAGAGGAACATAGGGCTTGAGCCGCACATCTCCATTGCGTTCGGTTCTCCGCTAACGTTTTCACCTGACTTCACATCTGCTCACATGCCTTCATCTCCTCTTCACATGACCTCCTCCTCCTCTATGTCACTCTCGCACTGACGACCAACTAACTCGCCACTTCCTGTTCGGGTTTTACTCGAGCGACGGCCTGTCATGTGATGTCACTTGATGGTTTGTTTTCTCAGAGTATGGTCAATCCACCTGTATTTCTTCCGGCATATTTGTCACACAGTCGGTTCCCGCTGGGTTGGTTCGTTAATTGCTAGAGATCCATGATACTCATCTTTTCTGGTTGGAGCGAAGACATCTGCTGATGAAAGTCTGTAGTCTGTTCGAAGTGATCTTCATGACGTTGCGCCAAGTCTCCGATCCGTATGGTAAGTATCACTGAATTCACACTGGAGTTGAAAATCCAGATCTTATTTTCATTTTTATGCTGAGTAGTGCTGTTTATCTCCACACAGACTTGTTGAGAGTAATGAAAGCTTGCCTTGCTTTCCCGATACTTGCTTTGATATCCTCCTCTTATTTCTCTGGCGTTTCTTGCCAAGAAGTTGTGGAACTTATTGTAATTATTTTACTTTCGAACACTGAATCTGTGGATACTATCTTGTTGACTGATAATATCTATAACTATCTGTTTGGCATTTTGTGACTGTTTAACACTAACTAATATCTATAACTGTATATATTGTTGGATTTACATGTCTAAGTCGGCCCAAGTCAGTGAGTCTATGCTTTTGATATCATTTTTGTTAACTGTATTTGACTGTGATACTACTGCTACGGTATTTTTTGTTGTTGTTGTCGCTGCCCTTCCTGTTGTGAATTTTTTCTCTTCTTGCTAGTGTTGTTCTGATTGCTTTATTCCTTGTTTTCCTGATTCTAGGCGGAGCAACCCATAAAGCCGATCCTCTGTAAACTACACATTCATGTAACAACCCCCTTCTCAGTCTTGAGGCTAGCAACCCCACCCTGTAAACAAAGTTGCTACAGAAACTTCAGCACGATGAGTCTCCTTGCGACAAACCAGATGTAGATTGTTGGACTTGATAAGTAAATAGAATTATAAAAGCAGTGTGGGTTTACATAATGAAATTGCTTATCACATCCGTGTTGATTTTTTCATTTCCTGGAGGAGGGGTGGTGTTGTAACCAGGTCAAATTCTGTCTTAGTCCATCATTCCTATTCAGAAAATTTGGATTCCATTTGATATGAAGTGCTCCTGATCATGTGAGATGTTCTTTGTGGTTTCTGAAATTTTTCTGGATTATTTCAATATTGTCAAAATCAATTTTGTGGCCTGATTCTATAGCGTCGCATGTAGACGATGAGCTGTGACTGATGATTTTTGAGGGTTTTCTAGTTCACTAAGTGGATTTCTCGGCAGCTGAACAGAGGCAGCTCTACGTCTTTCATTTCTTCTGATAATCTTGACTTTTCTGTATGGCGATGTTTGTCCGATATGTATCGCATCACATCACATACCGAGCATTTTATTTTGTAGACACAATTAGATTCAAACATGGACAAGGTTACTTTGTAGTGTGTATGTCTGATTTTGTGCTCATTGAATACCTCAGTTGATTCGATAAATAAGGCTTCCGTTATCAGTCTTTCCCTCCATCCTGTTACATTAAATTTTAAAATTGCCATCTTATCCCATCATCCTATTGTACAGTTGGTCGTGTGTAATTGCAAATAGTGAGTGCTGTAGCTGAACTATTCTCCAGAAATTCTTATCTTTTGTCGGTCAACTTATGATCTGAAAAATCAGTAGCACTTCCATACAAAGAATGAACCTCAGAAACCTCCTAAAGACTTCTAAACAATGTAGGTAGGTGGCTGGCATTCTAACTGCCCACAAACTTAATTAGAAACAAGCTTTGTCAGTTAAAGAGTCAGTCTTGTCGAGCTAATTAAACAAAACAATTTAGGTTATCCAACACCCAATTGAATGACTGTCAGGTCAAATACATAGGTCAAAGTAGTAGAACTGGGTCAGTCAATCAGACTAGCAGAGCACAAAAACCTATCAAAGTCTATATTATTTGACCATAATAAGATAAATCTGAAGAATAGTTAGTTCAGCCACATCAATCACTACATGCAGTTACACACAATCAACTGTACAATAGGATGATGAGATAAGATGACAGTTTTAAAATCTAATGTAACAGGATGGAGGGAAAGATTGATAAGGGATGCTTTACTTATCGAATCAACTGAGAGAGAGACAGTACGTGTAATAGGAATGATTCAACACATGTCCACCCACCTGGACATCAAGAAAATTCTACTCTCCGTACGACGACGAATAGGAGAGAATAAAAGAAAACTGTAAAACGAAAGTTTCGAAGTTGTGTGGTTATTATTGACGATATAATTATTGGACAATAATAGATTGTGTTCCAAACTATGTCATTCAGTAATTAATAATACTGTTTCACTGTGTGATTTAATATCTAATAAACAAATTAATACGGAATGACTGTTACTCAATGTCTAACTATCACTTAGACTTCCACCAGTTTGTCGATATCAGATACGGATGAGTCCTAATAAAACCAAAGCCTAGTTTACGAGTTCACCGTAGTAGTGTTGATTTACACTGTAGCTCTTAGAAGCATTCAACTCTTCTTGCACTCATCATCTACTGAAACAGTTAATAAAATGTCTGATATTGAGTTTGGTTTACGAATTGCCATGTTACTTGTATAAATGAGAGCTGAAACTAAGCAGTAATAATAATGATAACAATAGCTTTATTATGCATACTGAGTTTACACAATGTGCACATATTTTGGCGTAGTTTATTGTATAATATTTTCTCTTCATCCAGAAGTTTCAAGCAAAACCATCATTTCCAGTACATCGTGTGACGCAGGGATGTTAGATCTGAAGAATAAAATAAACCACTAAGCTATTTTTCTTTGTTACTGTGGATATGCTCAACGATTCGCTGCAAACCAATTAAAAATGTGCGCGAGTACATTTGGAGACCCATAATATAACTAAATGATTATAAAAATTTAGAACAACACATTGAAGCGAACAATATTGTGGTTTCAATTAGATCTCATCAGGCTTAACTCTAATATGTATAAGTTTACAAATAAAAATTCAAATATAAACCAATCATGGTGTTTTGTCTATAGGATAATACGATGGTGAATATAAATTGTGCAATTGGTCATAATTGTAGTAATGGCAATAATAATAATGATAATAGTATTAATAATGGTCTTATCAATAATAAGGATGAAAAAGTGAGGCAATCTGTGATAACACGAATAATGAAAAACAGCATGATTAAACAAACAAATGTTCAGGTAGACTTAGCAGTCAATAAAGGCTAAGAAAAACAAATGAACCGATTAAGTGATGTTAGATTGTAAGGGAAGTAAATGAAACACGTTTTTAATGAAGATGTGATAAGATTAAGCGATGATAAGAGAGGGGTTGAAAATATAAGTAGTAAGAGGTGGTGTAGAAGTCATCAGTTGGTTATGTCTTAACAGGCCAAGGGAGGGATAATGGCTGTACGAACTTCTTTTGAATGCATAGTTTAGGTTTAATAGTTGAAATGCCTATCGCCTACGTCAGCTGTGTGCAGTAGATGAATACGAAGTCTATTGGAAAGATTCGGTGGGGTACGATGAATCACTTTGAAGGCTCTCGTTTTCTCGATTACATGACCACTATCAATTAAGTGTGACAAAATTGAGCTACGGATTGTTCTTGTCTGTCCTTTGCCAAATCACGATGGGAGATGTTCACTAACACGTTGGCTAAGCTGTCTAGTAGTACGCCCAATATAACTGTCACCGCAGGTGCAGTTGAATTGATAAATGCACATAGATGTGACAAAACTATCAGGACAGACTAAAACAGTTTGTAGCTCAATTTTCTCACACTTAATTGATATTGGTCATGTAATCGAGAAAACGAGAGCCTTCAAAGTGATTCATCGTACCCCACCAAATCTTTCCAATAGATATCGTATTCGTCTACTACACACAGCCTAGGCGATAGGCATTCGAACTATTAAACCTAAACTATGTATTCAAAAGAAGTTCGTACAGCCATTATCCCTCCCTTGGCCTGTTAAGACATAACCAACTGATGACTTCTACACCACCTCTTACTACTTATATTTTCAACCCCTCTCTTATCATCGCTTAATCTTGTCACATCTTCATTAAAAACGTGTTTCATTTACTTCCCTTACAATCTAACATCACTTAATCGGTTCATTTGTTTTTCTTAGCCTTTATTGACTGCTAAGTCTACCTGAACATTTGTTTGTTTAATCATGCTGTTTTTCATTATTCGTGTTATCACAGATTGCCTCACTTTTTCATCCTTATTATTGATAAGACCATTATTAATACTATTATCATTATTATTATTGCCATTACTACAATTATGACCAATTGCACAATTTATATTCACCATCGTATTATCCTATAGACAAAACACCATGATTGGTTTATATTTGAATTTTTATTTGTAAACTTATACATATTAGAGTTAAGCCTGATGAGATCTAATTGAAACCACAATATTGTTCGCTTCAATGTGTTGTTCTAAATTTTACTATGGGAATATTTAATATATTGAAATTACAGAAATGGCAAGAACGAAAGAAAATAAAGATCCATTGCCTCCGATGGAAATTCAGGTAGCCCATAGATTCAAGCCGGAGAAATGTTTCTTCTCACATCGACATCCACCTCAAGATTTGAAGAATAAGGAGTACTAGAAAAGGAAGCCTTAAAGACCAGTGTCAGAAATTTAGGCCTGTAGAAAGAAAACCACCAGTTTAGAAACTGAGCGTTCTATCAATCATAAACCTAAAGATTAATAATGTTTTTCGGTTGAAGATATAATTCATTACTGTCAGGGAACCATTATTATCAGATACCCTTCCTATGGTAATTCCAACTGTGTTTACAAATATACATGTATCTGAGGAAGCAGTTACATTGGGAGAACAGAAAGAAGGATATACCTCCGATTTTCTGAACATGTACTAAAAGGACTATGTCTCCAGGGAACAAATGCTCTCAAAATGCCATTACCAGTTATTTTCTTGATATGGGTCATGAGGTGGACATCTCAAGATCGTTCAAAATAATCAATAGCTAGAAGATTTCAATTCTTCTCAAGTTTACAGAAGCCATCTCTATCAAGTGCCTGAAACCCGATTTATTTGTTCGGAAAGGAGCGGTTATCAGTCTTACCTTGCCCATCTGGTAACTGGATGTTTTCATCCTCTCCCTCATTTGATTATGTAACGCCAAAAAATTCCATTGTGTATGATTATTATTGTTGTTTGGGATAAAGTGATTATTATTATTACCATTGTATGCATGTATTGATTTTTTGTTTAAAAATGAACTCTCTCTACGTAAGTATGTTAAAATTATTTCTGTACATCAACTTAATAATGTCTTAGGGCTGTTAGCAACTGATGAGAAGTCAACGAAATAAACAATGATGGTGCCGTCTTCTTATTCTGCACAAACCACCGCTGTCGTTGTTCTTACTTTATTCAAACACTCCATTTAGTTAACTCTGCCAGTGATTCTAGGAAAATACCCTAAAATCTAGCTATTAATAAGTGATGGTTGAAAATTTTGTGGGAAGCTGGTAGATTCTAAAGTGGTATGTCAGATAGCAGAGAAACAAGTGGCACTATGAAAGTAAGATCATGGGAATGTAGAGTTGAATACGTTTAATACATGCGATGAAAAATTATATGGTGCTTCTGTTTTTCTGTATACCCCGTCTAACACTAATTAATTCATGGTGAAACTTATTTTTGAAATGAAATGACGCCTAACAAACTTTCAGTGGAAAGCATAGTCCCATTTTCGCCTATCTAGTCGACATTTTAGGATTTAAATTGAATAATTAAGCTCTTAATCTTTCGAAAATTTTTATTTAAAAAAATGGGTGCCTAATTTAGTCGTCTTTTAATTAATTCGGGAGAGGTTAAGTTAATGGTTTGTGGTGAAACACTACATTGAACAGGAAATTATTATTAATGATGCAATATGCCATCTATTTTCCAATGTAGTAGTAAATTGTACAGGTTCAGGTTAAAGATGGGAAGCGATCTAATTCACATTGGATTAGTTGTGTTCTCTGAGCTGGTTGATTCAACTGCGAAGCTTTCGTTGCCCGCCTCACCACTCTAGAGAACCTTGCTTCAGTGCAGGTTTTAAGTATAAGGTGAACTTATTCGAATTCTCAAAAGAATGGTTACTGAACAAAGAATATTCTTTTCGATAACCTGCTCTTCATCATCAGCTTCTACAGTTATACATGCATCCATTATAGTGAATGAATGAATTAGTGTTATGAACAGCAACATTAATGTTGTTTAAATAACATCGAATCAATAGTAGTAATATCAATGGATAACATCAAAATAAAAATACACTGAATATCAGAGAAGTTATAGTCACCACTGAGAGCTGGTCAGGGCAGTAGTAGTGGATAGCTGGACTTGCTTCTTTTGCACACAAAGCACTGGTTTTTTCTACGCGAATCGCGATGGTGGCCTCTGCTATTTGCAGAATGCAGTACCTGGATGTCCTTGGCAGTTTATTTGGTAGTCGGTAGATGATGGATGCGGATTCTTCAATGCAAGCTGGCTTAGCGGCCAGGGTGGACCAGATGGTCTAATATCGAGCTGTTAATGATGGTTTTCACTACACCTTTATTTAACCACACTGGTTGATGTTACTAGAGCAACAACCACGAACGACGGTGTGCTTGTATCTCCCTAGATGACAACCACTGTCGCGACCGGTGGTTCATTTACGTCTATATTCATTATTATTTTTATTACTGACTTGGAATTTGAACTTTCTTCTCATATGATTTACATTTTATTACCTGGTAAATTCTTTTCTTATTCCCTTACGTTCCCAGTGGAACATAGGGATTCAAGCTAGAGACTTGAGGTTTCGGCAGCAGTGGTGTTTATTTTTACGGGATGGGGTTGCACGCCTCAAACCCAAACTCTCCTCTTTACCAAGCTTATTACTGGCTTAGTAAAGTAAAGGAGTGCGTCAGCCGGGGATCGAACCCGGAACTACATGTATGGTTGGTGAGCATTCTGTCGTTGCGACACCGACGCCATGGTAAATTTGAACCACAGTGATTAGAGTGTTTGTCAGTGGCTGGCTGATTCACTTGAGTACCAGGCTGACAGAAATTCCCTAACTGCATTACTGTCCAGTGTTTCCTCCATTTGAAATTTCTACATTATCCCAATCAAGTAATTGGTGTTCATAATTCTCTACATGCATTGACAAGAAAGAATATATATGTATCATGTCTTTTTACAGCTAATTTATGTTCTTGGATTCGTATTTGAAGGGGACATCCAGTGTTTCATATGCCATATTTGAACTGCTAATTGTATGATAATGGTGCTTCTGTACGTTACATCTGTGACATTAGATGTTATAGCAATACAAAAGTATCTTAATAATAGCATTTAACAATAATAATGAAACATGTGCTTTGTGAAAAATAAGACATCGATAGATGCTTCAGTCACGAGTTACGTGCACCGCAAAGAAAAAACAACAACCAGAAAGTTGGGCAGAAATTGCACCAAGGTGACCTCGTACTCTCGATTACAAATTTTATCTGAAATAATCTTCAAGTATATAGTCTAATGGGGTGCTAGACACTAATATGGTACTTGATACGCCCTCATCACTAATACTTTAACATTACTGTCTTCTATCTCACAGTTTTATGCCTAATGTGTGCGTTGGTGGCACAGCGGTTAGGACACTAGCCGACCATGCACATGGTCCGGGGCTCGATCTCCTGCCAGCGTACACCCGATATCAAAGGTCGGGCTGCAAAATTTGGGCTACTGATATCACATGCTGAAAATTCCATACTTGTACTGAAAACACGGTGTGGCATCAAGCTATAATAAAAAAAGTGAATTATCTGTCAGTTTTCTTTGGCCGACTGAGAAGACAAAATAGTAGGAAACTCAAAGCTATGAAGTGATAGCTCATCACTTAGATCGCAAACGCAACAAAGATAGTACTTGAATAAAACAGGAACAACAATGGCTTTTGCAGGATAATATAGTGTCATCATTGTTTATTTCGTTGTCTTCCTGCAAATTTTACATGATGTCAGTTAACAGGAATTTCCGAACATAGTGAATAGTGCTCAGAAAACTACCCTTACATAGTTTATACATATACATAGGCAGTTCAAGTTTAAACAAAGTAAATGTATACAGTCAGTGGTAAAGTAATTACGTAATGAGGATGAGAGGTACGTAAGATGATGAGTGACAGTGTTTTCAATTATTGGTTTTGTAGGGACTGTGTTTGATTGGTTGGAGGGTTTCATCATGAGCTGACATCAGTTACAGAACCATTGGAAAACGTGCAGGGAGTACTGGAAGGCTGTTTCGTCAACCTAGTTTAGAACTCCTCAGCAGCAAGCACCCACCGGTGACCGAACCCAGGACGTTCTGGTTACAAGGCGAGGTTGTAGACCATTAACCCACCGTAATCCGTATTGTTGAAGAGTCCAGAACTAGGACGAAACAACTGCCCAGTACTCGTTGCAGATTTTGCAGCAGTTTTCTAACTGATGTCAGCTCATGATGAAACCCTTTAATCAATGAATGACAATTTACTGAGTTCAATTCAATTCATAGAAAAAAGTGACAGGCGAAATTACACTACATCAAAGTGGCGGGGGTCGAGGTTAGAGTCGAAGAATACGTAATCAGTTGAAAGGGAGAGTAAAAACAGCCAGTTACCTACCAGGTGGGCAAGGAAAGACTGATAACCACATCTTTCTGAACACAAAAATCGGATTTCACGCGTTTGGTAGAGATTGTTTTGGCAAACTTGAAGAGTATTGAGCTTTTTTGTCTATTGATAATTTTAGAAGAGTTTGCGATTTCCACCTCAAAATAGTACTAGCTTCAACCATTGTACTCTCTGGCATCCACATTTCGACGAGATCAAACTTGAGATATTTTCATTATGGAAATGCATGAAGAAGAAGTTTAGAAAATCTAGCTGTTTAAAAAAATTAAATGTCAGTTAAGCAATCATGTTGACATTCAGTTTTTCAAAAAAAACGGTAATATCTTAACTATCACTGTTGTCTCCATGAGGTTTCTCAATTGTCCTTCTCCAAAATAATATACAGGTCAGTGTCAGCTTTCGTGAATTTACCTTGGTATACGAGAATCATGTACGGGATATATTAACTGAATTTTAATCGACCGTTGATGTGAAGTTTATATTAGGAATAAGATATTCTTAAGTGCTGGTACATCCATGGAAGAAGAATAGTTACTATCTGGTAGGATACTGAATACAAACCTTATCAAATTTCCAGCCATTTTGTCCTTTGTGCCATTGAGTACTACGTAATTTGCAACTTTTACTTTTCAAGCCACTTCTGGGTAATTATATCTCTTATGTCATCCATTATCCCCACCATATTGCTCAATAATTGACTACTATACATTTTTGGTAAATATAAATACTACTTACTGTACAGCCTGTGAAGATGATTTCGTCGACAAAGAAGATATTTTCGCTGAATTGTCTTTTATTCTCTTCATGATCAGTGTTTTTTTTAAAATGAAGCTGGCTCTTGATAAAACCTACTTTGAAGTCAATAACACTTTCATAAACTCAACAGTTGAATAGAAAATTAGTCTCTTGATAACTGTCTCTCATGATTCAGTAGTCTGGTTTAAATGAAAAAGCATCGTTGAATCGTCATTGGTGTTATGAAGTGACTAATCATTTTGTTACAGTGTAAGCAAACAATGTGAGAATTTCAGGCGTTTCAATGGATAATTGTGTCGGTTTAAAAAGAAAGTAGATTAGACATCATGCAGATAACTGCCACCATGCATGACTTACATGACTTGCCATATTCTGATGTAGCCACTTTTGTCAAGTATTCTGATGACTTCTCTGTCTCCATGCCTGTCAACTCTCAGTCAGACTGTTCCAAATTAAATAACTTTCTCTCGGAAATTAGCCAGTGGTCCTCTTCAAACGGTCTTAAGCTAAATCCGTCTAAATGTCAGGTAGTAAATTTCACTTTCAGACAAAAACGTGACCAGCTCACATGGTCCCACTATCATTGACGGCATAGAGGTTGAAAGTACATCTAATGTCAAGTACCTTGGACTGAGTATTTCCTCCGATCTTTCCTGGTCCTCTCACATCTTGCTAGTCACTACAAGGATGTTTCGCTTAACGTTCTACGTTAGGAAGTTAGGGCAGTCTGGTATAAAGCTGTCTTTGCTTTCTCAGTTTGTCAACTCTTGTATTCTAGCCATCCCTCTTTACTGCTCCCCATTAATCTTTCCTGGAATACTTAAGAAAGACTTTGATTTGCTGCGTAGGGCACTAAAAGCTGTTAGTAGGGGAAGTGGGATTTCGTTAAACCAACTGGTTAACACCATTGTGGATAGATATATAATGTCATGTAAGAAACTAGCAAATTCTATATTGTCAGACCCCGAACACCCTCTCTATATGCAGCTCTCTCCTTGCATTTCATCTGGTAGAACTAGAAGCAACTATAGGAGGCTATATGCTAGGACTACCAAGTACAAAAACTCCACAATACCTTATCTGGCACATCTGTTATGTGATGAGAAATCCGTTAGGTATGACACGATCAACTTACTGAGGCACTCTAACAAGTAGTTCCCATTAGCTTTTGTTCTCCTTTCTTTGTTACTATCATATTGTCGCTCACATATTCTATTACACACTAATTTTATATTTCATATCCTGTGGTGCATTGTTGAAATATGTGAATGCAATTCTGTTCTTTTTTATTTCTTTTATTTCTCTTTTTCTTTTTGTTGTTGTTGCTTTTTATTTTTAAAGTCTTATAAAATGTATGAGGTAATTAGATGCAATATTGTAATGAACGTTGAAAATTCCATACCTGTACCACAAATACTGTTTGGAATAAAGCTATTATTATTATTAAATCTAAATGAAGTCAGCCCATCCTACTAGTGGATTTTTAAAATCCGGTTTCTGTCTACATTCAACGTTGGTGCAATGTTAATGAAGGTATAGAACTTGAGCACTGTCATAGAATGTAATGCCATATTAGATTAGTTTATTTTTAAATATCACACAGAGTGATGATGCAGCATTCACAGCTGGATGACAAGGTTTCGAGTATAAATCACTGTCACACATAATCATATCAGTTTTGGTACAATGTTGACTAAATATTGAGCATTTGGGTCTCTGGAAAAGGGGATCTTGTCGGAAAACAAGATTTCATAAATGACATCATTTCGTCACGGAATCTCCCTCTGAAGGGAATCAGTTAAATTTCCAATAATGGCTTGAAATTTGTTCATACAATACTTGATAGAATACAAATAAGAAGGCTTTAGGTATATACGACTGTAATTCAAGGGTGATGCACCTAGTGAAATAATTACTAACAAGTTAAGAAAATCCTCGCAGAGAACTTTGAACGCTGGTAAACTACAGGTCATGTTTTCTACACGACCGGTGGTGGTTCTTCGATTAAAAGATGAAGCATCTAAAGTAGCTAACCATATCTTCCAACTGTATCTACCAACTTAACTGCACTCGTTGTGGAGTGAGTTAGGAAATTGATTGTCCGTGCTCACTCGGGAACACCTACCATTGTGGCTTAGTAAAGGTGTAGTAAAAACCATCAACAGTTCGATATTATACCGCCTGATCCCAACCGGCTACAAAGCCAATATTGAACAGTCCTTCTCTATCACCTATCGAGTACCAAACAAACTGGCAAAAGAATCCAGGCATTACACACTCCAAGCAACACAGGCGGCCATCGCGATCCTCCTGAAACAACTGGTGCTCTTTGTGCAGAGGAAACAGGTCCAGCCAGCCAACCACTGCTTCTGCTCTGGCCGGCCTTCAGTAGAGACTATAAATTCATGAATTTGTATTATCTTTTCTTTCGAAAAGAATATTCTCTGTTCATTAACCATTTTTTTGAAAAAACTTGAAAACACTCGCGACCTAAATGATACCTTTCGACATCTAGATTTCAACAGTCATTGTAACAATGACCAAGAAATACTTATTTGGGGTAATGGAAAAGATTTGCAGCCCAAATGAAAGTGGAGCTGAAGAAGCTATCCAGAATGACAATGAAACCTTTTAACCTAAACCATCCTGCCAAAGTGAAAGCCAAACCCATCATATACATATTTATTTTATTTGATTATACTACTTATAACTTATGGGAGTAGAATGGTTATTTATGCGAAATATTTTCTTGACTTCGAATAAAACGATAGCATTGAATTTCAGGAGATGGTGGCATATACTACTGATCGACTTGAGTAGTAAGGTGCAATTCAAAAGAAGCTAGTAGTGTTTCCTAGTCAGACAGAAGTGCAATCTAAACACCTTACGGGCGATTTCATTTGTTTAGAGACAAGGTAATCAGCATTATACCCAATTTGACTCAGCTCAGATAGTCACATCAGTCCAAACCAACCGAATTTCGCCTAGCTTATAGTTTATTTACTTAAGCATTCGAATAAGAATAGCACTAACTACCTTTCAAAGCCACTAACTAGCCAAGTAAAATACCCACTTAAGATGGTTATAAAGAATTTGGTCTCTACAGAATTCTAGTTGACTGGCAGACTAGAATTATACTTGGAAACTAATAACCTATTCTGATTTATTTATAATGGTACTTTCGGGTCAAAGGTCAAATTAGCAAAATAACAAACTGTAATAATCAGGAAGATCGGGTAGGAAAGACATAATAAGATGGACATGATTACTGAAAACCTTGACTGTTTGTACAATTAGGGATTAAAGACGTTGTAAAAGCAAAATAGGTTATGTAAGATGAATTCAATTCCCATCCTTAAATCAAGTCAACCTGTCCCGGATCAGCCAAGCGTTGTTGCAACCTAATTATCCATGCCCAGCGTGTCTATCCCACTTTGTTTAATGAACTGTGTGTGTGTTTACTTCGATCTGTTTAGTCAGACAGTTGAACTCATGACCCAATCAGAGTATTTTTGTGAACTGTTATTTTGCTGACCCATGTCTTATTTTGTACTATTCTGTCGAGTTTATCTTATTTATTTATTGGTGAAGTAGCCAATTAAATTCTATCTTTGTGCCCATGCTCTGTCTATCCCTTACTTGGGTTCATTCTTCTACTGACTGCCTACCTGAACGGTCGTGTCTGATCCGGCTAGTTCGTAATTTTGGCTTTAACGTTATTCCGCTCTGATAGCGGTTCCTTGCTTTCTGTTAAGCGTTGTGTATTGTACTCTTGAAACCGTTAAGGTTTGTTGTATATATATTTATTGATTTGTTAATTAATAGTACCGTAGAAACAGTGACCGGCTTCTTGTTTGTTCTGGACCGGGATATTGCGCTTACAGGTAAGAAGTACGGACATATATAAAAATAGAAAACAGTAACCAGATCTAGCGATGCGGTAAGAGGATAATCATTATTGATGGGACTGGCTTTTCATGATAGCCACGGTTAGGACAAGAGTTGGACGTATTTCTTCTAAACAAAAAGTGTGAGTGTCAGCTTTAGGATCACCATTGCTTCA
Source organism: Trichobilharzia szidati (assembly GCA_944472155.2). Taxonomy (NCBI): domain Eukaryota; kingdom Metazoa; phylum Platyhelminthes; class Trematoda; order Strigeidida; family Schistosomatidae; genus Trichobilharzia; species Trichobilharzia szidati. The sequence continues at coordinate 17,053,467 of OX235276.1, read as the reverse complement.
ACTATTCCTAGATGCCTTGATTCAACTCCCTTTTGGGTCTAATATGATCTTGTATATGACTTTGAAAGCCTTTCAATTGTAGCTGAATGTCCTGAATTCAATAGAAGATGTTCTGTTACCGAACTTTATACAACCTTGCGTTCTCCTCTTGCTAACCATGCTGGATGGTGTTCCTGAGCGCGTTTTACAACTGGACGAATGGTACAGCCAATGTACTCAGCTCCATACGAGCAAGTGAACTTGTGTATGTATGTTGAAGTTACCCAGTGTAACAGCTTGTCTTTCACGAGTAGTTTCCCGCAGGAGAATGCTACTCGCAGGCTGGTGCATAGGCTCAGTATGTTTTACTGAGAAGCTGCGAAAGCCATCTACGAAGAAGTTCTGCTTCGTTCTCACTTTTAATTTGACCTTCGACCTAACTATCTGACTATGTTCTGTATCCCATCTTCCTGTTTATTACAATTTGTAATTTCACTTATTTAACCTTTGACAGGAAATAGTTCTGGAACTTTCTCCCACACATTTACTACTATAAATACACGAATGTACAGCCTTTTAGTTGATGACTTCGCCGAAAAGAGAATTTTCTTCTCTGCAACCGTCTTCTTAATAATTCCTATGATCCAGTGTGTATATTCCATGATACTGTATCTCTCAATTCATTTTACATATTGATTATTTCATGATGAACTATTAACTGTAGTCATAATGTCTGATCTATTTTGGTGTAATGACCAATTTATCAAACACATTCTACAGCCGTAAACAACTTCAACAGTTTTTCTTCTCCATACAGCAAAATATTATTCTGATAAGTCATCATTATTATCATCCATTCCACACTGGATATTTTTTTAAAACTGCATTCAATTAATCACAAAAATTCTATTTACTATTTCACCCAACAACTTGAAATGTTTCTGAATTTGAATGTGTGATCACATTCTAAGCTAAAATGCATCCACTGCCTACCAGTCTTTTATTATAAAAATACCTAATTTTGTTTTATAACTGCATGAACGTGAAGTAAATTCATCGACTCTGGTAATTCTTCGTTCAGAGCACGTTTTAATTCTATGATTTGGGGGGTTAAAGTTGTAAAGTTATAAGATTTATCCTAGGCAATATGTCCCGGTGAAACTGTAGTTGTTGACTAATATCAGTGTTAGTTCGTGAAGTAAATCAAAGCGACCGGCTACTGATATTCGCTCGAATATATAAGATCTGAATGTGCTAACGTACTTCATGTATTTTTACATGGATGGCTGTATTTCCCTCACCTCACCCACATATGACCTTGGAATCCTATTGGTTGTCAGCTGTTTTAATTTATCAACGTAAGTGGTATCCCTCAAGGTCATTTGAGGCGCATATATATATATATATATATGCAAGCACTGTCAATCATTTCAACGTCTAGTCCACCCCATTTGATGGTTTATTTTTCTGTAATATATATATATCATTAAATTATTTCATCTCTTTTCATCACATGTTCTCATTGACCATGCATATTCAAAACAAATTGACTATTTAATAGTGTGAGATATTCCCGTACCATGAATTAAAAGTCAATTTGAACGAAGAATATTCTTTTCAATAATTTCTCCTTTTCAGGTTCTTACAATTATAAAATATAATATATTTGTTGTCGTTACAATAATGGCCAGTTAGTTATGTGGCAGATACATTTTTTCATGTGTCAAAATAAATAAATAGTCGTATTTGTGTGACAAATATCGTGCTAGGCTGAAATCGATTACATAATATTGTGAAATGCGAGACATTCGTGGTGATTAGTCATAATAATTTGTAGAGTGTGGGGTAGGAAAAGCTGACAAGTAAGTTCAAGGTTATATAAAAGGTATCAGGTGAGTCTGTGGCTAGTACAAAGTGGTCTGTATTAAAGAGGAGGAGATAGTAAGACGGCAATGAGAAGTTCATTATGAAATAACGAATGTGTGAAATGAATTAACAGGTGGAGGTATATATTGAGAAAAGAGATAATATCACTAATAATAAGTCCGGATAGTATAAATGAAAAATTCGATAGTATTGAGAGAATGTTTGCATGAAGGGCATAAATTATGACGAATAATAATAATAATTGTAATAATAATAATATTTGTAATAATAAGCAAAGGGAAAAAAGCCAAGAGGGTTAAGGGGAAGGAGCACTCTTGGTGAGAAGAAGAATCATCAATCCAAGTTTTTCCACGGTGGGAACAGCGTCTGAACGTGTTCTTTTTAAGTACAAAGTTCCGGCTTAGTCAGTCTAATTGCAACAGCGTCCGTCTCAACTTATACTTGTTCCACAATACACTTCCTGATTTGATTCTAATTTGCCTTTACTAATTGGCTATTGCGAGCTTTAATTAATAGATTTATAATTGTAGAGCCTGAAGAATAGCAACTTTATTGAAACCACAGTTGTTCACTCCAACTGTGGTGAGAGCTACCTGAAAGCCAAAATTGTAGGCAACAATTCATGTCAATATTTACGTCCCGAATAGGAGTCATGAGAAAAAACAATAATAACAAAGCTTAACCTTGAGGAACTCACCAACCAATCACAGAAGACTTAACGTGTGCAAATACGATTTGCAGATATATGCCTTAACTTTCTGAGAAACGGTCACAATGAAATGATAGAATAACGTTCAGCTAGAAAATAACCAATCAGAAGAGGTTGCTTCTGTGCTAACAATAACGCTAATAACAATGCACATAAAAATCTATAAATATTTGTTGATTTTCTCAATAAACGATCTGCCGCCTGACTGTTGTCTTCTGTCGTTATACAAATAGTGCCTAATTATCCAATCAGTTAGACAAAATTTATCAACCGATAAGGAAGAAACCTCACACACAAAGGGTCAAAGTTCAAGTCAAAGAAACAATGATTGACAATATAAGTAACCTGGAAGGTGTGAAAACACACAAAAACAACCAAAGAGTCACGTACAAGGTCACCAGGAGTCATGATTAATAAACTCGTGGGGAAATCTGAAAGCTCACTTCAACAAATTGAAGTATGCGCTGAAGATGTCGCCTAGTAGGCCGATGAAACCTTCGCAAATTAACCATCCAGCTCAGAGAACACAACCACATCAAAATCAGTTAGTACTCTGTTCGATGCGTAAATACTGTGATAACAGAATGCAAATCGAAAGGACTCATACAGCCGGTTCCCTTTGTTAGTTTGAATAAAGAAAGAACGAACATATTTGCAGTTATGATAATACGAGCTTGCTGTATTTCGTGGACCCTCTTCAACTGCCTACATCCTAAAAACAAAATCAATTATAACTTACATAATGCTGTCTGAAAATACTATTTACAATAACTTCAAGTTATAGATAGAAAGTAGAATAGGCAACGTAATTTCAAAGATGTTGTAAGTAAACAATTACTTAGTGTCAAAAGAGTAACTATTCATATAGTAATGAGACAAGGGGACAGGTAGAGTTCAGATTTCGCTTGAAAACAAGGATGGACTAGAGACAAAATTACGAGATGGAATAACAGGGTGAATTTGTACATATTATGGAAGAGAGTTCAGGAGGTAAACAGTTGGGGTAAATAGTGAAGTAAAATTATAAAACAGATAAAATGATTTAATTTAGTAGATTTGGAACCGTAGCAGTTCAGCGAGTGAAAATCAAAATCAAGATTGAGTGGAATGTTATGCAACAGGACTAAATACGAAAGCCCACGAACAGAAAAATTATGGTTACCGGGTGGGGTAGTGGGAGATTAGTCACACTCGCTTTTCGTATTCATAGGTTGAGTGGAAGTCCTTTTATAGCAGTGGCTTCTGCCGACCAAAGTAACCATGCTTTTCCTTTTTTACTGATTGACCATTTTGAAAGCCTGACTAATTTCCACTGTTTGTCCCGTGTCAATCAGGTGTCTGGCAACTAAGCTTGAGAACACTTTGCTGCCTTTCAAACGGAAACTTTCAGGGATATGCTCGGAGAACCTAGTAGACGCTCGCCTCTCAGTCCTTCCTCTGTACTTTCTGCCTCAAGTGCAAGTCAATTGGTAAATGCAGTTGGAGTTGACATGACGAGCAGGATACTTATCTACTGTTGACTGGATTGACGAGTACACGGTGCTGCAGGAAATTTTATTTTCAATCCACCTTTAATTTTTTCCCGTTCTTATGGATACGTCTTCACCTTTGTAAGCTAGACAGATAAAAACTGGTTTCTTTTCAACTATTGCCAGTTTCAATCAAGGTGGTTTTTCCTTCTCATATTTCGATATGAACTCCCGATATTATCTATTTTTGAAAAGGTTCTTTTCTATGATTGCGAGTTCCTTCTATATCTTATCTTCTGAACACAACACCGTAGCTCTGCTGAAGATAGTTTTCACCAGGCTCGGTTTGTATCCTGTTAAGCAAAAGCTGTGATAATTCAAGTATTGGCCGGTCCAAGTTTCTTTCCTACATATAGATTTCTTCAATCGTCGTATCAATTCTTCTTTTTATTTTGAGATCTAGTGTAACGACAGAAAACAAGGGCCAGGCAACAGATCGTTTTTCTGAGAAAATCAACAAATATTTATAGATTCTATGTACATTATTATTGACGTTATTGTTAGCGGAGAAGCAACCTTTTCTCATTGGTTGTTTTCTTACCGAAGGTTATTTTGTATTGCTTGTGACCGTTTCTTAGGAAGTTAAGTCATATATCTGCGAATCGTATTTGCAAATGTTAAGTCCGCTGTGATTGGTTGGTGATTTCCTCAAGGTTAAGCTTTGTTATTATTGTTTTTTCTCATGACCTTGATTCAGGAAGAAAATATTGCCTGCAATTTTGCCTTACAGATAGCTCTCATCACACTAAGACGGGTTGTCACGTTCATAGTCTATTGTAAATGGTATATGAGGATGAGTTGCACTGAGGTTGTTGAACATCGTAAAAAGGATGCACGCAGTTGAAGAGAATGTACAAAATAAGAGGAGCTCGTATTATCCTACAAATGTCTTCGTTCTTTCTTTATTCAAAGAAACTCAGCTATTTAGTCAACTGTTCTGATGAGCAGTATAACTGTATAGAATGAAAAGTTAATTCTTATTTTGGGATAAGAATTAAGATCTGATCTGCCTAGTGTAGCTGAATGTACAGACTCAGAGTTTGTGCGTGTTAATACCTTAAGAAAGATGACTTAAATGCCATGTGAGCCTATCCGGATTTGTACCCTATTAAAACAAAACTTAAAATACCTTCAGAGCATCCACAGGCGGCCTAGACGTTTGCTTAATTAATATAAAGTTGGTTTAGCTTTTATGTGTTCTTTTTAGGCCTAGCTTTAACTTGACACCATTGGAAGGTGTACTACAACGTGTAGCCACATGCAAAACATATGATATGCTTATAGAATGTACGCAACAACACGATTGGGCAAAGTGTGGTTTTCAATACATAAACTATTGTGAATGCATTTTGACTATATTATAGTTTAAATTTACTAAGATTCAAAATTTGTCAGTTGTTTTGTCCCAGTTTGGGACTCCTCATCCCATACACATCCACGACCCTACTTTAAGATTGAACCTCACACCTACAGGTTCCAAACCACGAAGGGAGATGTTCAGTAGTGACACGTTGGCTAAGATGTCTAGTAGTACGCCCAATATAACTGTCACCGCAGGTGCAGTTGAATTGATAAATGCACATAGATGTGGCAAAACTATCAAGCTTATCCTTCGTTTGCGTCCCAATCATTCGTCGACTAGAGAATGACAAACATAGGTGTACTGCATAAAATGTTCTTCGTATGCTCCTTGAAAGTCTTTGAAATAGAATCTCACTTGATAAGTCACCATTAATTGTAACTTAATAAATAGAGGTTTTTTACGTTCAGTCACAGTCTCAGGTTTTCTCTCAAATGTTTTCATATGCTTCTTTATGAAACTACTCGGATAGCCCATCTCCGTCAAGGAATCGTGAAAATATTCTAATTCCTTTTGTAAAAGCTCATCCGTACATATCTTTATTGCTGTGCTCGTAAGACATTTAACAACATTTCTTTGATATTTAATGGGCACGTAACTAAGGAAGTGTGTGTATTGCCCTGTGAATGTGCTTTTTCTATACACGCTTCTCCCAAGTGACTCATTTTCTCGCCTACTTAGCAAGACATCGAGAAAATGTAGTTTATTATCCTGCTCATTTTCACAAGTAAAAGTAAGCGAAGGGTGGTTGCTTTTAAAAATTTCATGAACAACTCGTTAATGTTTACATTCCCAGCAGCTAAGATAAATGCATGTACGACAATGCTGCATGCCAAGTAATCCACAACGCGAAACTTACGGAATCCTTCGAAGTGAGGACAGGAGTAAGACAAGCTGGCTGCCTACTATCGCCAATGCTTTTCCTGATTGCAGTAGACTGGATAATGCGACAAACAGTGGGCAATGAGGAAACAGGCATAAAATGGACTCACACAAAAAAGCTGGAGTATCTGGACTTCGCCGATGATATATGTCTGATTTCCCACAGATTGGAAGATATGCAAGTGAAAAGCAACAAGTTGTCAGAAGAAGCATCCAGAGAAAATAGGACTTCAGGTGAACATAGAGAAAACAGAGGTGATGAAGATTCCTGGGTAACACCACCAACAGCAACAACAACAACAGACAACAACCAGCTTAAATGGAAGGAACCTGAAAGAAACAACCTCTTTTACCTACCGACCTGGAAAGCATCGTTTCAACTACAGGCGGAACTGACGAGGATATCAAAGCAAGAATCGGAGAAGCAAGACAAGCTTCCACTACTCACGTCAAGTCTGTGTGGAGGTCAACAGCACTCAGCATGAAAATTAAAATAAGATCCGGATTTTCAACTCCAATGTGAAGTCAGTCAGTGCTACTCACTATACGGATCAGAGACTTGCACTGCGCGTCATAAAGAGCATCTCAAACAAACTACAGACCTTCATTAACAGTTGTCTTCGCTCAATACTCAAGATCAGATGGCCAGAAAAGATCACCAACAAAGATCTGTGGGAGCGAACCAACCCAGCAGGAACCGATTGTGAAACAAATAGGCAGGAAGAAATGGAGATGGGTTGTGGCCATACTCTGAGGAAACCATCAAGTGAGTGACATCACTAGACAAGCCATTGGTCGAGTGGAACCCGAAAGGGAAGCGGCGAGTTGGTCGTCAGTGCAAGTGTGGGGTGACTTGGAGGAGGTCATGTGAAGAGGAGATGAAAGCGTGTGGGCGGACTTGGAGCCAGAGAACTGAACGCAGTGGAGACGCACGGCTGAAGCCCTATGTTTCTCTAGGAATTAAAGGAAACAATAATAATAATATCAAACTCCTTGATTGATGATGTCTTTCAATTTCCCGTTTATTCAAGTTTTGCTAAAAGGAAGAAGTCCGCTATTATATTGAGCCTAATGGTGAACCACCCATAGCTATTCCACGTATCTATCGGTAGTATCAATTATTGAAGACAAAGTGAACATTCATTATGGGAGAAAATTAGGAAAACTATAAACAGAAATCAAAATAAACAACGATATGCACTTAAGAAGAAGAATAACAGGAAAAAGGATGAGGAGGAGGGAATCTAAAATTGTCATATGATGGGTTATTCATTACCGTGTTCATAAAATAATATATATATATATAAACATAATTACCAGTCCTTTTGTGTGTGCATACAATGAAAATTTGTCATTCAACCAATCGAAATTCATTAAAAACTGTGTGCTAAGCACACACAAATAAGAGAAAATTGTCCACACGGATTTGTGCGTTAGTTAATACATCTCTATCTGTGTGAAACGAGTCACTCTGACTTGATGAATATGTCTAAATAAGGCTCTCTCTCTATATATACATGTATATATATGCCTATATACCTATTTATGCGTTCGTACTGTGTTCCACTTACCCACAATATGTTTATCTGTCTATACAAGAGAGCAAGGAGATATTAAGATCAATTCTTCAGTAGAAGACGACATGTCTAAGACGAAAGTATCTCTTGAAGGCACACATCATTACATTACATGAAAAACAACAATTAATAATCAATGTAAACACAGTTCTACAACCCCGAAAAGTGAATTACTAATCATTGTACATGAACACCACTCAGATACTACAGAAAAACGTTGTTTTTTGCTTTTTCGTCTGACAGAGAAATGAGTACAGAAAAACACTCTAATTAACTATGTTGTAATGTAATATATATATATTCAAGCATTATGAGGCTACTCTTCAGCACAGCTTTCCTATTGCTTATATTTGCCTCAATACTTGTTACGTCATCACTTTCAATCATCATCATCATTATCATCTAGTAATCATTCTGTGAATAAATCACTGGATACGGTTGGAGCACCAAGAAAATTATTACTTGAAATCGCCTGTGATATATTACGTCCTTGTATTAAAGCAACATGGTTACCCCCAATGGATATTATGCCGAAAAATGACAATGCAGATAAGAGCAAACTGCTTGCCTATAATATACGCTATCGTGTAATCCATCCTGTCCAATTATCTGAAGACAGTATACTCAGGAAAAAGTTGGCCAACAATTTTGATGATAGCAATACAACTCCATATCCTAAGACAATTGAAAAAAATATTACTGGATTACAGTATACTAGTACTCCTGGGGAACATTGTAAGTTGTGGAGTGTTTTGTGAGTCACTTAACGTTGAAATAACTAGGCTTTAACAGAAAGAATGGGGATTTTTTATTTCAAAAGGATGGTTACTGAACAAAGAATATTCTTTTCGATAACCTGCTCTTCTTCATCAGGTTCTACAGTTATGTATACACATAATAGTGAATGAATTAGTGTTATTAACAGCATAAATGTTTAAAGAACATCAAGTCAATAATAATATCAGTGGATTAGAGTTCAATAGCATCAACATAACACTGCCCTAGTAGTGTCTAGCTGGACTCATTTCTTCCGCACACAGAACACTGGTTGTCTGAGGTGAATCGCTATAGTCTGGATGTGTTTGTTAATTTGTTTGGTACCTTAAAGATGATGGATAAGAATTCTTCAATGTCGGCTTTATGACTGGTTTGGATCAGGTGTTCTAATATAGAGCTATTGATGCTTCTCAGCACACCTTTATTTAACCACACTGGTAGATGCTCCCAAGTGAGCACGAAAATCAAGTTCCTAGACAAACGGTCAATATAACACGCTACAGCACAAGCCCAGTTAAGTTGATAGATACAATTAGAAGAAGCGGTTAGCTAATCGCGGTACTTCTTCTTTCAATCGAAGAATCACCACCGATCGTATAGAAAACATGACTTTTATTTCATCAGCATTCAAAGTTCTTTGAACAGGTGTTCTTAACTTGTTAGTGATTATTTCGCTAGGTGCGTCACCCTTGAATTACAGTCGTAATTACAAAAGTGATGATGTAGCTATCAAAAAGAATATTCTTTGTTCAGTAATCATTTTTTGAAAAAAAATTTAATGAGCATTTTTAATCAAATCAAGTTGTTTTTTTTTGAAAAAAACTGAAATAGTTTGGTCACGAAATTGTTTGAGTTAGAGAATCACTGGACACCAGAGAGAGGGAAGGGCAATTTTGTTGGACATATGTTTAGTCCTCATTTGGAGCTGTTCAGGAGTACGCAATCATGACCCTACGAGGGACACTAGTTAGTAACTAGTGTAATGTGTCTAGTCCTATCTTCGGTGCACACTGAATTCTGTCAATGAAGTTTCCAATATGGCCTCCATACTGCTAGATGGCTCGCCATCATGGTGCACTTTGAATTGTTGACATTAGATGGTTGGAGGCAACCGGCAGGAAGCCTTGGACACCACTTTGGTTTCCTGCTAGCTGGCAGTCACCAGTCAGTCAGCAAAGCATACCTGCAACGCCCTTGAAGGAACTCATGTCCTTCTTGAGATTCGAACTCGCTTCACCCAGTAAGTGCTGCAGTCAGAGACGTTACCGCTGAATCTTGAAAGGGATATGAGTTCCTTCAAGGTGGTTGCAGATACACCTTAGTGACTGACTGGTGAGTGTCAACTAGCACGAAACATAGGCAATGTTCAAGCCTTCCTGCTCATTGCCTCCAACTATCTAATACCAACGATTCAAAGTGCACCGTAATGGCGAGCCACCTACTGGTATTTTAGTCACATTGCAAACCTGACTGATAGAATTCAGTCTGCACCAAACAAAGGACTAGATGCACACATTACACTAGTTACTAACTAGTGTCCAATCAGACGTTTTATCTTTTATGGAATTTACCTGAATTTGAAAGATTTAAGTCTGTCAGATATATTCTAAAGATTTTATAAGGGCCACTGGGATTGGCGCCAAGCAGACTTATTTTCACATAACTTTCGACTGTCATGCAATAGTAATTACTAAAGAAGGTGCTGGCAGAGACAAATTTTCTTCCTCTATTTCTTATTATGAATTTCTTGCTTTTCCAGCTGAACATTGGATTTCAGCAGTAGACTTCCATTTCACTTAGTTTCCTGCAATCAGTTTTAGTTGGCTCGACAATTGCCCACATGCTTTCATCTCTTCCTCACACAGTCTCCTCCATGTCATCCTAGAAATGATGACCAAATCACCATTTACCATTCGGCTTCCCCTCGTGGGCGTAACGAGTGATGCCATTCACTGGTCTCCTCAGTATATGTCCAATCAATCTCCATTTCCCCTGGTATGTTTGTTGGGCGATAGGTTTTTGGTTGCTCTGTTGCTTATCCTTTCTATTCACTTGATTCTTAGTAATAATCGAAGATGGGTGTTAACGAAAGGCGTCATCTTGCTGAAAGTATTTTCCTTGAAGCACAGATTCTATGAATCATTTAAAGCACCCACTGACTTGATATTAGTCTTGCAAGCTTGGATCCTGCTCTTTCTACCTCATCGACATCAGAGTAATGAAGGTTTGTCTTGCTTTTCCGATTCAATACTGACTGGCTTTTAAATTGTTATCCACCTACCTATGTTTGATATGAAGCTGTTCGGTTAGGTGAGGAAGAGAGAGACTACTTTCTTTAGATTTCCCCCCTGAGTGGTTGTTGCTGTTTGCTGTCTCTCTTCTCTGTGTTCTCCTGAAGTTTTGTCTGCATTTCCTTGCCCGTTGACTTATCAGCTTTCAATTTTATATCTTCGATTTTGTGGGACATGGAACTAGAAATTACGTCGTAATGACTGAAAGATGCTAATTTCCGACTTTACATGACTGAGTCACTTGCTATCATTTTATTTTTTACATATTTTCCACATATCTGCCAGAAACAAGTTAGATATTTATATCCTGCAGGAGAATCTTAAGACTTTTGAATGGTTCTTGGAAATTTCTACCTTTGATAAATTCCTGTGCTACCTTCAGTAGCCAGCTGGTTCATAACTTTCTTACTGAGTGTTGAAATAACGATACCTTGTTAGTGTTGTAACGGAATTGTTTAAGATGGGAATTTAATAATGATCATATGTAAATTATCATTACATACTACTTCTAGAATAATAGTAGTGCCTTAGTTTCTTACAGTCTTCTTTGAATACATACTACTTGCCTGACTGACTTGGTGGTTTTAGCCAAGCCATTTTTATGTATCACTGTTATCACAGATGTTTTAGGTTTGAGAATGTGAAATGTTTCCATATCATAAAATAAAAGTCACTCTGAGGGGATAGAATTGTTTTATTTCGATTGGACACTAGTCAGTAACTAGTGTAATGTGTGTGCCTAGTCCTTTGTTTGGTGCATACTGAATTCTATCTGTCAAGTTTTCAACGTGGGCACCATGTCTCTAGGTGGCTCGCCATCACGGTGCACATTGATTTTGATGATATTAGGTGGTTGGAGGCAATCGGCAGGAAGCCTTGGAGACCACCTAGGTTTCGTGCTGGTTGGCACTCACCAATCAGTCAGCAAGGCGTGTCTGCAACCTCCTTGAAGGAACTCGTGTCTCTTCTGAGATTCAGTGGTAATGCCTGTGACTGCAGCAGTGGGTGAGGCGGGTTTAAATCATTGAAGGGACATGAATTCCTTCAAGGCAGTTGCAGATACGCCTTGCTTACTGGTGAGTGCTAATTAGCATCAAACCTAGATAGTGTACAAGGCTTCCTACTGATTGCCTCCAACTATCTAATATCAAGTATTATTTTATATTGCGCGTATGCCTAGACAGGTTCAAGAACATTTACCAACCTGTTTCACACACAGGGTGAAATAAGGTATATAAAAAGTTCAATTTTACCACACTTTATAGACACACGACGTTGATTAAATGCTGATACAGTCTTCAAGGTAATACGTCACATTCCACACTTCTCTTACGTCTTCTGCACACACCTGGAGCTGATGTAAACCAGGACTTTATGCTTTAAAGGATCAAACTCAGACATGTATAATGTGACTAAAATTACAGCGAAATCTCTCCTCCCCTACAAAGGTTTATTTTCTTCTCATTTCTCTATTTTTATGTTTTATTCCAAACAGGTTTAGTCACAATATTTATAATTTATACCTTTCACTGTAACATTCTTCAAACACTAATTAGTATTCCATTAAAGTAGGCATTAACAAACTATTCTCATTTTTTATTAATGACACTATTTCCTTTCTCAATAAATGACTCTGTCTGGTTCATTTCACGGTAAACTATACTCAAGAGCTGATCAGTTTTTTTCAAGTTTGGACCACGGATTGATGTCAGTTAGAAAACCATTGAAAACCAGCATTGGAGTACCGGACAGTCGGCTGTTTCATCCTAGTTTGCGAATCATCGGCATTAAGCACCCACCACCATGGTGACCTGCTACAGGATGGAGTCTTATGGAGTTGTAGTGAGAAGTCATGACCAGTGAGGTCCATCCAGTCAAGTGTGAGGATGGATGTCCCGCCGATGATATTGGTTGGTGGTCGCGCTAAATCACGAACTGGTAGAAGTTAGAATTCATGGGTCTGTGATTGAATCGGGTCCCAGTGGCTGAATGGTCTACGAGCTAGCTTGTCTTGTAACCGGAAGATGCTGGGTTCAAACCATGGTGGTGGGTGCTTAATGCCGATGATTCGCAAACTAGGATGAAACAGCCGACTGTCCAGTACTTTAGAGCTGGTTTTCAATGGTTTTCTAACTGGTATCAAACTCGTAAAAGCAAATTTAATCCTTCCAAATTAACTCTTGAAAATTTTTTATTAATTTTGAATTTGATTATTTCTCTTGGATGTTGAATTGGGTAGTGCAAGCATCATGAGAGTGAGGAATTATAATTCGATAGATGTTGACATTTCCAGTAATATTTGAGTTATCAGAGATCCTCTGAATGACTCTCATGAATAGTACATTAGTCATAGGCTGAGGGCGAATACTGGGATGTATGAATGAACTCCTCTTCGATATATAGTCGATATTTTTGTTGGTGTTATTTTGATTATCTTCGCAGTTTCAACAAAATTCTAGTACACTCTTGAAAAACACTTTCTTCATAAGTTTCGATAGAGAAAGAAAGACCAGATCGGCAGTATAAAATGATATCATCATTCTATTTCACAGGTTCTCATCAGCTGCAGACCACGTGAAATGACAATGGTTATATAGATGATAATAACATTCTTTAACGTTTAAGTGGTAGTAGAGAATCGATACTATAAAATTGACGCATCCAAAATGTAAGCATTACAATTTTTAGTTTGCGTTTTCACCATCAATTTATACGCTTTTAAAGTTGAAAAGAGGGGGGAGGAGTAAGACAGAAAGCAGAAAAAATTAACAAGCAGTGTTAGCTTGTAGGCCCACATAGCAACTCAAAAAACAAAAGCGGTTACAGTTTATAAGATTGAGATTTTCTCAGGAAGTTGAGATCACTGAATTAGATGACTAATTAATGTAATCAAAATCAAAATTCAGTTACCAAGGGAGTGAGCGATTAATCACACTCTCTTTCTGTATTCATAAATCTGGTTTAAGTCGTTTGATTGCGATCGCTTCAGCAAATTGGCGTAAATTTGCTGTCCTTTGTCTATTTAATATTTTGAAGGACTTAGAGATCTCTACGAGATGACCAGTATCAACAATATGTCTGGTAATTGCACTCTGAGAATATTTGCTTCTTTTCTGGCACAAGTTTCTTGGAATATGTTCAGAAAATCGGATAGAAGCACTTCTTTCCGTCCTTCTAATGTACTTGCTCACGCAAGTGCACGTAAATTCATAAACGCAGTTGGAGGTGGCATCAACATCAACATCTCTACTAGCACTTGAACATTAGAGTATGTTATTATCATCTATATAACCATTGTAATTTCAGGTAGTCTGCAGCTGATGAGAACCTGTGAAGTAGAGTGATGATATCACATTTTATACTACAAATCTGGTCTTTCATTCTCTATCGAAGGAACCAAATGTATGAAATTTCTTCATATGTTTTCAAATGGTATTCAAGTTGAAATGTTTCTTGACTACCAGCCTTGTACTCATAAGAATTCATTTATCGTATCAGACAGATGAAAATTTGCTATTTTCTTTTGAAGACGATGATGCCACCCAAATGTCTCAGTCAGTGAATATGATTACCTTTAAATCGATCGAGTCACCAAACGTCTGAAGTTTGAAATATAACAAAGCATTAGCCTTCATTGAAGCATCCATTTTCTGAGCTAATAATCGAATATTAAATACTTTGGACTGTGTATTTCCTGTGATCACCTGTCGTGATCTTCCCACATCATGTTAGTTCCCAGAAAGATATTGCGTTCCGTGTTCTACGTAAGGAAGTTAAGACGATGTGGTATCATTTCGTCTCTACTGTTACAGTTTGTTAATTTTTGTATTCTGTCTATACCTCTTTACTGTCCCGCCGAGTGAGGTGTCGATAAGCTAAACCAACTCGTTAATACTATTGTAGACAGTGGGCACATGGGCTCCTTTAAGAAATTAGCGACGTATTATCTTCATGAAAAATCCCCATTCGAACATTAATAAACAGAAGACCAGTAGTTCAGCGAAGAGTCGCTTTTCGGCGGTGAATTCATTTTCATAGCTGTACAATCACAAATATTGTATATGGTTGTTTTGTATGTGTATGCGTGTACATTAAATTTGTCAAACGAAAATACAATTAGTAAGTTCAGATGAATTGGATGTTGATATAAGAGGGTAGTAACAAAAGTGATGAATTATTCAACCACTTCTACCATCATGGTAAGAACTCAGTTGATTTGACTTAGCTTTTGTTTGTCTGCGTATTTTTCTAACAACTTAAAACCCTTACGTAATTCCGTATGTTATTTTGTTTCCATGTCAACTCTGAGCACAGCTCTTTCATCAAACTATTCATGCTATTACATTACGTAACTCTTCTTTAACAATCGTTTGTGACAACTCATCACTTTTGTTACTATCCTCTTTTATCAACATCCAATTCATCTGAACTTACTAATTGTATTTTCGTTTGGCAAATTTAATGTACACACACATACAAGACAACCTTATATATTCGTAATTGTACAGCAATGAAAATGAATTCGCCGCCGAAAAGAGACTCTTCTCTGAACTACTGGTCTTCTGTCTATAAATACTATTATCTTATCAGACTCTGAACATCCTCCCTTTCTCCATACACAACTCTCTCTGCTTTGTGCATCTCATCGGTTAGGTAGAACTAGAAACAACTACAGAAAGAAGACTGGATGCTCAGAGGACTGAGCATAAAATCTCTACAATACCTTATTTGGCAGGAACACACTTTATGTGACGATAAAAGTGTTTAAGGTAGGAAATTACCAACTTACTGAGAAACTCCACGTAGACGGCGTTTTGTTTTGCTGTCATTGTTACACTGTCGTTAATATTTGCACTTGATTTAATTTTATATTCCCATTCTTAATGAACAGAATTATTAATGTAAATGCCCCCGTTTTACTAATTATCCCTGTAATAAAAAAGTTAAATGCAATACTGCACTACATGTAGAAAATTCCATATTTTTACCAAAAGTAGTACTGTTTGGAATAAATCTATTATTATTATTGCTATTATTAATGTTTCCAAAATAATTACCTACACGCCTTTCGCTTTTAAGTAGTAAGCAGTGTCGTCTGCCTCTGAATCAAATAAATGACTCTTCCCTCATATACCAGTTTTCCTAATTAGAGTTAGAAATAATAACTAAAAGCCATAATCTGAAAAGTGTATAAATATTTGCAAAGTTTTCCAGGAAATTAAGCGAAAACAGCCTTTTATGGTTTAAAAAGATAATACAGTCGATGTGAGAAGTCTAGCACTGACTGGAATTACCTATTAAACTTTGTGTTTAACTATGGAATAGCCCACGGTTTAAATTATTAGAAAGTAGAGGATCAAATTTCTGGCCTAATTGAATATGTGAGAGTCTTATTCTTTTGTGTGTGGAAACTAGTACGACTTTTGTCTACAGGATTTCAACGTGAGCTAAGATCGGTTACAGAACCATTGGAAAACCGTCACTGGAGTACTGAACAGCTGTCTTGTCAGCCTAGTTTGGAACACTTCAGCACTACGCATTCGCCCCAATGCCAGAATTCGAAACACCCATGACGTTCCGGTTACAAGGCAAGCTAGCTCATAGACCATTAAGCCAATTCACGCTTGATATAGCGCAATCGCCACTAGCCAATTTCGTCTCTAGTGAGTATTTGTCCTCACCCCACTGGTTACCACCACCTACTAGAACCCAGGTAACTACCTACCTGAATAGGGGCAGTCTCTAGTGAGCATCACATTGTTGTTCAAGTGTTGGTTTTCAGGGATTTAATTTGATTGGTTCCAGGATTTCATCATAAGCTCACATGGTTCTCTAATCGATGTTATCTCATACTGCAGAATATATTGTAATTTTTATTGACATTTTCCATCTTAAACCAGCCTGAAAAACTGTTTAAAATATGAGGCGGTTTTCAGAAAGTGAACTTCATAATGTTTTGTCAACTTTGCTTTACTTGAAATCACATAAAACTGATATCTAAGAGTGTCAGTAAAGTTACATTAATTATGAACAACGCCTGAGTATCACTTATTTATCGATTTTTGTTATAATTGAATTCACATTCTACCTTATGTAATGAATAGCCTATTGAAAATCAACATTTATTCACAGTTTGTAAAATGATAGAAGCATTGAAAACGTACCCAGAGACAACAGCGGACTTGATGACGCCACTACTGAAGAAGGTGTGGAAAGAGGGCAAGGTACCCGAGGATTGGAAGAAAGGATACTTATTCAAACTACCAAAGAAAGGAGACTTAAGTTAATGCAAGAACTGGCGCGGAATTATGATCCTGTCCATCCCAAGCAAAATACTAAGCCGCATCATCCTGGAGAGAATCAAGCATGCCCTGGATGAAAAGCTTCGACCGGAACAGGCTGGATTCAGGAGAAACAAGTCTTGTATTGATCAGATCGCCACATTATGGATCATCACTGAACAAAGCTTGGAATGGCAGTCACCTCTCTATCTCAACTTCATCGACTTTGAAAAGGCCTTCAGCAGACAGCGTCGATCGAGAGGTGATTCGGCAACTACTTCGCTACTATGGGGTGCCACCAACAATTATACATCTCATCCAACAGTTGTACAACAATGCTGCATGCCAAGTAATACACAACGGGAAACTTACGGAATCGTTCGAAGATGTGAAGACGGGAGTAAGACAAGCTGTCTGCCTATTATCGCCAATGATTTCCCTAATTGCAGTTGACTAGATAATGCGACAAGCAGCGAGCAATAAGGAAACAGGCACAAAATGGACCCACACAAAATCTTGGAGGATCTGGACTTCGTTGATGAAATATGTCTGATTTCCCACAGATTGGAAGATATGCAAGTGAAAAGCAACAAGTTGTCAGAAGAAGCATCCAGAGAAAATAGGACTTCAGGTGAACATAGAGAAAACAGAGGTGATGAAGATTCCTGGCCAACACCACCACCGATAGCAACAACAAAAACAACACACAACAATCAGCATAAATGGGAGGAATCTGAAAGAAACAACCTCTTTTACCTACCTACCTGGGAAGCATTGTTTCAACTACAGGCGGATGGAACTCATGAGGATATCAAAGCAAGAATCAGAAAAGCAAGACAAGCTTTCACTACTCTCAAGTCTGTGTGGAGGTCAACAACACTGAGCATCAAAAATAAGATCCGGATTTTCAACTCCAATGTGAAGTCAGTGCTACTCACTATACGGATCAAAGACTTGCACTGCGCGTCATAAAGAGCATCTCGAACAAACTACAGACCTTTATTAACAGTTGTCTTCGCTCAATACTCAAGATCAGATGGCCAGAAAAGATCAGCAACAGAAATCTTCGGGAGCGAACCAATCAGGAACCGATTGTGAAACAAATAGGCAGGAAGAAATGGAGATGGATTGGTCATACTCTGAGGAAACCATGAAGTGACATCACTAGACAAGCCATTGCTCGAGTGGAACCCGGATGAATGGGATGCGGCGAGTTGGTCGTCAGTGCAAGGGTGACTTGGAGGAGGTCATGTGAAGAGGAGATGAGAGCATGTGGGCAGACTTGGAGCCAGGTGAAGATACTCTAGCAGAGAACCGAACGCAATGAAGACGCACGGCTGAAGCCTTATGTTCCTCTAGGAATTAAAGGAAACAACAATAATAAATAAATTGTAAAATGATTAACGATTTGTGATCTACACAGTTCGAGTGCCGAAATTTGACTGTAGTTACCTTGTGGAAACGAAGTTATTCAGATAACCCCAATTTGTGATCTGCCTGATGGCATTTACTGCAATCAAGAGAGCTAGTATACTTGCATAAAACTATCTTCTACTGGGCGACTCTTTGTTAATAGGTCAACTTTCGAGGTGACACATTATGAGGCCAATCCGTGGAGGGGTTGAGGAAGTCCATAGCACCTATCCGTAAGAGAAAAATAAATGTTAAATTATTGGTCTCACTTTGGAGACAGTTGTGGAAATTAATCTACAAATACAAACAAATACTACATATGATCTGTCAGTAGTCTATAATTTTATACAAATCAATAATTATCTGACTCATTTAAGCAAAGTTTCAATGTTTCAATGTTTACTAATCGGATTTAAAAAGGATTAAACTATATTTGTTAGTCTAATAGTGACAATAAATAAATTACACTGAAGAAAAATATTTATGAAATTCAATGTAATTTAAGTGTATTACTTACGGTGAAGTAGAACGTCGTTTTGATGAAACATTGAACAATTGAATCAGTAGTTATAATTAGTGATACAAAGAGTGCAGATAGAGAGTTCTAGTGGTTAGCTTTAATAAAATAGACTATATATATCTACAAGTTTGACTGCTGCTTTGGAGCCAGTCAGTAGCCTACGCCGTATAACCAGGCGTTCGGATTTCCGAACACAATCCTGCATAGGAGTCAAGTAAGGGAAAAACACAGTCCATTCTCATAGTTCTATACTCTCTCATCTCGTAGATAAAGAACATAAAATTGATGCAAACAAGGCGGCTTTTGAAGTCACCTACCGTTTACCAACTAAACTTAATTTTACCTCAAGAGGTCGTCTATTACATATTGCTGAGGCCGGTTGTTGGAATCCACCTTAATTAAGAAGCCTAATTCTGTTGTCAGACATTTTTAACTCCTAAATCAATTCCACTAGGCTGCAGAATCTTTTAAACACCTATGAACACTAATGTTAGGTGGTTTAAGGTAATCGGCAAGGCCCAGGGAATGTTAATTTCGTGCTAGCTGACAGCCATTAGAAAGACAGTATGTGAATCCCTTTCGGAGATTTGAAACCGTGTTATACAGTGTTAAAGTTAGAGAAATTACAACTGAACATTGTCGTCTCACAACTGATTTCCTGTAATTTAAATGAATTTTAGATTTCCCCGTCGACTGATTGGACTGAAGTGCTCGGTCTCAGGTTGACATGTCGGACGAAATGCGCATCCTGGATTCCACTGCTAGTCACCATCCACCAATTAATTTCTAATTACATGCCCAGACATCGTCGAATCATCTGCACAAGGAGGAGTCAGCATGTCCAGTCTGAAACCGAGCACTTCGGTCCAATCAACCAATAGACGGGAAAATCTAAAATTCATTTAAATAATTAATATGACCCGCTGCACGAGAGGAAGTGGCTGTCGTGGTCCAAGTAGTTTAGTGAATAACTCACTTTGGCGTTTGAAACCATGAGCACTGGGTTCGAGATTCATTGGTGGGAACATCATCAATTACTGACTCGGGGATTCAGCTACATCCATCTGACGAGTCCCAAATAGTACGAAATGCGCTTTATCCTGGATTCCACCAAATGAATTCCTGTAAGGCAATAATAATAAAATCTTTATTCTAGACAGTATTTATAAAATGTACAGAATTTTCAGAGGAGTTTATTGCATGATATTTCCCCTTCGTACAATATCTTCAAGTAAAATATTAACTGACAGTATCTCCTGTGATACAGAATGCTCTCTGAGCAACTGAAGCACAAACCATTCCATAATGATACATATATCTGCTTTGTCTCCTTCAAGAGATCCATCCACGATATCTAGTTGAAAGCCAACTGTAAGATGTTCAGAAGTACATTTTGCCACCCAGGGACATAACTGAAGAACACTTATCTCATGTATTTTAACACGTTGCCACCCACCATCAGGCTATTCCACAAGTTTAGTAGGAACTTGAGAAATAGAAGCTTGAAACCACACACAATACACACAAGAGTAGCTCATACTGTTAGAGGGATCGTCATATCTTAATCGATTAAAACAAACCAAACGAGAGAGAAAATATATGCAACAGATAGAGAGAGAGAGATGGAAGTTTTCCCGCAGCTCAAGTTTTAAGCATGCCGCCAATGCAATCGATACATTAATTGGTTACCATAGTTCAGCTGATGTCGAAGCGTGTTTTTTTTTAATGTCTTGGCTAGAATGATTTCAGAAATAAAATAAAACCAAAACCAGTCATACAAATTTATGCTAGAGCAGAATAAGTATCCACAGTAAGAATTCGATATGCAAACAAGCAAAATAAACCATGTATTACAAGCCGTTTAAATGACAGTAGGTTTATTTACTTGTAGGCGTTCTACTGTCATAGAATGAGGTGTAGACAACAAAACAGGCTTTAGTAGTAATATAAATGAGACGAATGATACATTTTACAGGGCAGTTGAAACAGAAAATCGAAAAACAAACAAATAGACAAAGAAAGGAGCTTAGAAAAACAACAAAATGGAATAATACATACAGACTTTTGTGTAACCTACTTCTAAACTGATCGTTAAATGTTTCTGAATAGAAGGAACACACTTCGAAATCTGTCAGTCGGTTTTGTGGATTTAGATAATTTGAAGAAAAAAAACTAGGATACTTATATAAGGCCAAGTTAAACTTTAAGCACCACTAACTAACTAACTGCCAATGGAGCGCGACCGCACCAATGACCTTGAAAGGCTCATTGAGCATGTTTGGGAAACCTGGCATATAATGTTGTCATCATCAATAAAATATGCTCATCGAAGTGTTATGTTATCTTTTAAATGGGATATCTGGCAAGTTTCAGGTTAGGTTTGGGAAAGATTAAGTTACGCTTTAAACCAAGGACAAGTTCGGGTTAGATTAACCTAATAAAGGCGACATTAGGGTTGGTTCGAGTTAGATTAAAGTTGGTTTAGGGATATTTTCACGCTACGGTTAGGTTCAGAATAAATTAAGGTTATTGTTAGGGTTAGAATGTGGTTAAATTACTCTGTTGATATAAGAATAGTACTTGTGCGCTGTGGTGGTAGAATATAATTCCATTTTGAGTAACATTTATTTTGATGAAGTTTCACAGTGTTATACAGTGATATTTACTGATGACCACGTTTCGAGCACAATTTATCGCTCAGGAAATATTACTGTATTACATTATGAGACTTTATCAAAATAAATTTTACCCACAATGGAATTAAACTCTGTTGACACTCCAACCTAAAACTGAGAGCTAGTTTTATCCTTTGTAACACTTTTATACAGTTTTTATGCATTTTTTTCATCAATATGTGTATTCCATACCCAAAAATGCCTCCTTCACGTGATTGGTCCGTTCAAGGTCATTCGCTGATTGATGGTAGTTAGTGGTGCTTAACGTTTAACTTTGCCCTATATGATTTAGAAGGTAAGATGCATTACTGTCGAACTTGTTAAATCCTCTGAGTTTCGAGTCGAACATAAGGCTTCTAGCATCTTGAGTTGTTAACCTCTTCCACAGTAATCCGTCTTTTGAAAGCTTACTACCATAGTGGCTTGCTAACTTAGGTGAGGTGTTGTAGTGCATCGAATGGAAATCGAATCTGAACTACATGAGTGATTGGCGAGAGTTGTGCAGCTGAATCACTGATGGACATTAATTTTATATGCTGAAAAACAGAAAAGTCAATTATTGGGTTTTTTTTATAACTGAAGAAGTGCTTAATATTTTTTTCCATCACTTCTGAAGCACAATCTCTCGAGGACAGTAACAGATTGAACATAGATCTTTCCTGACTAGTCATTCTCTAATATTTCGACATGCACCTCTTTGAATAATTATTTTCTCTTAGGGTTTTCAAGTGAGGAAATTGTACATCTAGTATTTTATTAGCTTAAGATAGGTTTTTAAACTTATTTGACATTTTCTGGCCCAACTCATACTTAGGGTTTCTCCGTATAAAGGAGGTGTAGTCTAAGTACTATCCGGTTTTTGTTTAATTAGGCCTGAATTCATATGGTCATTCAAGAGAGATTATTATCATTCCCTGAGGTTCCGAATGTGATATACGCCTTTTAACAACACATCAACATTTCCTTCTATTTTCTTCTGTACTATTCACCTCAGTCCACGATCCCTAATAATCTCTAATCTCTTCCGTGTCACCCTCGCACCGACGACCCACTCATCGCCTCCCATTGGGATTCTATTTGAGTGATAGCCTGCATTGGGCACGATGTCATTCGACGGCCTCCTCAACAGCGTATACCCGATCCATCTCCATTTTCTGCTGCAAATTTGTTGGGAATTCAGCTCTTGTTTGGTTTGTTCATCGCCACAGTTTCTTGTTGCTAATTCCTTCTGACCTGCCAGCCATTCGATCTTCAGTATGGGGCCAACTGTCGAAGGCGGCTGTTGATAAAAGCGTGCAACCTGTTGGAAATCCTTTTCGCAACTCCTTAAGTTTCTAACCCATATCTAAGAACTGACATGGCACTGATTTTCAAAATTTGAATCTCGTTTAAGAGAGAAGTCAGTAACAGTTTTTAACGAATTTATCACTGATTGATATCAGTTAGAGAACCTTTGAAAACCGGGGCTTACTGCCAATGATTTCCCAACTAGAATGAAACAGCTGTCCAATACTCTCACTTGCTTTTCAATGGTTCTCTAACTAATATCAATCCGTGATCAACTCGTAAAAACAAAACTAATCGTTACAAACCAACTCCTGAAAATTAATCTGATGCACGCTAGTAACTTGCTAAAGGGCGGAGTCTCCCAGAGTTCTAGTGAGAAATCGTGACCAATAGGATCCAAAGAGTGAAGTGTGAGGATGGATTTCCCACCGATGACATTGCTTGATGGTTACGCTAAATCACGAATTGGAAGAAGTTAGAATTCATGGGTCTGTGATTGAATCGGGTCCCAGTAGCTGAATGGTCTACGAGCTAGCTTACCTTGTAACCGAAAGATGCTAGTTTCGAATTCTGGTGGTGCGTGCCTACTGTCGATGTTTCTCAAACTAGGCTGACAAAACGGCCGGTTGTCCAGTACTCCCTGTGGCTGGTTTTCAATGATTCTCTCATCAGGAGACAAATTCATACTATTTCTTCCCGAATTCGAAACTTGATTATATTCGTGAGCTATAGTCCTTCCATGCTTACAACAACTACCTCATGAGGCAGCGGACACATCCTATGGTTTAATCAGAGTTAAGGCACTATGTTATACAGAATTATTTTTATTATTCCTTTGAGATTTCAAGTGGAACATAGGGCTCAAACAGCATATCTCTGCGTTATCATCGATCCACACCCAACTCATCTTTTCACACTCAGCTTCCACTCTAATGCTTGGTGCACTGTGTTTCCCTCAACAGTTTTTTTCCCGCTTTTAGATGTCTGAGTTTGTGTGACAATGAGCAAAAATCGTCAACGAATTCCAGATCTTCTATAGTCTTCTTGTTTGCCTAACGTGTTCCTGTCTTCTCACTCCCCACGGTCTGTCGTAGTGTCCATTCCACCACAATCAGGAATATCACATTTGTCTCAATCCTGTCCTCACTATAGAGGCATCATTAGGTTTTTCGTTGTAAATGACTTCAGAGGTAGCATAAATGTAAAGCTGTTGCATTTTGAAAGGAATATTTCTTATGTTTCTTAGATAAAGGAGACTAAAAGGCATATTCCCCATTAGCCTACATGAAAAAAAATCAACAACAGAAGAATGTGTTTGAATCAAGCAACAAAAAGGGAATTAAATCACAGGAGATGAATCAAACCCCTTGATTATGTCATATCAAGAGAAATAAAACTTACTCAATAGTAACATCATTGTTAACCAGATCATTTTGTTATGTTTCATTAGAGAATTAGCCTTACTTTCATGTAAATTTTAAATAGAGGAAACACCAGACAGCAATGCAGTCAGGAGATTTCCAGAAGCCAGCTATGGATTAACAAACACATTAATTACTGAAATAGACCAAATTTATAAGAAAGCTCTCATTTTAATGCCGGTATATGGATGATAACTTCATTTTTTGTGATAATGCTTCTGATAGGATTACAATAATTACTCAATTCATTGAAGTACATTTGGCTATGAAATTCATATGCGAAGAGGAATCCCAAAACAGAATCGCCCTCCTGGATGTCCTACTTACAAGAAAATCAGATGGTAGCATAAAAAGAATTTTGCATAGAAAAAGCACTTGGACAGGACAATATACACACTTTCACAGCTTCGTTCCTATCAAGTAAAAAAGAAATTTAGTGAAGACCCTCAGCCACAGATTTACAGCTATATGCTCAGAAGAAGTAATTGACGATGAATTAAGCATTGTATATGATACTTTGATCGAATATAGCTATCCCGAAAAATTTATAAAGAAACACATGACAAAGAAAGCGGAAAAGGACTACTCACTATCTGTGAACAGGAAGCCTCTTCATATACGACCGCAATTCATGGGCAATATACCAAGTGAAATGATTACGAAGAAATTAAGAAAATCAGTTCAAAGAACTTTTAATGCTGGCGAACTACACGTATTATTCTCTACACGACCGATGGTGCTACCTCGACTGAAAGATGAAGTACCTAGACTAGCCACTTCAAATTGTATCTACTAATTCAACTACGCTTGCGGAACGAGTTATATTGGCCGTTGGTCTAGGAACTTAATTCTTCGTGCTCGAGAACATATCACACTATGGCTAAGTAAAGGTGTAGTTAAAACCATCAACAGTTCGATATTGGATCATCTGGTGCAAACCAACCGGCCACAAAGCCAGCAATGAAGAATCCTTCTCTATCATTTATCGCGTGCATACTAAATTAGAACAAGACATATAAGCGAACAATATTGTTTTCAATTAGATCTTCTTCAGGCTTTACTCTAATTTACATAGATTTATATATAAAATTTTAACCAATGACGGTGATTTTGGGAATCAAATAATAATCTCAATAGACTTAATAATAATAATGTGGTAAATGTTTTGAACGTAGTTGATAACGATGATTATAATGATAACAAAATATTGATAATAAGGTTTATGCAGGTGATAAGAATAACAAAGATATTTGTAAAAAATTATATTTGTAAAATCTCAACGATATTGAAATAAGTAATTCCAACGTTTCGTTCGGCAATCTGGTCCGAACTTCTTCAGGGAAATTAATCAAAATTAACATAACAGAGGTTTTATATATAAAAGGCACATCTTTTTAAAAACTTTGTCCAATCATGATTCATAAACACAGGTATTAACAAGTATAATAAACAAAATTGTATGAGCTATGATCAAAATTTGACCTCGGACTTACAAATATTGGTCTACCTTTGTTAAATACTTTTAACAGAGTGTGCATGCGTGTGGGTGTGTAAACAGTTGTAAAACATTTCTTAACGTCTCCATAAGAAGATATAGACAGTCAGGAATTTGACCAAGTATTATTAATTAGTGATACATGTCCATTCTTATTTATTAATCAGGATTTCCTATGCATCAGCTAACATCAAACCTCCATGTCCGTTCAAACTGCTAGTATATAGAATTTTATGATTAGACGTATTTTCAAAATTATAGTGTTTAGGATTAGAGTTTAGTTTAAGCACCCTGTCGAACTTATTGCATTGTCTTCTTTCTGAATATTGAGCTGCTTTATTCGACCTACTGGAGTTGTCAGGTGACTCGACAGCTACGGATTTAGGATGTGCATTTTGTTCCAGACCCAAATATTTTAGAACTATTCGGTCAAATCTTGACGACAGTTCATTTGAATTATTTTGCTATAGAATTAAATTAACAAAGAAACTATGTAATTGGCACAATCATCGTGTTTTCAGTCTCCGTTGTCTGGAACAAAATGCACATCCTAAATCCGTGGCTGTCGAGTCACCTGACAACTCCAGTAGGTCGAATAAAGCAGCTCAATATTCAGAAAGAAGACAATGCAATAAGTTCGACAGGGTGCTTAAACTAAACTCTAATCCTAAACACTATAATTTTGAAAGGACATCTTCATTGAAAACATAAGGGAAAAAGCCGAGACACAAATCAACACCAACGAAAAGGTCAGCGTCGAAAAGCACTGGAACAAATTGAAAACGGTGTGGAGTCAAACCTGCATGGAAGTCCTAGGCAGAAAAAAGAGACAGGACAAACAGTGGCTCTCTACGGACACTTGGAAACTAATAGAAGAGAGAAGGGTGGCGAAACAAAAGATTATCCAGTGCACCGACGAGCAACAGAAACAGGAGTTGAGTGCAAGCTACAATGCACTGAACAAAAGAGTGAAGAAAAGTGCCAGGGAAGACAAAAGAAAATATTGTGAAACCATGGCAAACGAAGCAGAACAAGCTGCAGGCAAAGGAGACCTCGCTACACTATACCAAACAACTAGGCACCTTTTGGGCAAAAGTTCGACACAGATTAAGCCAATAAAGGACGACAATGGAAAGTCAATCACCAAAGAGGTGGAACAGAGGAAGCACTGGGCTGAACACTTCAAAAGACTTCTAAATCGTCCGCCACCTACAACGCGTCCAACAATACCAACAACGGAAGCAGAACTACCAATGAATATCGACCCTCCGACGAAATCCGAAGTCCTGAATGCCATCAAGATGCTAAAAGCTGGGAAAGCGCCAGGACCAGATGGAATCCCAGCAGAAGCTTTGAAAATAGACCCAGAGACAACAGCGGACTTGATGACGCCACTACTAGGGAAGGTGTGGAAAGAGGGCAAAGTACCCGAGGATTGGAAGAACGGATACTTATTCAAACTGCCAAAGAAAGGAGATTTGAGTCAATGTAAAAACTGGCGTGGAATTATGCTTCTGTCCATTCCAAGCAAGATACTATGTCGCATCATCCTGGAGAGAATTAAACAAGCCCTAGATGAAAAACTTCGTCCGGAACAGGCCGGATTCAGGAGGAACAAGTCATGCATTGACCAAACCGCCACCCTACGGAGTATCATTGAACAAAGTTTGGAATGGCAGTCACCTCTCTATCTCAACTTCATCGATTTTGAGAAAGCCTTCGACAGCGTCGATCGAGAGGTGATTTGGCAACTACTTCGCTACTATGGGGTGCCACCAACAATTATACATCTCATCCAACAGCTGTATGACAACGCTGCATGCCAAGTAATCCACAACGGGAGGCTCACGGAATCCTTCGAAGTGAGGACGGGAGTGAGACAAGGCTGTCTACTGTCACCAATGATCTTCCTGATTGCAGTTGATTGGATAATGCGGCAGACAACGGCAACAAACGAGGGAACAGGCATAAAATGGACCGACACAAAAGCCTTGGAGGATTTGGATTTCGCCGATGATATATGTCTGATTTCCCACAAACTGGAAGATATGCAAGTGAAAAGCAACAAATTGGCAGAAGAAGCAGCAAAGATAGGACTTCAAGTGAACATAGACAAAACAGAGGTAATGAAGATTCCTGGCCAACATCAACAGCAACAACCGACAACAATCAGCATAAATGGGAGGAACCTGAAGGAAACAACTTCTTTCACCTACCTGGGAAGCATCGTCTCAACTACAGGAGGAACTGACGAGGATATCAAAGCCAGAATCGGAAAAGCAAGACAAGTTTTCATTTCTCTCAAGTCTATGTGGAGGTCAACAGCATTCAGCGTCAAAAATAAGATCCGTATTTTCAACTCCAATGTGAAGTCAGTACTACTATACGGATCAGAGACTTGGCCAGCGCGTCATAAAGAGCATCTCAAACAAACTACAGACCTTCATTAACAAATGCCTTCGCTCAATACTCAAGATCAAATGGCCGGAGAGGATCAGCAACAAAGATCTCTGGGAGCGAACCAACCAGGAACCGATCGTGAAACAAATAGGCAGGAAGAAATGGAGATGGATTGGACACACTCTGAGGAAACCAGCAAGTGACATCACTAGACAAGCCATTCCTCGAGTGGAACCCGAAAGGGAAGCGACGAGTTGGTCGTCCAAGGGTGACCTGGAGGAGATCATGTGAAGAGGAACTGAAAGCGTGTGGGCAGACTTGGAGCCAGGTGAAAACTACAGCAGAGAACCGAACGCAATGGAGACGCATGGCTGAAGCCCTATGTTCCTCTAGGAATTAAAGGAAATAATAATAATAATTTTGAAAATACGTCTAATCATAAAATTCTATATACTAGCAGTTTGAACGGACATGAAGGTTTGATGTTAGCTGATGCATAGGAAATCCTGATTAATAAATAAGAATGGACATGTATCACTAATTAATAATACTTGGTCAAATTCCTGACTGTCTATATCTTCCTATGGAGACGTTAAGAAATGTTTTACAACTGTTTACACACCCACACGCATGCACACTCTGTTAAAAGTATTTAACAAAGGTAGACCAATATTTGTAAGTCCGAGGTCAAATTTTGATCACAGCTCATACAATTTTGTTTATTATACTTGTTAATACCTGTGTTTATGAATCATGATTGGACAAAGTTTTTAAAAAGATGTGCCTTTTATATATAAAACCTCTGTTATGTTAATTTTGATTAATTTCCCTGAAGAAGTTCGGACCAGATTGCCGAACGAAACGTTGGAATTACTTATTTCAATATCGCTGAGATTTTACAAATATAATTTTTTACAAATGTCTACTTCTCACTCGGTGCCCAAATATTTTAGAACTATTCGTTCAAATCTTGACGACAGTTCATTTGAATAACAAAGATAGTATATGTATATAAGTGTATAAATAAATTGGGTCAAATCTTAAAAGGTGAAGTGGAACGATAATCAGAGTTTAAATAAATATTATAAAAGTACAAAGGAGGTGGAAAATAAGAAAGGGTGGGAGGGTTTTGAATACAGTTCACCTAGGCCAAGGGAGAGACAAAGGTAGAACAAACTTCTTTTGTATGCAAAGACTAGGATTGTTCTCTCGAATTCCCATAGCTTCGGCTAGGTGTAAAAGACGGTTTCTGATTCCATTAGAGAGACTCGATGGAATACGATAGATAACTTTGAAAGCACTATTTTTGTCCACTTGGTGACCGCTATCAATCAAATGAGCCAAAATAGAACTTCGTATGGATTTTATTTGACCTTTTCCGAACCATGAAGGAAGATGCTCATTAATGCGTTTGTTCAGCTGTCTAGTTGTTCGCCCTATATAGCTTTCTCCACAGGAGCAACTAAATTTATAGATACACATTGAAGTGGCACAACTAGGTAGCTTATCTTTCACTTGAGCAATCAAAATTGGTCGGCTGGAAAATGACAAACAAACAATATTTTAAATAGGCATAATAAATTGTCAAAATCACCGAAGGACCGCATGCTCCGAACAGCAGAGGCTATTGCAATTCGCCTCAAGCAACCAGTGCTGTGTGTTCAAAAGAAGCAAGTCCAGCTAGCCCATACTACTGCCCTGGCTGGCCTTCAGTAGAGACTATGAATTAATGAATTTGTAATATTATCTTTCCTAATTTTTCTGACATTCAGCTTATTTTATGTTGATGCTATTGAGCTGTAATCTATCAATATTATTGATTCGATGTTATTTAAACAACATTAATGTTGTTGTTTATGACACTAATTCATTCATTCACTATAATGTATATATAACTGTAGAGCCTGATGATGAAGTTATCGAAAAGAGTACTCTTTGTTCAGTACCCATTCTTCGGAAAGTTCAAATTGCAAGCGAATAAAAAGGATTCATTGAGATGTAAATTAACAAACGACGAGTTATGACAATGATTGCCAGTGGAAAGATAAAATTGTTTCATAGTTCATTTCACACTAATACCTCCACTGCAGCGATATTGTCTAGATGGGAGACGATGATAGCTTCTTCATTAAATCAACCAGCTCAGATTATGAACACAACTAATTCAATATCACCACTGGATAGCCTAGGAGTACTAGACAACCAGCTATTTCTTCAGCCTAGTTTTGGACTCTACAGCACTACTCACCCACTCCAATGGGGTTCGAACCCAATTTTGAATAATCCAGCTTTTCGTTAGGTTTTCTTCCGCCCTTTCTGATCATCGTTGTTTATATATTCAATCCAATCAGATAACAAGACTGTCTTAGCTATCTGAACTAATGACACTACTTTATTCATTATCCTATGATAGGACTTCGTTTTCGTTTTTCTTTTCAATCTTATTCATCTATTGGTTTAGTCTGGTGTATCTTTTAGAGAAATTCCCAATTCACATTCTCCTTCAGTTTGTTACGAAATAAGAGTCATAAGACAAGCAGTAGTGTAGCTGATGTTCCATTCTACTTTTCTGTTTCTTTCGTCTGATACAGAATACTGTGTTACATCTTATAAACAATAATCCGGTCACATTTTTACTTTGATCTAATTGTATACTTCCTTTTCTGGTAGCTTTTATGCATTAAGGCATTTAATTGTCCTACATATCAACAAATTAAGAAAACAAACGACCGTAGTATATATATATATAGTATACATATATATACATATACATATATATATATATATATAAAGACAGACGGTGCTCTGATAAAAGCCATTAATGTTCCATTACTGTGTGGTAAATTAGAGGCATTATTTTGCTTGCTAAAGCACTGGTATTATTACTTTGCTTATATATTCCTAATATTAGCCACAGTATGTAACGTAATTTTCCTGTAGTGTGTCATAACGCTGGTAGGTTTTATCCTTCTCTCTAATGAGGATTATTGTAATTACCACAAGGATTTAAGATGCTTAACTGAACTACAGGTTTGAATTATCCTGGTAAATATCATAGATTTTAGAATGTATACTATCATTCTGATTCACTGAGATAACTTCATATATTTATTCCCTTTTGATGAATTTGAATAAAGCAAGATGAACAACAGAGGTTTGTGCAGAATAAGAGGATGGTGCGGTAATTGCTTATTTCATTGGCTTCTCATCAACTGCTTACAGCCTGAAATTATTATTAGGTTTATGTACAGAAACAATTTTAACATACTCACCCACGGAGAGTTCACTTTTAAGCAAAAAATCAATGTACGAATACAATGGTAATAATGATATTCATTTTATCCCAAACAATAATATTCACGCAGAATGGAATTTTCTTGGCGTTAAGTAATCAAATGAAAGAGAAGATGTAAATATCCAGTCCTTAGGTGGGTAAGAAGAGACTAATAACCACTTCTTTCTGAACACATGAGTTGGATTTCACGTACTAGATGGAGACTGCCTCAGCAAACTTGAGGAGAATTCAACTCGTCGGCTTATTTATAGTTTCAAAGAATCTTGAAACCCCCACCTCATGACCCGTGTCAAAGAGATGCCTGGCTATGACACTATTAAAATCACCTGTTCACTCGAGACGTAGGCTTTCTGGTGCATGTTTAGGAAATCGGAGATATGCCCTTCTTTCTGTCCTTCTAATGTTACTCCTTTCGCAGATATATGTTAACATGAGAAGGGTTTCTACTGACTCTTCTTTGACTGCACCAAAGAGCATGTTGTCCAGTGAACGGGAACCAATTTAGCTGCAGGATGGGCTCCGGCTTTTGAAGTACTCAATCTTTTATTGACAGTTGCTGCAATATTTTACCCTTTACAATTAAGCTGTGATTTCATTGACATTTGAGTCTTCATATCTCCCCATTAAGAAGCGATCATCAATTTTTCTTTATCCTGGCAACTGGATGTTTTTTTCGTCTCTTTACCATATGATTAAGTAACGCCAAATATTTCGCTCTATATGATTATTATTATTTGGGAGAAAGTGATTGTTATTACCATTGCAGTCATATATTGATTTTTTGTTTAAAAATGAACTGTCTATGGGTAAGTATGTTAAAATTGTTTCTGTACATAAACTGAATAATGTCTTTGGGCTGTAAGCAGCTGAGCTGATGAAAAGCCAACCAATGTTAAGCAATGATGGTACCATCTTCTTACTCTGCACAAACCACTACTGTTGTTCTTGCTTTATTCACTAAAATAAATGAAAAAGACTTCAGACCTGCTGATCCAGTTTATTTGGAGATTACAAGCTGTTTAAATGACAGTAGGTTTATTTACTTGTAGGCATTCTACTGTCATAGAATGAGGTGTAGACATCAAAACACGCTTTAGTATTAATATAAATGAGACGAATGATACATTTTATAGGGCAATTGAAACAGTAAAACGAAAAACAAACAAATAAACAAAGAAAGGAGCTTAGAAAAACAACGAAATGGAATAATACATACAGACTTTTGTGTAACCTACTTCTAAATTGATCGTTAAATGTTTCTAAATAGAAGGAATAAACTTCCAAAATCTATCAGCTGGTTTTGTGGATTCAGATAGTCTGAAGAAAAAAAACTAGGATACCTATATAAGGCGAAGTTAAACTTTAAGCACCACTAACTAACTAACTAACTAACTGCCAATGGAGTGCGACCGCACCAATGACCTTGAACGCTCACTGAGCAAGTTAGTGAAACCTGACAAATAATATTGTCATCATCAATAAAATATGCTTATCGGAGTGTTATGTTATCTATTAAATGGGATATCTGACAAGTTTCAGCTTAGCTTTGGGAAAGATTAAGTTACGCTTTAATCCAAGGACAAGTTAGGGTCAGGTTAACCTAATAAAGGTGACATTACGGTTGGTTCGAGTTAGATTATAGTTAGTTAAGGGATATTTTCATGTTAGGGTTAGGTTCAGGAAAGATTAGCGTTATTGTTGGGGTTAGAAGACCTAAATAATTACATGCAGTGAATGTGGTTAAATTATTCTGTTGACATAAGAATAGAACTCATGCACTGTGGTGGTAGAGTATAATTTCAATGTGGGTAACATTTATTTTGATGAAGTCTCACAGCGTGTTATACATTAATATTTACTGATGACCACGTTTCGAGTACAATTTATCACTGTGGAAATATTACTGTATTACACTATAAGACATCAAAATAAATTTTACGCACAATGGAATTATACTCTGCCGATACTCCAACGTAAAACTGACAGCCATTTTTATCACATGTGGTTGGTTATGAAAATAACCAACCAACAACAACAACAGCAGCAACATCCATCGCCAATCACCATCAACGGGAAGGATTTGAAAGAGGTTACTTCACTCACTTATCTTGGGAGCATTGTCTCAACCACAGGAGTAACGGAAGGGGATGTCAAATCGAGAATCGGGAAGGCGAGGAACACATTCATCAACCTGAAACCAATCTGGAAATCTTCGTCACTCAGCCTGTATCAACAACAAAATTCGGATTTTCAATACAAACGTCAAGTCAGTTTTGCTATACGTAGGGATCAGAAACTTGGCGGGTCACCAAGAATATTTTCAACAGGTTGCAGACCTTCGTTCTATACTGAAGATTTGATGGCCGGAAAGAATCACCAACAAGAAGCTATGGGAACAAACAAAACAGGAACCAATCGCCCAACAAATATGCAGGAGAAAGTGGAGATGGATTGGACACTCGCTGAGGAGGCCGTTGGGTGACATCGCGCGTCAGGCCAGTACTCGAGTGGCACTCGAAAGGGAAGCGGCGAGTGGGACGTGCAAGGGTGACATGGAGGAGATCGTGTTAGGAGGAGATGAAACAGTATGGATTAACATGGATGCAAGTGAAAAGTACAGCAGAAGACAGAAACAAGTGGAGGCGTGCAGTTGAAGCCCTATGTTCCACTAGGAACCCAAGGGAACAATAATAATAATAATATTTCATAAATATATGTATTCCATACACAAAAATGCCCCCTTCACGTGATTGGTGCATTCGAGGTCATTCGCTGATTGGTGGTAGTTAGTGGTGGTTAAAGTTTAACTTTGCCATCTTCTAGCGTTTTGAGCTTCCAGTATTATTGGTATTGTTTCTCAATGGGTGGAGTTGTTAACCTCTCCTACAGTAATCAATCTTTTGAAATCTTACTACCATACTGGCTTGTTAAATTAATTAGGGTCTTGTAGCGCATCGAGTGGATATCGAACCTGGACTACATGACTGGCTGGCGACAGCTGTGCTGCTGAATCACTGATGGACAATAATTTCATATGCTGAAAAACAGAAAAGTCAATTATTGGGTTTTCTCTAACTGAAGAAGTGCTTAATATTTTTCCCATCATTTCTGAAGCACAATCCCTGTAGAACAGTAGCAGAGTGAACATAGATCTTTCCTGACTATTTCGACATGCACCTCTTTGCATAATTATTTTCTGTTAGGGTTTTTAAGTGAGGAACTTATACATCTAGTATCCCGTTAGCTTAAGATAGGTTTGTCAATTTATTTGACATTTTCTGTCTCGGTTCATACTTAGGGTTTCTCGGTATAAAGGAGGTGTAATCTCAGTACTATCATCATTCAAGAGAGATTATTGTTATCCCCCTAGGTTCTGAGTGGAACATACGCCTTCAACAACACATCTACATTTTCTTCGATTTTCTTCTGTCCTCTTCACCTCACTCCATGATTCCTCATAATCCCTAATTTCCTCCTCGCCAACTGACGATCTCCTCCATGTGACCCTCACACCGACGACCCACTCATCGCTCCTCATTGGAATTCCACTCAAGTGATAGCCTGCATTGGACGTGATGTCATTCGACGGCCTCCTCAACTGCGTATGCCCAATCCATCTCCATTTTCTGCTGCATATTTGTTGAGAAATTGGCTCTTGTGTGGTTTGTTCATTGCCACAGTTTCTTGTTGCCAATTCCTTCTGACCTGCCAGCCATTTGATCTTCAGTATGGAGCCAGCTGTCAAAGGCAGCTGTTGATAAAATTGTGTAACCTCTTGGAAATCCTTTCCGTAGCTCCTTAAGTTTCTGACCCGTATTGAAGAAGTGACATGACATTGATTTTGAAAATTTGAATCTCGTTTAACAGAGAAGTCAGTAACAATTTCTTACGAGTTTGACCACGGATTGACTGATCAGTTAGAGAACCACTGAAAACCGGGGCTTACTGCCAATGATTCTCAAACGAGGATGAAACAGCTGTCTGGTAATGCTCCACTGCTGGTTTTCAATGGTTCTCTAACTGATCAGTCAATCCGTGGTCAAACTCGTATAAACAAATTTAATCCTTACAAACCAACTATTGAAAACCTATACACCAATATTATTATAGCAATTTAGTATTTCCACTCACTGTCAAACTTTTACACACATAAGAAAACTGACTGTGAAAGAAGCAAGTCCAGCCTCTAATACTGCCCTGACTGGCCTTCAGTAGAGACTATAAATTCATGAATTTCTATCATTATCTTTCCTAATTCTTCTGACATTCAGCTTATTTTATGTTGATGCTATTGAGCTGTAATCTATCAATATTATTGATTCGATGTTATTTAAACACGAATGTTGTTCATAACACTTATTCATTCATTCATTATAATGTATAAATAACTGTAGATCCTGATGATGAAGTTATCATAAAGAGTATTCTTTTTTCAGTATCCATTCTTTGGAAAGTTCAAATTGCAAGCAAATTAAAAAGATTAATAGAGACGTAAATTAACAAACGACGAGTCATGACAATGGTTTCCAGTGAAGAGATACTATTATTTCACAGTTCATTTCACACTAATACCTCCACTGCAGCGATATTGTCTAGATGAAGGACGATGACAGCTTTGCCATTAAATCAACCAGCTCAATATCACTACTGGAGAGCCTAGGAGTACTAGACAACAAGCTATTTCTTCAGCCTAGTTTTGAACTCTTCAGCCTTACGCACCCACTCCACTGGGCATCGTACCCAGTTTTGAATAATCTAGCTTTTCGTTAGGTTTTCTTCCCCCCTTTTGGACATCGTTGCTTATATTCAATCCAATCAGATAACAAGACTGTCTTAGCTATCTGAACTAATGACACTACTTTATTCATTATGCGATGATAGAACTTCATTTTCCTTTTTCTTTTCAATCTTATTCATCTATTGGCTTAGTCTGGTGTACCTTTTAGAAAAATTCCCAATTCACTTTCTCCTTCAGTTTGTTATGAAATAAGAGTCATAAGACAAGAAAAAGTATAGATGATGTTCCATTCTCCATTTGTGTTTCTTTCGTCTGATTCATTTGTTCTTTTTTGGATGCATCACAGTGTGTTACATCTTATAAACAATAACCCGGTCACATTTTTACTTTGATCTAAGTTAAGAGTTCCTTTTCTGGTAGCTTTTATGCACTAATGCATTTAATTGTCCTATATATCAACAAATTAAGGAAACAAATGACCGTAGCATTTATATATATATATATATGAAGATAGACGGTGTTCCGATAAAAGCCATAAATGTTCCCTTGCTATTTGGTAAATTAGACTGATTATTCTGTTTTGCTAAAACACTGGTATTATTAATTTGCTTATTTATATATATCCTAGTACTACCCACAGTTAGTAACGTAATTTTCCTAAAGTGTGATATAATGCTGGTAGGTTTTATCCTTCTCTCTAATAAGGATTATTGTAATTACCACAAGGATTTAAGATGCTAAGCTGAACTACAGGTTTGAATTATTCTGATAAAAGTTAATTGGTGGATGGTGACTAGCAGTGGAATCCAGGATAAAGCGAATTTCGTCCTATTTGAGACTCGTCACTGAATGTGCCTGTTAAAAGTCATGACGTTTAAGATGTATA
Organism: Trichobilharzia szidati; assembly: GCA_944472155.2. Classification (NCBI taxonomy): domain Eukaryota; kingdom Metazoa; phylum Platyhelminthes; class Trematoda; order Strigeidida; family Schistosomatidae; genus Trichobilharzia; species Trichobilharzia szidati. Next base: position 17,016,065 of record OX235276.1, on the reverse strand, counting down.
CTATCATTCTGATTCACTGAGATAACTCCTTTTTTATGACAATGAATATAAAGCAAGAACAACAAATTATTTTTTTCAAATTATGTTTTGATTACAGCTTGATTCCAAACCGTATTATTTGGTACAGGTATGGAATTTTCAGCATGTGATATGGGTAGCCCAAATTTCGCAGGCCAACCATAGATATCAGGTATGCGTCAGCAGGGGATCGAACCCCGGAGTATGTGCATGGTCGGGAAGCGTCCTAACCGCTGTGCCACCGACACACACAGTGGTTTGTGCAGAATAAAATGGTACCACCATCTTTTATTTCGTCGGCTTCACATCACCTGCGTATACAAACTAAAGCGTACTATTAATTTCATGTGCAGAAACAATTTTACGTACTTGCCTACAGAGAGTTCATTTTTAAACAAAGGCTAAATGTATGCATACAGTGGTAATAATGCTAATAATAGTCATTTCATTCTCATTAATAATAATCTTACAGAATGGAATTTTCAGTATTACGTAATCATATGGAAAGAAGAGGATGGAAACATCCAGTTGCCTACCAGGTGGTCAAGGAAAGACTGATAACTGCTCCTTTCTGAACACATAAACCAGGAGATGTGAAGACTCAAACGTCAGACAAATCATAGCGGAAAAAACCTATCTTCATTCAACTTGTTTTTAAAGGTGAAGATATTGCAGCAACAGTCAAAAGAAGACTGAGTACGTCACTAAACACATCCTATTCTACAGCTAAGTTGGTTCTCATCTATCGGACAATATGCTCATCTTTGATGCAATCAAAATTCGATAGATACCCTTATCATGTTAACTCTAACTATGCAAAGAAATTTCCAAGTATCTGCAGAAGCAGTTACATTGGAAGAACAGAAAGATTGGCATACCTCAGATTTTCTGAACATGTGTACCAAAAGGCCTATTTCCAAAGGGGAACAAATGCTTTAAACAGTGCCATCGCCAGGCATATCCTTGACACGGGTGATGAGGTGGACGTCACAAAATTGTTCAAAAGTATCAATAGGCAAATGAGTTCAATTCTCCTCAGGTTTTCGAAATTAATCTCCATCAAGCGACTGAAACCCGATTTATGCGTTCAGAAAGAAGCGGTTACCAGTCTTTCCTTGCCCACCACCTGGTAACTGGATGTTTTCATCCTCTCTTTCATTTGATCACGTAACGCCGAAAAATTGCATTCTGTATGATTATTATTGTTTGGGATAAAGTGATTATTATTAGTATTATATGCATATATTGATTGATTTTTGTTTAAAAATGAACTCTGTGTAGGTAAGTATTAAAATTGTTTCTGTAGATATACTTAATAAAAGTGTCTTCAATCTGCAAGCAGATGATGAGAAGCCAACGAATGTTAAACATTGAGGGTACCATCTTCGTATTCTGCACAAACCACTACTGCTGTTCTTGCTTTATTCACTGCGATAAATGAGAAACTGCAGACTACTGATCCAAGGTAGTTAGAAATATTGCTGCTTTAAAAGTAATTTGCAAGCACAAAGCCTGCTTTAGATTTTACTAGGTATACAAATAATTTATGTCGTTAGTTAGCCTCAGGTAATTTTCAAGTATTAGTTTTCGTAGATTAGTTTGATTGGTTGGAGGATTTCATCATGAGCTGACATCGGTTATAGAACCATTGGAAAACCAACAGGGAGTACTGGACAGCAGTATGCGCCTACTGGGGTTCGAACCCAGGACCTTCTGGTTACAACGCAAGCTCGTAGACCATTGAACCACTGGGACCCGATCCAATGGCCAGCCCATGAATTCTAACTTCTCCCAATTCATGACATAGCGCGACCACTTCACAATGTCTTCTTCAACGAAACAGCTGTCCAGTACTCCCAGGTTTTCCAATGGTTCTCTAACTGATGTCAGCTCAGGTAAATTTGTCAAAAATTATATGTATGGTTTTGAAATACATATTTGTCAAATGAAACTAAATCTCTAATTAATTTGATTTATATAACTGCTTAAAATGAAAGTACTTAGGTGAAGCCCGCAATTTTTCGGTCAGTCATAATAATAATCTGCTTTATTCCAAAACAGACAGTACTTATAATACAGCATGGGATTCTCAGCATTTATCACAATATTGTGTCTAATTTACTCAAAACATCATAAATAAAATTAACCACAGGAACTTTTCCACATTGACTGTAGGAATAATGCCAAAAATGTGCAAAGTATAAAATGGGAATAATAACTATAATAATAACATCAGTGGGCTTGTTTCAAACAATATTATCGATACACTATGGAAATTTTAAGCATGTTATAGAGTATTGAATCTAACATTCTCTTGACATAACATGATGAGGGGAAAAACAAAAAAATAACAGTTGTGACAGAGCTTATGAGAAAATAAAGAAAAAACTGAGAGGATAATAAACATAAGAAGAAGAATAATAACAGTAAAACTTGTTGGTATAAGGATGGCGAAAATTGTTTATACACTAGTGACAAGAAGGTTAGGTAGTTAGTTAGTTCGTGCCTGACACTATTTTCATCAAATAAAATGCATGCTAAATGTAGTATCATGGAATTTTTATACTTAGACGTGCGCGAGCATATAATCTTTTGAAATGACTTCTTATTTTACCTGAAGAGATGCAGCAAGGTGAAAGCTGAGGGTAAAAGAGACGTTCACAGCCTAGCTAAATCCCTTTAGCGAATTTGTTGCATAAAATCAAGTGCCTGTTAATACCGATGTCAACAATATGGCTAAATGGGTTACCACTTGCCCTAGTGACAGTCTTCAGAGTTCTACGAAGTATGACACACTCCTTTCTAAGCAACCGGTGAAAAAATAAGGGTGAAGAATAAAGAAGTGTAGGTAAGCCGCAAGAGTTGACATGCTGTAAGAAAAGGAGGAGGGGTTGAGTTATACCAGAGTGCCTTAACTTCTTAATGTAAAATGTCAGACAAAATATTTTTTTAAATAGCTAAGGCATGGGAAGACCAGGATACATCACAAGAAAGAATTGGTCCAAGATACTCAATTTCATACTTAATTCCTTTATCAATATCTTCAATTTTGCAGTGGTCATGGGAATTCACGGCTTCGTCATCTAACCTTCTTTTACATCAGAAACTGAAATTAACAGTTTGACATTTGGAAGGATTTAGTTTAACACGTTGTTTTCTTTATATTATTCTAAGCTGTTGTCCCTCAACTCATACTTCTTTCCATAGAGTTGTCAGATGATAAGGGTTTATCCTCTTGGAAGGATTGTAAATATCTGCAATAACCTATGTTTAATCAATCACTGCAGAGCTCCACTTATCCAGTTCGAAGTCTGGCATCTGTTGAGTAATTTTCTGCACACAAAATAACATAAAATAATTTGGTCAGTCTGGATGAATGATGTAATTTATAGGCGAATATCTACAGCTCAGGCTAAAATGTTTCAGCAATGTGTTGAAAACTCTGTTGTCGTATATGGTTTTAGTGCATTAAAAAACTCTGAATAAAAATATTTGCATACATTAGCCATGTAGGATGAAGACAGCTATTTTTTACTTTTTAAAGCGCTTTATCCTACATGGCTCTTTGATTGGACACTGGGTAGTGACTAGTGTCATGTGCCTAGTCCTTTGTTTGGTACACACTGAATTCTGTCAGTGGAGTATCCAATATAGCCACTGTAGTGGGTGGCTTCCCATCACGGTGCACTCTGAAGTGTTATTATTAGTTGGTTAGAGGTGATCGGCAGAAAAGCTTGGACCTAGGTAGCGTGCTAGTTGGCAACTGTCAACCTCCTAATCACTAATGAGCCAGAATAGCCAAGTGGTAAGGTCTCTAACTGACTGTAGCACTGGATGATGCAGGTTCGAATCCCGTTAACAGTTTCAGACACGTCATGTTGATGAGTGGCGATGAGCACGCAACCTAGGTTGGGTAGGGCTTCCTACCGATTGCCTCCAACTATGCAATACGACTACACTTCTATACTCAGTTTCCTTAATAAAAACGATTGAATATTTGACATAGCCCCTCTTTAGGCTCTCCTGAAATGAGGATAAATGATACATTATTAGAGTAACAAAATAATCCTTGTGTGAGTAGGAATTTAGACGAATGTTGTGTTAAATTATTTTATATGTGGCCACCTTATTACTAGAAATCCTTTTCAAAACAGTTTACTGATAACACGGATAATTCATTAGCTAATTTACGATCACCCAGCTGATATTAATGTTGAGGATCGAACCCATTGCCCATAGTTTCAAACGCCAAAGCGTTATCCACTAGACCACTTTGGCCACGATAGCCATCTCTTGTGCAACGGGTCATATTAATTATTTATTATTATTAGAAGAAGAAGCCGACATGTCAACCTGAGACCGAGCACTTCGGTTCAATCAATCAACGGGAAAATCTAAAATTCAATTAAAGTTTAACTTTGTGTTTATGCATTAGGGAGGAATTGCGTTTTTCACATATTCTTTAAGCCCTAAAACGGCTATGTTTTCTGTTTGACAAAATCCTCACAGAAGCTACATACACGGTATGAGCGCGAATTATACCATTCTCGCTATTTTACTATTATTATTATTCTTTTGGGTTCCGAGTGGAGCATACGGCTTCAACAACACTTCTCTACTTTCTTCTGTTTTCTCCCGTCTTCGTAAGCTGGCTAGGTCCACCACTGTCCACATTCTCTCATCTCCTCCTCCCCAACACAAAGGCCTCATCCGTATCACCCTTGTTCTGACAACTCAGTCACCAATTCACATTTGGATTCCACTTGAAGGCCTGGCACGCGATTTCATTCGATGGCCTTCTCATCAGTGTATGCCCAATCCATCTACATTTTATCCTACATATATGTTGAGCAGTCGGCTCTTGGTTGGTTTGTTCATCGCCAAAGTTTCTTGTTGTTAATTCTTTCTGACCAGCCAGGCATTTTGTCTTCAGTATGCAGCCAGCGAAGGCAGCTGTTGTTAAAAGTCAGTAACTCGCCGTTTGAAATGCTTTTTCTTGTGACTTACGCACAGAGCAAGTTTCTGACCCATATGGAAGAAGTGACTGACATAACATTTGTGTCGAACAGAATCTGAATCTTAGTGTATATGATGAGTGCAGAAGATCTACAAACTTATTTCACATTGATGAAGGTACATCTTTATCCGTTCCGTCAGCCTACAGTTGAAACGAAGCTTCCTAACCAGATAAGTGAAGGAAGTAACCTCTTTCAAATTTCTCCCATTGATGGTGATTGATGTTGTTCGTTGTTTATGTTGGTTGGTTGTTTATCTTCATCACCTCGGTCTTCTCTATGTCCACCTGGAGTCCTGTCCTCATTGACATTGCTTCTTTTGCAGTTTGTTGATTTTCGCCTGCAAGTCTTCAAGTTTCTGTAAAATTAGACACAAATCAGCTGCGAAAGCCGAATCTTCTAAAGTCTTCTTATTGGTTCAGAGAATTCTTCTCTTCTTACTCCTCACAGTCTGATGCACAATCCAGTCTACCACATTCTCATAGCTCGCTTAGATGACTGTGAATGGTTTTCTGTAGTCCTACTAGACATAAAGAGGCTATTCGCCTGATAAATTAGTCAGTAAGTATAACGATTTCATTAAATTTGATGTCTATTGGCTCCATTTACAGGGGCCTACGTAACTATAGTGTTGCTATGCCTGCTACTCTTGCCCCCTAATAACCCTATGTTTTCTGTAATTTTATTTTAGTATTCGGTGTCGTTTATGAATTTGCTGTGGCTGCAGTCACTGAAAATGGTTATGGTCATGAAGCAATCGGTCAAATCGCTATGCCTGAAGCAGGTAAATAAGTTGTGAGTTGTTTTTTCTTTTTTCACTTTCTCTTCAAGAATGAAATATTTATCCAATGATTTCTATTAGCTGTGTCGATATATCCTAAAGCTGTAGTGCAGAGTTGTAACCAGTGGAGTACACAATGTCAAAGTGGAATGACTGATCATTGAGGTAGTCTGACGGTAGCTCTATATCAAGAGTTTACAAAGTTGGAATTTACGGGTCAACGAATCCCACCACAAGTGGTTAAATGGCCAACAAACTTGGTCTCATAACCTAAAGGTCATAGGTTCAGTTCTCGGGGGAGTAACGATAGGACACCACTGAAGAGTCCTAAGATAGTGCGAAACAACTGTCCAGTACTCTATGGTTTTCGATGATATCTCTCTCAATAATGAAAAATTAAATACACCCGGAAGTTGTTATTATTAGTGAAACTGGTTTATTTCCCTGATTGAAAGAATATTAAAGACAGAGAAATGGAATAACCATGGAACTAAGATGTTCAGATGTGTGACATTACTAAATTTTATCTTAACTGTAAATTCAGAGAAGAGGTAGAAGTAAACTTTTCATTACTGCCGAAGAGTCCCAAACTAGGACAAAACAGCTGACTGTCCAGTACTCCAGTGCTGGTTTTCCAATGGTTCTCTAACCGATGTCAGCTCATGATGAAATCCTGTAGCTTTTATTTAGCATCTAAGTGGAAAATGTGTACAGTTAACTGATTCTGGATATTTATATTACTGAAGAAAGTGGTTCTTGTCATGATAATGTACTCGAAAAGCTGAAAAAAACATCAGGAACTCAGGAACGATCAATAATCTAAGACTATTTAGTTATGCAATTAATAGAACTGTCCTATTCAGTGACTATTCTACCTCAACTTTATAGACTTTGAGAAGGCCTTCGACAGCGTTGACCGCGAAGTAATTTGGAAACTACTCGAGTACTACGGCGTACCCCAAATATTCATCAACCTTATTCAACAGCTGTACGACAACGGCACATGTCAAGTGATCCACAACGGAAAACTCAGCGAGGCGTTTGGAGTAAACACAGGAGTCAGACAAGGGTGCTTATTATCACCAATGATATTCCTAATTGTGGTGGACTGGATTATGCGTCAGACAGTGGGAAACGAGAAGACAGGGATATCCTGGACCAACGTGAAGAATCTAGAAGACCTGGATTTCGCGCGTGGATGATTTATGTTTGATGTCACACAAAATCGAAGACTTACAAGCGAAAACCGACAAACTGGTCGAAGAAGCAGCCGGTGAAGACAGGACTCCAGGTGAACATAGACAAGACGGAGGTTATGAAAATAACCAGCCAACAACAACAACAGCAGCAGCAACATCCAGTGCCAATCACCATCAACGGGAGGGATTTGAAAGAGGTTACTTCATTCACTTATCTAGGGAGCATTGTCTCAACTACAGGAGGAACGGACGAGGATGTCAATCGAGAATCGGGAAGGCGAGAAACACATTCATCAACCTGAAACCAATCTGGAAATCTTCGTCACTCACTCAGCATCAACAACAAAATTCGGATTTTCAATACAAACGTCAAGTCAGTCAGTTCTTCTATACGGATCAGAAACTTGGCGGGTCACAAAGAATATTTCCAACAGCCTGTTGCAGACCTTTATCAACAACCATCTTCGCTCTATACTCAAGATCAGATGGCCGGAAAGAATCACAAACAAGAAACTATGGGAAGAAACAAAACAAGAACCAATCGCTCAACAAATATGCAGGAGAAAGTGGAGATGGATTGGACACTCGCTGAGGAGGCCGTTGGGTGACATCGCGCGTCAGGCCAGTGCTCGAGTGGAACCCGAAAGGGAAGCGGCGAGTGGGACGTCCAAGGGTGACATGGAGGAGATCGTGTGAAGAGGAACTGAAACAGTATGGACTAACATGGATGCAGGTGAAAAGTACAGCAGAAGACAGAAGCAAGTGGAGACGTGTAGTTGAAGCCCTATGTTCCACTAGGAACCCAAAGGAACAATAATAATAATAATTCAGTTACTATAAGTCATGCAGATTAGAATAACATGTAAGCTGAAATAAATCAAATTTGTGAAAATAAAAATAGAAATATCCTTTTTGAAACAGCTAGTCTCTTTAATAAGTTTGGATAGTGTAATTAGAAGACATAGATTATCTGAAAAATGTGTGATGTAATTGTGCAACACATTTCAAAAAATCTGATGACACATTTAGTTATTGAATCAGTTTTACGTGTGTGTGGTCGGAATTATGAATAATCCCCATCGAGGCATTAATGAAAACAAAACACGTAGATCAGCGAAGAGTCTCTTTTCAGCGGTGAATTCATTTTCTTAGCTGTACAATCGCAAATAAACATATGTGTTACTTTGCATGTATGTGTACATTAAGTTTTTCAAACAAAATAAGATTGGTTATGGATATTTTAACTAAACAGGTGAAGATTGATATTTGGAGTTACGTAATACAAGCTCAGTCAAGAAAATTGGGTGTTTACGAAATTAGGGTAGTAACAAAGATGATGAGTTGTCACAAACAGGTGTTAAAAAGCAGTTACGCAATAATATGAATAGTTTGATGAGTGAGTTATACTCAGGATACACATAGGAACAAAGTAGAGAGTACGAAGTTACGTAAGAGTTCTAAATCAATATACAAGAATTATAAGGAATTAAAGAAACAGGCAAACAAGCAAAATTAAGTCATCAAAAACCAACAAAGTTGTTATCATGACAGCAGAAGTGGTTGAGTAATTCTCTTTCGTATGCGTAGCTCCAGCTTTTCTATTTGAATGGCCAGAGCTTCAGCGATACAAAGAAGACGAAACCGTATTGCTTTTGGTAGGTTATTCTTGACTCTGTAAATTACTTTAAATCAGGAGAGGTTTGTTGAGACGGAATGATCAGTGTTAACCAGGTGTTCAATTGTAGCACTCCTTATAGAGCCACTATTGCCTTTTCTCAACCATGCTGGATAGTGTTCTTGAATCCTCTTGGACAGGATGCTCGTCGAACGATTGACGTACCTGGCTCCACGGCAGCAGGTTAACTGATATATGCACACAGAATTGGTCAGATGCGGGATCTTGTCCTTGAGGCTTCTGCATACCAATAGGCGACTGAAGAACGCTACCCTTGGCGAAGAATATTCTTCTCAAAGATGCTGAAATTATTCTCTTAACTATATCGTAGCCTAATTCTCTTTTGAAATCCAGGTTCATGTAAAGTTTCATTTTTGGAACAAGAAATGTTTTGTTTCTCTTAACTCTTGGTCTGATTTTCTTGTTGATGAATCTTAGTGGGTATTCATTTTGGATAAGCGTTTCTTTCAGAAGATCTAGTTCTGCTTCCAGGGTTTCAGGACTGCAGATATGTCAGATCCGAGTGGCAAGGGATTTAATTACATTTATGTTTCGTTCAACGGGTGCTGTTCTAATTAAGTTTTTTATGGACTGATTTTCTTAAGGTCTCATTGGTTCGTATTGGTAATTTCACATCAAGAAAGGGAATTTCGGCCTCATCTTCTAATTCTAGAGTGAATTTGATTGCTGAAGAATTATTTATGATTATGATGCCACACATAAACTAATTCGACAAATAGATGTTTAATCAGATTGTTCAAAATGTATTGCGCAGTTACATCACACATTTTTCCCATATTCTACTTCTTCTGATAACACCATCCAAGTGTTATCTTCGCTTTCTTAAAAGTATCTGCAGTTGCAGCAACTGGAAAGCGAATGGAAATCCTTGAATTCAAAGTCTTCGTCGGCTTATGAGTTTGCAGAAGCAGGAATGAATCAATCTCGGGAAAAACGTTTCCTATGTTTATCTTATAAAACTATAAACAAATTGGACAGTGTTCATGGTCACAGCCAATCAAGATATCTTTTTCCAACAAAGTAATCAAGGTCATTGTATACCCAAACAAAGAATCCAACTGTCTACAACCAACTAAAGTTGACTTGTATAAACACATAAGGTTACAAATAGCATTTATGATGAACTAATAAGTCAAACTGAGGATGAAACTGGTGTCTCATTAGAGTAACTGTCTGTAATGCACCCAAGCTCGGAGAACATTTCAACTAGAAGATATCGCAATCAACCAAAGTGAAAAAGAAGGAGAAGGGGAAGAAGAAATGGTTGTCGTTTCTTTCGTAAATTAAGAGGTACCCAAAAATGTTGTTAGAATTACAACATTTAATGATGTCAGTTTTGCTTTTGTTGAGATAGAGGCCAGAATAATTTCACCTGGAGATTAGATGACAAGAAAAGTTTAGTAACAAGAAATTCTGGCAATAAATCAGTCAAGAGCCTTGCTCACAGAATATATGCAGGAGGAAATGGGTTTGAACTGAACAAACCCTGAAGAGACCAGTGAGTAACATCACGTAACACGTTGGCTCTCGAGTGGAAGTTGACTAGGAAAGGATGAGTAAGACATCTGAGAGTGACATGGAGAAGACTGTGTGAAAAAAATATAAGCTTTAGATACGATGGAGAAAATTTGAAGCTCAGGTAGATGATTTTGAAGTGGTTGTGTTCTGTGAACTGGATAGTTAATTTGCGAAGCTTTCATTGCCCTACTAGGTAACATCTTCAGCGCATAATTCATTTTGGAGTGAGCTGTTGGATTTCTCCACGAATTCATTATTCATCTCTCCTGGTCACCTTGAACGTGACTCTTCGGTTGTTTTTGTGTTCTTTAACACCCTCTAGGCTACTTGTATTGGTATTGAAACTAATTGTTTCCTTGACCTGAACTTTGACTCTTTGTGTGTGAGGTTTCCTTCTTATCGATTGGTAAATTTTGTCTATGTTGATGTGTCTATTGATTGACGATTCACTGGAATACCAGGCAGCTTCCTAAACATTCTCTAGCATTCTTGTTGTTTCCTCTGTCTAATATTTGAACGTTGGTTGTCCCAGTTGAATTGATGTCCGTGGTTGTCTGTATACAGTGAGGCGATATCAGGGAGTGGATTTCATATCTTATGACGGCTAGTTTATGTTCGTGGGTACGAAGACGAAGAGGACGTCCACTTTGGCCAATGTAGTGTTTTTCGCAGTTGTTATTATTTATTTTGTAGATAATGTTGGCTTTGTCTTCTTTCATTGTTGAGTCTTTTGTTTGACATATAACCAGCTGGGTGAAGTGATTTTGTTGGTTGATGTGCGACGTCAATTCTTAAAGGTTTGAAGAGTCTTGCAGTGATTTCTGAGATATCCTTTATATATGGTAGGGCGATTTTCTTTGTGCTTTCCTTGGGGGCTTTTGGTTTGATAGGTTGCCTTGGAGTTATATGTCTTTCGATGAAATTCCGTGGATATCCATTCTTTTAGAAAACGTCCATGAGATATCTTTATTCAATTTTCCTTAAGGTGGGAGTGCTGCAATGAGTCCTGGCTCTCTTGAATAGTGTTTGTATGCAATTCCTTTTGTGTGTTATTGGAATGTTGCTGTTGTAATTCCGTATTTGATTGATTTCCTATAAACGTGAGTTTCTAGTTTCCCTGTGGTTATTTGCTTGACTAAGACGTCCAAAAATGGGATTTTGTTCTCGGATTCCTCTTCTCTTGTGAATTGGATGTCGTTGAAGACATTGCTTATCAAGTTGTGAGTTTCATCTAACTCGTTTCTTTCGATTATTACAAACGTATCATCTACGTAACGTATCCAAATTTTGGGTTTGATCTGTGGTAGGATTATGTTTTCGAGCCTTTGCATCACTGTTTCTGCAATCAAACCTGATATTGGCGATCCCATGGGTGTTCCTTTAACTTGTTCATATATTTGACCGCGGAATTTCATCAAAAGACATACACCCCTTAGCCAATCTATCAAATCGAAAGCCCCCAAAGAAAGCACAAAGAGTTCGCACTCCCGGGACGTTATTGTTGAACTTAGCGGCAGTGGCCTGCTTGAATCACTGGGCTACAGAAATTGCTTTCCACCAAAATTCTTAATTTCATCTGGATTTATCATTGTTTTAATCGTCCAGTTATATCAGTTAACCTTTACATGAACTTACGCGCTGATTTAACTTGCTTCCAATTAAACGCTGTGCAATTCTTTGGCGAAATAAAGACATACTTCAGATTATTAATTTACATTCAAATCCTGTGTGAATAAAAACGTATTTTGGAACTAAATAAGCTGAAAATTTCTGTAGCATATGTTCACATATTGTCTGAAATGAAGCTTTATTATTATCAGTATTATTAAAAATTTAGACCGATTAGAAATATGCATGTCAATTAAAAGTTAAACCAATGGGACACTAATTACCATTACAAAATCAGATAAATAAGAAAACATTTTTTGTGATATGTGCTACTGGTAAGATTTATCAGTAGTATGTAAAGGAATGTTCATCGGCATGAAAATATCAAATAGCAGGGTGACTGAGAGAAAACAAATGATTCAGCGTTGCAGAAAAACACGGGAGACATGGAAGTAGCACAACACGGAAGATCTGTGCAAATGGTGATTTGAAGATGAGGTGTACATAATTTGGCTATATAGAGATACCGAATTTCAAATAAACATCCGTTTACCAAGTCTCCTGTCTTCTACATTCAACTGGTGTCACTGCCTCAAGATGGTGAAGAATCCATGGCCGGTTGCTTTCGAGGAAGGAGACATACGGAGCTTCTTGCGGGACTTTGAGGTCGTCACTGAGTTGATGGTCATCAAGAACGGTCTTGAAGAAGACACTGCTGAGAGGTCAAGCATAGGCGGCTCACGACACTGTGAAGCGGTCAGGTGAGAAGGAGATATGGAAGGTATTGTTGAACAATTGATGGCAGAGTTCGACAGCCCGATGGACAGGCAGCTGACGTAGCAGCAGTCCCGCGCCGCAAGGTAGGGACTGGACGGATACCCGCTAATGTTGACGGTGAAGCTGACGAATCAACTAAGTCGTGCACTCCCCACATTGGATAAAGTGTCAGAGTCGCAGCTATTAACGTTTCAGTTCTTCGAGAGTGTCCTAGACCACATTTCTCAGCAACTAAAACTAGTTAACGCTACATAACCCATGAACATTAGTGAGCTGGCGAAGGTGACCAGACAGCTGTTGAGCTGTTGAACGAATGGGGACAAAAGGTGGAAGATTTGCAGGATAAAGTAGCAGCACTATGAACTAGCACTAGGAAAGACCGATGCTTTGAATGTGCTGGAGAAGAGGCACTGTCCAGAAAAAAGGAGACAAAACATAATTTCAGACAGTATAATGTGTGTTCTTTCTCTTCTATCAGACTATAAATAGTGGAGTCTATTGAGACTGCATGACGTGGGGGGCAATCTACTCTAAGTTGCGAGTGAATGGCCTAGAGGTAGCATATTTAACAGATACAGGAGCCTATGTCAGTGCTTCAGCCTATGTTTATTGACACTTCAAACGGTAGATGGACACGTGTTAAGCATCACAAGCAATTTGACGAAATATTGGACAACTGTACCATTAACATCTTGTTTTTTTTTCATTTTTTACCAGTCATAAAATTAGGAGACAGATAAAACAGGGATTATTAAATAACACTTATTTTGTGCCTAAAACTAACTTTCTCTGTCTCCTTAATTTTTATTCGTACTTGAAATGGTTCAAATGGAGGATAAAAACGAACTAAGGAAGTGATTTTATCATTTTCTGTCTATCCCCTTTCTAGTATTCCAATAATCTTAACATTACCATGAAAGATTTTAATGAGGTAACAACAAGGCTGGAGTTCACTGACGTGTTCTTTCTCCACTCCGTTATCCTCACACCTATAAACAGATTTTTTTAAAAAGAGATAACAAGTGCTTTGGGCACACACACCGAATGATTAGTTGCTAATTAAAGGACAGTCAACTCCTGCAGACCAATTTTGACTGTCTTGTCGACCTTTCTCTTCTTCAAAATCCAGTTCGTTGTTGTCGCTTTTCCTGAGTGGGAGGGAGGAAACCGCAAGGTTTAGAGGAAATTCTTACCTAATTATCCTTATTACTTTGATTTATTGAAAGACAAGCTGAAAAGGTAAATCAGTATTTGCCTATTTGTCCTAATTAACTAGCACATACCGGTTGATAGATAAGATCATTGGACAGAAAAAAATAAATAAAATAAAAAGCAAATTTAGTTTCTGGATCAACTGTGGACTGGATTGGATTAGATAAGATCTTTGAAGAATAGGTCTCTCTCTTGTACACAATGTTAACAAGATTTTTATTTAACCTGATGTTTCTTATTATTATTATTATGTGTTAATAAGGTATTTTTTAATAAAAGACAGTTAAATTTAATTACTGCGTATGCAGGTTTGTTTGTCTGCTTTTTTCTTGTAACAATTATTGATTTTAGTTTCAAATGTGAACAAGACTTGTGTGTGTGTGTATGTGTGTGTGCGTGGGCTGATTGATTCAGTTGCATGAATCCTGTCATTATATTGACGGTACTGTGATGATTGGGGGTAAATTGAATATCTCCCCTATCTTGGCGTCAGTTTCTCCTCGAATCTCCTCTGTGGATCGTCTTGTATCTTGTTGAATTATGCCGACAGAAAGTCCTAAACTCCATTATGGATAACATTTTTATTTTGATAAAGTGTCACACAGTGTAGTGTTATACAGTAATATTTACTGATGACCACGTTTCGAGCACAAATTATTGCCACTCATAATCATATCAAGTTACTCACTCACACAACTTTCTTGCTTCATTTATATACATGAGGGAAAATTAAGGATTAGACATTTGAATTAGGGTGGCGTTCAAACCTAAAAACTCACTCAGGTAGGACAAGCTCTGTAGGCTAAACGACCGCGTAGGTTGACCCAATTAGACAAAATAATATAATTTACAAAATATCCTACAAGGACTGTGAGTTACGTCAACTACATAGGTCACACCAGTAGTCAGAGTGTCAGAACATAAGAATTTAGTGACTAAGGTTAGAATGATTGACCCCCCGAAGACCGATGACTAACTTAGAAAAGAACTCAGCAATAGCACTGCATGCATTAACACACAATCACACAATAGGGTGGGAGCGAGTCGAAATGCTAAAAAGTAATATAGCTAGGTGGAGAGCGAGAGAGGCTGATTACTGAATCCTTTTTCATCGAGTCTACACCCAACACAACACATGCAACTGAAATGACTCAATGCAAATACCAGAGATATGCATGGAAGATATTATTACCACCAGTAAGTCAAATCAGAGGAGGATAATAAATAATCTTAAAATTCTATTTCAATTCACATTCATTATAACATTCTAACAAGTTATGACTATAAAAACACTCGTCTTATTTCCCATCTGATTGTATTCGATTGATAACACTCATATTGGTTCCGAATGTACTTTATCTTATATTGATTTCATTCAAATGTCTAATCAATTTTCACTCATGTATATAAATGAAGCAAGAAAGTTGTGTGAGTGCCTTGATATGATTATGAGTGGCAATAAATTGTGCTCGAAACGTGGTCATCAGTAAATATTACTGTATAACACTGTGTGATTTTACCAAAATAAAAATTCTATCCATAATGGAGTTTAAACTTTCTGTAGGCGTAACTCAGCCTCTTCTCTTACAATTTTTCAATTCATCTATTCTACGCATTCACCTTCTTTACTGTTCCCCCCACTGATTCTTCCTTCCCTGGACTTCTCAAAAACGACTATGTCATATTACGTAGAACACTGAAGGCTGTAAGTAGGCAGGGTTAGGGGTGTATGTGCCTTTGACTCAGCTAACTGATAGTGTCGTTGTTGATTGATCGGCACTTCAATTCAATTCTTGCAAGCAGTTATTGGGCTAAAGTTATCTTGTCTAATACTGAACATCCTCTCTACTTATTCTCAACTTTTGCCTTGTATATCTTCGGGGAGTGAAACCAGAAGAAACTTCATAAGAAGCATTTACGCTCGTACAGCTACTAAATATAAAAATTCTACCATACCACCATATTTAGCACGGGTGGTTGTGTGGAGTGAGGGAGAGTCAAATGTTACAAAAGAACTTATAAACCTTTTAAATCAGTAATCTGAACTGCAAAGTCAATATAAGCAAAGATTCTTATTATTACATGTATTATCTATGATATTATCTACTTATACTTCTTTATGTTTCCACCAACATTCTGTTTATAGTGGTGGTTTCATTATTAATATTATTATTATAACTATTTTACACTTTATGTATTTACATATTTATAAAAGGAGGTAAATTGCTGCAATATGTATAAAAACGTTGAAAATTCCATTCTGAATAATTATTACTATTGTTTGGAATACAGTGACTGTTCTCATTATCAAACTTTATTTTAGTACCCATAGTTTGAGTTTTAATAAAACCTTATAGGTCGCTGTATTGAAAAAATTATTACTTAACAATGAATTTCTATTCTTGAAGTTATTTTGATGTCCATGTCTCAAGAGGTGGCTGTCGCGGCCCACTGTAGCAGTTGACATCTCAATAGGGACACCATCACATATTGGGAAAGCAAGAATACCCGGATGAAGAGTCTCATACAGGTCAAAATGAGCATCCTGGATTCTACTGATAGCCACCATCAAACGAGGATATACATTTCAGACCATAAAGTTTCAAGTTTGATCACAGATTGAGGTTAGTTAGACAACCACTGAAAAATGCAGTGTACTAGACATCTTTGTTTCATCCTAGTTTGGGATTCTTCAGCAATAAGCACCCTCTGGGTTACAAACCCAGAACCTTCTTGTTACAAGACAAGCTTGAAGAATATTCACTCAGTGGAACTCAATCCAGTGGCCCCTGAATTTCATATCCTACCAATTCATGGTGGTGCGTCGGTGGTATAGCGGTTAAGACGCTCACCGACCATGCACATGGTCCGGGGTTTGATCCCCGACCGACGCACTCCTTTACCTCGCTAAGCCAGAAATAATGCTGGTGAAGAGGAAAGGTTGGGTATGAGGCTAGCAACGCCATCCTGTAAAATAAGCACTGCTACAGAAGCTTCAAGCCACTAGCTTGAAGCCGTATGTTCCACTGGGGAACGTGAAGGAAAAAAAACCAATTCATGACTTCAAGTTAAGCACCAGCTAATGTCCTCGGCGTAATCCTCTGGCTAAGAATTCTTTCTACAACTTCAGGCAACTCCTTCCTGTACCTGGTCAGTAGCGAAGAATTTCATATGTTTCAAGTTTGTCAGTCAGAGGATTAAGGATGCACGAGCTATTGAATCAAATGGTTGAATGGTCTACGACATGGTCTTGCAACAGAAAGGTCCTGATTCCGGAACCCGGTGGGTGCTTACTTTCCAAAACTAGGATGAAACAGCTGTCTAGAACCCCTCACATTTCAGTGGCTATATAACTAATATCAATCCGTGATCATAATTGATGTAAGTCATATTCCTACAAGAATAACTGCTGAAAATAGTGGATGTCTTGCAGTCATCCTTAAGTTGCATTCCACTGGAAAAAAGGTGATCCACAAATGGAAAACTCAGTGAAACCTGCCTTTGAAGTTAATACAGGAGTAAAACAAGGCTGACTGGCTGCTTATCATCACCAACGATGATATTCTTAATTGTGGTGGACTGGATGATGCGTCAGACTGTGAGTTGGGAGGGAGAAGACAGGAATAGGCTGCACTGGTCGGCAAGAAGGCCCTAGAAGATCTGGGTTTCGAGCGTGAACGATCTATGTCTAATGTCACACAAACTCGAAGACTTGCAGGCAGGTGAAAACCAACAACCTGGTAGAAGAAGCAGTGCAGTGAAAACAGGACTTCAAATGAACGTAGGGAAGACGGAGGTGATGAAGATACTCGCTTACCAACAGCGACAACAAACAGCACCAATCACTATCGACTGAAGGAACTTGAAAGAGGTTACTTTTCAAATACAGGCGGGTGGAACGGATGAATATGTCAAAGCTAGCCAGGCAGAATCGGGAAGGGAAGAAACACATTCATCAATCTGGATTCAGTTCGGAAATCTTCTGCACTCTACCAGCATAAGGAAAAAGATTCAGATTTTCGACACAAATGTGAAGTCAATCGGTTCTTCTATATGGGTCAAAAACTGGCACTGCATGTTAAGAAAAGCATTTACAACATCCAGTTGCACACTTCGACAGCTGGCTCCACACTGAAGATCAAATGGCCGGCAGGTGGGAAAGAATCAGCAACAAGAAACTCTCGCGATTGTTCAACAAATATGTAGCAGAAAATGGAGACGGATTGGGCATACGCCAATGAGGAGGTCGTCAAATGACATTGCGCTCAATGCAGGTCATCACTCAAGTGGAACCCGAATGGGTAGCGACGAGTGGGTCGTGAGTGCGAGGGTGACATGGAGGAGATCGCGAGGTGAAGAGGAAGAGATGAGGGATTACCGGCAATCGTGGACCCAGCCAGCTAGAGAGGTCAGCAGAAAACAGAAGAAAGTGTAGATGTGTTGTTGTAGCCCTATATTCCTCTCGGAACCCAAGGGAATAATAATAATATTGAAAATAAAACATCGTTGTATAAAAACAATGTTCGCGTGAAATCTATCTTATTTCCTTTCTATACTAAAAGCTTTGAACCAAATTAATCGATGGAACATATTTCCCAACCTACATTTCTCATAAAAAAATACTATTAACCATATTGTAAAAATTCTACATTCAAATGTCCCATAACTACACACACAAAAAAAGGCACCTGATTGCCACTTAGCTCAACGTAAACGATCGGACATTGTTTATGTTAGGTACGCGAAATGGTAAACTTGTTATAAGACATTGATCTTTGTTTGAATGTCGATACAAAAAATATGGCCATTATTATAAGATTATTCAAAATATTCTATTCAAAGAAGCAAAACAAAAACATCAGTTATCAATTAGATGCGGGATTCAAGCAGAAATTCAGATATTCGTGTGTTCATATGACTGTTTAGTGAATGTATACACAGTGCGTTCACAAAGTTACTACAAAATAAAAGACCTGAGACTATAATTTGTCCTTTTACATGTGATAAAGCATAATTTATGAGTGTCTGTAATATTCATGTATTAATGAATATAAAAATTAATTTTACGAGTGCTATAAACGAATTTATAATGGACGTACATGAATTTCCTTACAACGGGTAAGTAATCCATCTACTGCTTGTCTTGTTCTGTATGTGTGTGTGGGGGGGGATGGGGGCTAACTGAAATCCTGTGTTGAGACAATCATTTCAATAACACCATAGTGTAATGGAGTCATCAATTTCTGGGAATTCACTCTAAACACTACGATAAGTATTTGGATACCAGTTGACGCGCATTAGTCAGTCAGTTCCAAGCAGTGTTCTAACAGAAGAATACAAGAGAATATGACAGCGGAATTATTTACTGGCAATTCGGAGTACGGATATAAGCAAAATTGTGATTCTAAGTCATAGATCAGTCGTCGGTAAGCACGAAGTCAGATGCCAGTGATGATCAGTTGACCAGTCGCTACACCAAAGGAAACAATGACTTCAGACTTCAAAAGCTATGCATTTCTAATCATCAGTGCATATCATTCCCCCTCCATGCCACAAATGGACACAAATGCACAGACTGGATTACATTAAAACCACATCTGAGATATTCCTTGTCTTCTTTTCATGCTTTCTATCCTGTTTTACAGCGTCTGTGGTTCAGCAGTAGAGTACTGGCCGACCATGCAGGTAGTCCGTGGTTCGAGTCCCGATCGGCGCACTCCTTTACCTCCCTTAGCCAGTTATAATCCTGGCAAAGAGGGGAGGTTGAGCGCAAGGCTAGCAACCCCACACCGTAAAAAACACCCCTGCTACTGAAACTCTCTAGCTTGAAGCCCTATGTTCCACTGGGAACGTGAAGTAATAAAAAATGAAGATTCGTAGCTCACGGATGATATTTTTTGGTGTGGTTGCTTTCTCTGAGCTGGAGAGTTCAATTTTGAAACTTGCACCATCCTTCTAAACAATATCTTCAGCTCTCATATTAGCATGATGCGAGTTTTCAAATATTTCCCATGAATTGTGTAATTGACTCTCCCAGTGACTATGACTGTAGTACTTTCATGGCCTTCAGTTAATTCACATTATTAACAATTGTATCACTGGCCATCCTATGTGACCTTTATGCCCTATGACTGTTTCTGCATTGATCAATAAATTTGGTCTTTGTCGACAAATCTGTTTACTGAAGACTGATCCGACTATCAAGGTTCTAGGGATTTTCCTCTGGTGTGACAGGCGGTGATAATATCTTCCATATCTCTGATATTTGCATTGAGTCGTTTCTATTACATGTGTTGGGTGTAGACTCTACGAACAAGGAGAGAGAGATTGACTACTGAATCCTGGTTAAATGAAAGAAAAAGTTGTGTGAGTGACTTGACATGATTATGAGTGGCAATGAATTGTGCTCGAAACGTGGTCATCCGTAAATATTACTGTACAACACCACTGTGTGACACTTTATCAAAATAAAATCTTATCTATAATGGAGTTATACTGCACCACCACAGTGCCCAAGTTTTATACTTATATCACTAACCACTTATATTATTTCATAATGGTGTATTCTTCACATTACAAAACCAAGTGCACACTGAGAGAAGTATTGTCCGATAAGAATACGCCTGCGATACAGTGAACTGTAAGTTAAATGGGGGCTGGAAATATTATTTTTATAGTGTACTTTTCTAGAAGTGGCCAGCAGATGTCGAAATGTAACAAACAAAGTTTAAAGTACCCTTGTTGTTATTGCTTCTTTTTTCTCCTAATTTCAGAGTGAATGTACTTGTAGAAAAGTACTTCTATTGACCACTGCTTTCTTCTGCTGCTTCTAAAAATACATGGGACAAAAAATACAGATTAAATGTAGAGCCTATTAAATTAGATAAAACTGGAAGTATGGCGCGATTTCACAATATTTTTGTGTAGGTGTTTGGTTAGAGTGCAAGAAGAGACGAATCAGAAATGCATTATGTTATATAAATTTATAAATATATAACGTTTATCTCATTGCATTACGTAATCATAATTACTTGTGGGAGCATATTTGGCAAACATAGCTAGCTTCATTCATTCAAGTTTCGCTTTATCTATCATAAACGGACAAACAATCTTGAAATTGAAAACGAATCTAAAATCCCTTTTCTTGATGTTGAACTTACAAGGAGAGTTGACGGAACTTTAAGAAGGTCCATCCATAGGAAACCCACATGGAACGGCTAACTGACAAGCTTCTACAGCTGGGTACCAATCATTCGGAAAAGAAACTTAATTAGATCCCTCGCCACTCGCGTCCGACGCATCTGCAGCTCTGATACCATGGAAGAAGAACTAAACTTCCTGAAAGAAACCTTCATACAAAACGGTTACCCATCAAGATTCGTAGACGAAAACATCAAACAAAAAATCCAAAAGCAAGAAACAGCATCTGTGCCAAAAAAGATACTTTATATGAACCTCGACTTCAAAGGAGACCTACTCAGTGACGTCCTTAGAAGGAGAATCTCCACCTCTTTAAGAAGAACTTTCCTTGCGGCAACATTGAGAGTAGTCTTCTCTAGTCGCCCGCTGATCTGCAGAAGCCCAAAAGACAAGATCCCGCACCTGACCACTTCTATGTGTATATATCAGTTCACCTGTTGCTGTGGAGCCAGGTACATCGGTCGTTCAACGCGTATCCTGTCAAAAATGGTCAAAGAACACTATCCAGCGTGGCTACAGAAAGGAAGTGATGCCTGCTTAAGGAGTGCAATAATCGAACACCTCGTCAACACTGGTCATTCCATCTCAACAAACGCCTCATTCAAAGTAATCTACAAAGTGAAAAACAACCTTCTAAAGACAGTACGATTCCATCTTCTTTGCATCGCAGAAACCCTAGCCATTAAGCTAGAGGAACCAGAACTGTGCATACAAAAGAAAATTTTTCAACCACTTCTACTCCCATGGTAACAACTGTGTTGATTTGACTTAACTTTCCTTTGTTTGTTTGTTTGATTTGACTTAACTTTTGTTTGTTTGCTTATTTTTCTACTTAAAACCCTGTATATTTTGTTTCCATGTACACCCTGAGTACAACTCTTTCATTAAACTATTCATGTTATTACGCAACTCTTCTTTAACAATCGATTGTGACAACTCATCACTTTTGTTACTACGCTCTTATATCAACATCCAATTCATCTGAACTTACTAATTGTATTTTCGTTTGACAAATTTAATGTACACACACATACAAAACAACCATATATATTTGTGATTGTACAGCTATGAAAATGAATTCGCCGAAAAGAGACTCTTCGCTGAACTAGTTGTCTTCTGTCTATTAATAAAAAATTCATGCTAATAATCTGTCCGCCTAAATATGACGATAATAGGTAATTTCAGTGATATTTCCTACTGCATGTGACATTCCATGTAGTAATTTGTGACAAAATCAAGTTCAGTTAGGTATCTTTGAGCCACAGAGTGCTAGAGGATGAGGTGTGTCTGTATTATAAAGAATACTAAGTACAAGTTAGATTTAAGAATAGAACTTGTGCACTGTGGTGGTAGAGTATAATTCCATTGTGGATAAAATTTATTTTGATAAAGTCTCACAGAGTGTTATACAGTAATATTTACTGATGATCACGATTCGAGCGCTATTTATTACGGCTCATAATCATATCAAGACACTACTCACACAACTTTCCAACTTTGTTTATATGATTCCATTATTTCTCATCGCTTGATTTGATTGGTAGTAGTATCTTCCATATCTCTGGTATTGGCGATGATGGTCATTTCTGTTGCATGTGTTGGGTGTAGACTCGATGAACCAGGATTCAGTAATCAACCTCTCTCGCTATCCACCTACCTATATCACCTTTTAGAATTTGGATTGTGTCCCTCCCACCCTATTGTACGGTTGTGTGTTAATGCATGCAGTGCTATTCCTGCTGAGTTTTTTCTAAATTACTTATCAGTCTTCGCCGGGCCAATCATTCTATCCTTAGCTAAATTCTTATGTCCTGACAGTTTTACCTATGTAGTTCATCTAACTCACAGTCTTTGCAAGATATTTTGCAAATTATATTATTTTGTCTAATTGGGTCAATAGGGTCCTTCAGCCAGCAGAGCTTGTCCTACCTGACTGAGTTTGTAGGTCTGAATGCCACACTAATTCCTGCTCCATTGAGAATCCTACGTAGGGAGTGTCTCAGATGTCCCTCGCGTATATAGTGTAACTGTAGATGCCTTATATTCTCTCTTATTTATGTTATCATTATTAGTTTCACAATTATTTTTATTTTGGCCTTTTCTGATCTTCCTAATGAATTTTATAGGATAGTTAGTTATTTAACACCAACGCCTCTTCTATCTGTTTTATTTCATCATTTAGGTCTTTTCTTGTGCTACTTAGTGTTATTGTTGGGTTTGTTAGACACACTTAACTAAGCCTGGCTTCACAGATAACAGATGCGATGAATTAAAGTCTAAATATCTATTAGCAAAATGCGTTGGCTTTTTATAAACGCTAGTGTGCAGTTTACCTTCTTCTATTTGTTTTATTTTACAATCTAACATCACAAAGCTAATTCTCCTTGTTCATTTTCAGATTCAAATGTGAATTTTATTCCCTTTACTAGTGAGTTTATATGTGTCAAGAAGCTAGAGTGAGATATGTTCCGTTTTTTTAACACTGTGAATGAAGGTGTCATCCACATATCTCCACCATACACACAGAGAACTTTGATCTATAATCTTAAATTACTAGCTTTGTTTAAGATTTTTGACTCACTTTCTGGCCAGTTTTTCTTTGAAACGACGTCTTAACAACACAATGCTTTTTGCAGAATCAAATATCTGCATTCATCCCATTTTTCGTATTTTTCTACAAAACGAACAAGTTAAAATATTCTTGGAAAATAACTTATGAAAATACTATGAATACATTTCAATTTAAGTAAGACTTCGCTATGTGTTTGTACGCTGATGTATCTGCTGTCTCGAATATATATACGTATATATAAATGAATGACTGTTTGATTTAATCTTTGTGAAATGTAGGACATTATATCGGACTGCTTTTGGACATATTTCAAATAGACAAATATTGCTTAGTAAATATACTTTCTAAAAATTGTGTAGAGACGAAAACTCGACCTTCTTTTTGTACACTTATGTGACTTTGAAACTTGGGTATAAAATGTGACGATGTTTATTTCGTAACCAAGAGATGAAATCATTGATGAGTAATTCACGGATTGCTTGTCTACTTGAAAATTCTTCCTAATAACTGGCGGTCTCTTACTCATATATCCTCGAATTCTTCGACTAGTTGAGAGTTGAATATATCGCTATTCCTTTACGTTCCTAGTGGAACATAGGGCTTCAAGCTAGAGGCTTGAAGTTTCGGTAGCAGTGGTGTTAATTTTCACTGGATGAGGTTGCCAGCCTCATGTCCAACCTTTCTTCTTATGTCTGGCTCAGCAGTATAAAGGAGTGAGTCCAGTGGCTGGAGATCGAACTCCGAACCACATGTGGCGTGGTTGGCAGCCATTCTACTTCTGTGCCATCAACACACACGTGCTGTTATATTATTATTATCTTGGGTTCCAAGGGGAATTTCGGGCTTCAAAAACACATTTTCATTTAATTCTCTTCTCTCCAATCCTCTTCAACTTGTTTAACAATTGCACATAGACTGTCATCTCCTCTATTTCATCCTCCGACTCACATCCAACTCATCCTTACTTATTCAGGTTCCACACGGCGTCATGTATGGCTCTCGATGTCACTCAACCATCTCCTCAGAGTATGTCCGATCCATCTCCAGTTTCTTCTACATCTTTGTTGAGCAATAGTTTCTTGCCTATTGGTTCGTTCTCACAGTTTTGCATTTCTAATCCCCTCCCACCATCTGATCTTCACTACTCAGCTGACGAAGGCGTCTGTTCGACAAGGCCTTTGATGACACACTAAGTGTCTGAAGCATATAGAAGAAGCGATTTAATCATTAGTGTTTAAAATCTCAATTTTGTCGTTTATGGTGATTGCAGGCGATTTGTAAAGTGATTTCAGGTTGATGAATATCTGCCTTGCTTTTCCGATTGTGCCACTGACATCCTTATTTGTGGTTGAAAGGATGCTACCCTGTTAAGTGATGGAAGTGGTTTCTTTAAAATTTTCCCCACTGTTACATTATGTAGATCTAATTTCTTGAAAAAGACCTACTTTCATCATCGTTTTGAAAATTATCTTCATTTACAAATTGCTCTTTGGTGCAAACAACCAAAGGTTGACAGATACCCTTCTCATATTAACTCCAACTGTGTATACAAATTTATATTTATCCGTAGGAGCAGTTATATTGGGAGAACAAAAATAAGGGAACATCTCCGATTTTCTGAACATGTACCGAAAAGCCTATGTCTCAAGGCAACAAACTCTTATAATAGTGCCATCGTCAGGCATGTCCCCGATACGGGTCATGAGATGGACGTCACAAGACCATTCAAACGAGTTCAATTCTCCTCAAATTTGATATAAGTATAAAACTTGCACACTGTGGTAGAGTGTAACTCCATTATAATAATAAGATTTTATTTTGATAAATCACACAGTGGAGAATTGTACAGTAATGTTAACTGATGACCACGTTTCGAGCACAAATTATTACCACTCATAGTCACAGCAAGGTACTCACACAACTTTTTTCCTTCATTTATATACATGAGTGGAACTGATTAGACATTTGAATATCTGAGTCCCTACGTATGATGCTCAATAAAGCAGGAATTAGAGTGGCATTCAAACCTACAAACTCACTCAGACAGGACAAGCTCTGTAGGCTAAAAGACCCGGTAGACCCAATTAAACAAAATAATATAATTTACAAAATACCTTGCAATGACTGTGACTCAGGTCAACTGCATAGGCCAAACTAGTAGATCAGGGGTAGTCAGATTGTCGGAACATAAGAATTTAGCTTAGGTTTGGGTGATTGACTCCTACAAGATAAGTAATTTAGGAAAAAGGTCAGCGATTGCGCTGCAAGCATTAACACGCGATCACACAATAGGGTGGGACAGAGTCAAAATTCTAAAAGGTAATATAGGTAGGTGGAGAGAGAGAGAGATTGATTACTGAATCCTGGTTCATTGAGTCTACACCCAACACACGCAATAGAAGTGACTCAACGCAAATACCAGAGATATGGGAGGTATCATTACCAGTCAAATCAGAGTATGATAAATAATCTTAAAATGTATTCAATTCACAATATAACATTCTAACAAGTTACTTATTTTGATTATATAAACACTGGTCTTGTTGCCCATCTGATTGTATTTGATTGATAACACTCATATTATTATTTCTGAATGTACTTTATCCTATATTGATTTTATTCAAGTGTCTAATCATCAATTCTACTCATGTATATAAATGAAGCAAGAAAGTTGTGTGAGTGAGTACCTTGATGATATGATTATGAGTGGCAATAATTTGTGCTTGAAACGTGGTCATCGGTAAATATTACTGTATAACACTGTGTGATTTATCAAAATAATATCTTATCTATAATGGAGTTCTCCTCAAGTTCGCCAAAGCAATCTCCATCAAGAGCCTGAAACCCGATTTATGTGTTCAGAATGAAGCGGTTATGAGTCTTCCATCGCCCACTTGGTAACTGGATATTTTCACCCTCTCTTTCATCTGGTTACGTAATGCCGAAAGTTTCCATTGTGTATGATTATTATTGTTCGGTACAGTGTTCATTATTATTATATATATTATGATTGTATGCATATACTGACTTTTTGTTTAGAAATGAACTCTGTGTGGGTAAGTATGTTAAAATGGTTTCCGTAGATATTCTTAATAGTGATTTTGGGCTGTAAGCAGCTGATGAGAAGCCAACGAAATAAACAACGATGGTACCATTTTATTCTGCACAAACCACTGTTGTTATTCTTGCTTTATTCAAATTAAATTATGCATTAACCAAACATATTCCTTTAATTTTTTTCCCCACTTTATTTAGCTCCATCGGATGCTCCAAGTAACTTTCGTGTAGTTGGTGGAGATGAAACCTCAGTAAAGTTGGCTTGGGAACCTCCAAGATT
Source organism: Trichobilharzia szidati (assembly GCA_944472155.2). Taxonomy (NCBI): domain Eukaryota; kingdom Metazoa; phylum Platyhelminthes; class Trematoda; order Strigeidida; family Schistosomatidae; genus Trichobilharzia; species Trichobilharzia szidati. Next base: position 16,989,132 of record OX235276.1, on the reverse strand, counting down.
ATTATATCAAAATGGTATTATTACAAAATATCAAGTTCGATGTTATATTGTTGGTTCAGAAGAGAATCGTGATGAATTGAAAACACTCACTGAACAAACATTAAGCTTGTCTAATTTACCTGCAGGTACACACGCCTGTCTGGTACGTGCTTGGACTAAAGCAGGTCCAGGTCCATGGAGTGATCGTGTTCAATTTCTTATTCATCAAAAAGGTATTTTATTTTTAAAAAATATTTTAGTTCGAATTCAAATGTTTCTTTGCAGGGATTTGATTGGTTAGAGAACCATTGGGGAGTACTGGACAGTTGTTTCGTCCTAACCTGGGACTCTTCAGAAGCATGCATCCACCCCACGACTGGGCTTTTGACCCACGACCTTCCGGTTACAAGGCGAGCTACATCGTAGACCACGATCGAATGACCAGTCAGTGAATTCCAACTTCTGCCAATTCACGCACAACATAGCACGACTGGCACTAGCGAATGTCATTTCCAGAGAGTATTTGTCCCCACACCCGACTGGCTGTATCCCACTTGTCATGACTTTCCACTAGAACCTAGGCAACTACCTACATGAATAGGGCCAATCGCCGCTAGTGAGCATCAGATTGATGTTCAAATTTAATGGTGTGAAATATTCCCATATCATGAATTAAAAGTCAATCTGAACGAAGAATATTCTTTTCAATAATTTCTCCTCTTCAGGTTCTTACAATTATAAAATAGAATATATTTGTTGTCGCTACACTAATGAGAGCCAGTTATGCGGCGGATACATTTTTTACGTAGAATAACAGATTAGTTATGAGGTGTCAAAATAAATAGTCGATTTTGTGTGAAAAATATCGTGCTAGGCTGAAATCAATTACAAAATATTGTGAAATGGAAGACAACGGTGTTGATTAGTCATAATAGATTCGTAGAATGTGGAGTGAGGTAGGAAAAACTGACAAGTCAGTTCAAGGTTATAAAAGGTGTCAGGTGAGTCAGTGGTTAGTACAAAGTGGTATGAAATAACGAATGTGTAAAATGAAGCAGAACATCTGTAAAACAAACACTGCTACAGAAACTTCAAGCCACAAGCTTGAAGCCTGGGAAAAAAATGTGAAGGCATATATTGAGAAAAGAGATAATATCACTAATAATGTAACAACAGAAGACAAGGGCCAGGCAACAGATCGTTTATTAAGGAAAATCAACACATATTATAGATTTTATGTACTTTTGTAGATTATTGTTAGTAGAAATACAGTCTTTCGATTGGCTGTTTCTCACAGAAAGTTAACCTTGCATCTCTTTGTGGCTGCGTCAGATTATCCATATGCTAACTATATCCGCCTACGCAAAGCCTTTGTTCTCATTTTCTCACCACCAATATTGGGGACATAAATATTGACGTCATTACTCTCTACCGAATTTGGCTAGCAGCCAGCTCTCACCACAAGAATAATAAGTCCGGATAGTATAAATGAAAAATTCGATAGTATTGAGAGAATGTTTGAATGAAGGGCATAAATTATGACGAATAATAATAATGACAGTAATGATAAGCAAAGAAACAAAAAACCAAGGGGGTTAAGGGGGAGGAGCACTCTTGGTGCGAAGAAGAATCATCAATCCAAGTTTGGCCACGGTAGGAACAGCGTCTGGAAGTGTTCTTTTTGGATACAAAGTTCCGGTTTAGTCGATCTTATTGCAACAGCTTCAGCTATGTGTAGGAAACGTAAGCGAACTGAATGTGATAATGACTTCGGAATTTGGTATATAACCCTGAAATCTATGTTGACATCGATGCGATGTCCAGTATCAACCATATGTGACAGAATCGAGCCTCAAATCCCCCTTTGCTGAACCGAGCTGGTAAATGTTCTCGAACCTGTAGATGAACCTGCCCAACATAACTTGAACCACAGGAACAGTTGAAATGGTTAATGCATGAAGAAGAGCTAAGGTTAGTGTAAGACATCTTTGAGTTGCTGGGTGAACACTGGACGGCTACTGAAGGATAGTGACAGACGTGCAGAGTAGAAAGTTTTCTTTATCGCCCTGGTTAAACGTTTGCAAAGATTTGATTGGTTACAGGATTTCACCATGAGCTGACATCAGTTAGAGAATACATATCTCTAGACTGTACCAATTTTTCAGTTGGGCTGTTTTAAAGCTCACTATCTGAGACAGTTAGGCAAGTAAGAACAAGTCTGAAACTGGTCAGATTCACTTCTTTTTTGTGATTTGATTTTTCTTTGGTACAAGTATGAAATTTTCAGCAATGTGATATCGGTAGCCCAAATTTTGCAGGCCAACCATTGATATCAGGTGTACTTTGGCATGGGATCGAACCCCGGACTATGTGCATGATCGGTGAGAGTCTTAACCTCTATGCCACTGACGCACACAAGCCAGCTCCTCGACCAGGAATCGAACCCAGGCCTTCCAAATGACAGGCGGAGTTACTCACCACTTCTTATCCTTAATCAATTAGATGGCTAGGTGGGAAATCGCTTTCAATATATTTCTTCGAATTACTAGATAATAAAAAATATTAAAATTCTTTTTTTTAATATTTCAAATTCATTATATATTATATGCATATATACACATTTTGACAGTCAGTGTGAATATCTTATCATAAATCTTGTAGTCTATATATCGGACAGTATAAAATATTCTAATAACTCTTTTCACTGGACATATGAATCACACCTCGAGTATAAAATAAATTCTAACCCACTTCTAATTATCATTTTTGCATTAAAAAAAACAGAAGATATTTAAACATGGACAGTTTTAATACTATTTGTGATGAAGGTGGTGGAGAAAGGAAGGCTGTGAATTGTATTCAATCGAATATATAATCAACAAGCATTGTAATGCCCCGCTTCTCTGACATTTGGGAAGTATGATAACACATTTTGAGACATAATAAAATTTCAGTTTCATCACATCACATCACATCATGATATCAGTGTTCAGACAGTGATTGAATATCTCTAATGTTACATGGGAATAAGCTTAGTTATTAAAAGACTAATAGAAACTTTTGTAATTGTAGATTATAGTTCATATTGTTGTGAATGTCACTGACGTGTAGGTTATGCAGATTTAATTAAATTCCGATTAATTCCGAGGTCTGAATTGTTTATTAGTTGCTATAGCTGAATGCACGACTCTCTTTCCATCTATCTATCTATCTATCTATCTATCTATCTATCTATCTATCTATCTATCTATCTATCTATCTATCTATCTATCTATCTATCTATCTATCTATCTATCTATCTATCTATCTATCTATCTATCTATCTATCTATCTATCTATCTATCTATCTATCTATCTATCTATCTATCTATCTATCTATCTATCTATCTATCTATCTATCTATCTATCTATCTATCTATCTATCTATCTATCTATCTATCTATCTATCTATCTATCTATCTATCTATCTATCTATCTATCTATCTATCTATCTATCTATCTATCTATCTATCTATCTATCTATCTATCTATCTATCTATCTATCTATCTATCTATCTATCTATCTATCTATCTATCTATCTATCCATCCATCTATCTATCTATCTATCTATCTATCTATCTATCTATCTATCTATCTATCTATCTATCTATCTATCTATCTATCTATCCATCCATCCATCCATCAACCATCCATCCATCCATCTATATGTATATATATATATATCAAGTGTGCAATCAAAATTATCCATTTCCCACCTACAGGAGTTCAATCGTCAGCCTCAATAACTTAGTGGTAATTGCTTTGACTGATTGCAGAGCCCACTGGGTGACGCGGGTTTGAATCTCAGAAGTGACACGAGTACCTTCGAGTTTGCAAATACACCTTGCTGACGAGTGCCAGCTAGAACGAAACCTAAGTGGTGTCCAGTGATACCTGCTGATTGCCTCTAACCATCTAATACTAGAAAGCATTCACCTAAGCTTATTTCCTTGATGTCCACTTATGGTATAAAACAGGTTGGATATTTGTGATCTCACAAATTTTGTTTTCTAGAGGAAATAGGTGTGAAATTCCGCCTTGGACTTACTACACTTAAAAATGGGCATTAATTTGTAAATTACTACATATAAATTGAAGTCATTTGGGGGATGGTAAATAGCATTGGAATCCAGGACTACGCGCATTTTGTCTTATTTGAGACTCGTCAACTTGTTGCACCTGCATTCCCCAGTCACTGAGTGGTGTTGTTCTCACGTCTTTCTTCTGAAATGGGTGTGTCAGCAATTATTTATTTGAATTTCCTCTTATCCGCTGATTCCTCGTGGTACAAGTGTTCTAGTGAATTACCCGCTTTTGCGTTTGAAACTACGGGGACCTGGTTTGAGACTCGGTAGGAAATGCATGTAGAACCATTTGATGAGCCAGTGCAAAACAGGATGAAGTGCTCATCCTTGTGGATTTTACCGCTAGTCAGCATCCTTCAACTCGCTTCAAGTCGCATGATCAAACAACGCCGAGGCATCTGCACAAGGAGGAGCCAACATGTTATCCTGAGACCAACACTTTCAGTCCAATCAATCGACGGGAAAATCTAAATTGATTTTAAATACTATAGATAAGGCTAAGAAAATATATTCCGTTTTGTTTTAAATTTACGAATTCAGTTTTCAGAAGTTGGTTTGCAAGGATTAAATTTATTTTTACGAGTTTGACAACGGATTGGTATCAGTTCGAGAACCATTGAAAACCAGCACTGTAGTACTGAACAGACAGCTGTTTCATCAGCCTAGTTTGATACTCATCGTTAGTAAAGATCTACAGGGTTTCGAACTCAGGACATTTCGGTTGCAAGGTGAGCTAGCTCGTATACCATTTGGCCATTGGGACGCGATTCAGTCACAGGCCCATGAATTCTAACTTCTACCAATTCATGATTTAGTGCCACCACCAACCATTGTCATCGGCTAGGCATCCATTCCCACACTTGACTGGATGAACCTCACTGGTTACGACTTCTCACTAGAACGCCAGATTTTCTCATTGATATCAATTCGTGGTCAAACTAGTAAAAACAAATCTAATCCTTACAAAACAACTATAGAAAATTAATTTGATGCTCGCTAGCAGTGACTGGCTACAAGAAGGAGTTTCCTGGAGTTAGTTCTAGTGAGAAGTCATGACCAGTAAGGTGCATCCTGTCAAGTGTGAGGATGGATTTCTCACCGATGACATTGTTTTGTCTCAGTCACGCTAAATCACGAATACATAGAAGTTAGAATTCATTAACTGGCCATTGAGGAGTTGAGTCCTGGTGGCTGAATGGTATACGATCTAGCTTGCCTTGTAACCGGAAGGTCCTGGGTACGAACCGTGGTGGTAGATGCGTACTGCCGATGATTCCCAAACTAGGCTGATGAAACAGCTCTCTGTCCAATACTCCAGTGCTAGTTTTCAATGGTTCTCCAACTGATATCAATCCGTGATCAAACTCGTAGAGTTCAGTTTTGTTTCAGGTATAGATTACAAGAAACGTCAAATAAAAGTGGAAAAAGGACTATAAGTGTACGATTCTTCCTGTACTTAGTTGTATTGAATTTTCCCGAGCCAATAGTTGATTGAGACACGTCTAAATCACTTAACTGTCATACAAACTTAACTCCATAAAAACAGTTTGAATTTGTCCTCTGTCAACTGAGGATATGTGCATAAATGTTTGCTATATTAGTTTACAACGGACCAATCAGCTTTTGGTGAAGATTTCATTACTCGTGAGATTATAGTTGCACATGTAATTATTAGCCATCAGCAATTTGTATTTAGAATGTTGTAAGTAATGCATAAACTTTATTATTCGTTAAAATCATGTATCCCACTGTGTTCAATCTTACTACAAAAAATGGTGTGTCAAAACACGCTGTGATTTCTTTTGCATTATTCTTAGGTCCATCACCGCCTTCGCATGTACAAGGATATTGGAAGTCTCCATACATTCTAACAATTGAATGGACACTACCAGAGGACAAAGCAAATATAGCTTATATAATTATTCATTATACCACGCAAAGTAATCCTAATTTATGGCAAAAATACTTTGTAAAAGAAATAATGAAAACATCTGAAGATTTGGTAAGTTTGTTTATTTAATTAAAAAATGTCACCTACCTACATTTTGATATATTTTAGTTGTAAGGTAAACACATAATTCTAATTCGCCAATCGAATATACGAACAGATAATAGGAACACAAATGAGATAACCGCTCATATCAGGATTAATAGCTGAAAAAACAGACAGAAGAGGCATTGGTGTTAAATAACTATCCCATAAAATTCATTAGGAAGATCGAAAAAAGCCAAAAGCAAAATAAAAATAGTTATGAAACTAGTAATGATAACACAAATAAGAGAGAATCTAAGTCATCTACTGTTATACCATATAAGGAGGGGACATGAGAAACACTCCCTACGTAGGATTCTTAACAAAGCAGGAATTAGGGTGGCATTCAAATCTACAAACTCATTCAGGCAGGACAAACCCTGTAGGTTAAAAGACCCGGTGGATCCAATTAAACAAAATAATATAATTTACAAAATACCCTGCAATGACTGCGAGTTAAGTCAACTACATAGGTCACACTAGTCGATTGGGGTAATCAGATTGTCGGAACATAAGAATTTGGCTAAGGTAAGAATGGTTGACCCAGAGAAGATGATTAATTTAGAAGAAAGCTCAACAATTGCACTACATGCATTAACATACAACCACGCAATAGTGTGGGAGAGGGTTACGATTCTAAGAAGTAATCTATGTAGGTGGAGAACGAGAGAGATTGATTACTGAATCCTGGTTCATTGAGTCTACACCCAACACCTTAAACAGAAATGACTCAATGCAAATACGAGAAATATGGGAGATATTATTACCACCAGTCAGTCGAACCAGAAGATGATAATAAATGATCTTAAAATTCTATTTCAATTCAAACACATCACAACATTCTAACAAATCACCGAAAATACCTATTGAGTCATGAAGAAAATAAAAGACAGATTCAGCGAAGAAAATTTTCTTCATCGATGAAATCATCTTCAGAGGCTGTACAGTCGTATTTATACTTACAAAAATATATAGTGGTCTATTATTGAGTAATAGGGGGTGACATAATTGATATAATTACTCAGATGTGGCTTTAGAAGTGAAAATTAAAAGTGAAGTTAAATGGTACAAAGGGCGTCAGGTTTCGGCTTTTGTGTATGGCGGAGGCTCTAGCAATTCATCAATGCAACCCTGAACTCTGTATACAGAAAAAGTTCGTCCAGTCTCTTACTCTACCTTGGTCTTAACCTTTTCACTAATCGTTCCTTGTAAATAAAATATATTTTGATTTTTTCTTTTCATTCTAATTTCACTTTTAGTTAGCTTTTGCTTTAATAATTAATTCACTATTATCACTCTCATATGCTCCTTTTGTATATTTTCACACCCTCTTCACACTTGTTAAATTGACACTCAAATACCTTTATTCTCACTTAATAGCAATTTTAACCTTATCAAATTTCTATCTTTGTTCCGTTGAGTACCACGTAATTTACAACTTTTAATTTTCACTTCTAAAGCCACTTCTGAGTAATTGTATCAATTATGTCACCCCGTATTACTCAATAATAGACCACTATATATTTTTGTTAGTATAAATACGAAGATGAAGATGACTTCGTCGATAAAGAAAATTTTCTTCGCTGAATCTGCCTTTTACATTCTAACAAGCTACTTATTTGGACTATAAAAACACTCGTCTTATTTCCCATCTGATTGTCTTTGATTCTGAATGTACATTATCCTATATTCATTTTTATTCAAATGTCTAACCATCAATTCCACACATGTATATAAATGAAGGAAAAAAGTTGTGTGAGTAACTTGATATGATTATGAGCAATAATTTGTGCTGGAAACGTCATCAGTTAATATTACTGTGTAACACTGTGTGACTTATCAAAATAAAATCTCATCTATAATGGAATAAATAGCTGAAGCCGTTATACAAAGATTAGAATTGAAAACCATCCCTATCCATAATTAAACCAAAAATCTGGTTAGGTTATGTTGATGATACATTTGTAAATATTAAAAGAAATGATTTGGCATACACCCACAATCTAATGAACAATATATTTAAGGACATTAAATTCACCACGAGAAAAGAAGAATCAGACAACGAAATTCCATTCCTACATGTCTTCATCAAGAGAACTAACACAGGAAATTTAGAAACACAAGTATGTAGAAAATCAACGCACACAGACCAAATACTCAACAATAATTATTGTAATAACCCAACCCAGCTACCCAGAAAAGAAACTGTGTGCAGACATTATTTAAAAGAGTCCAAACACAACAATGTAGCACTATTCCAGTGTTAAAGAGAATGGAGGAAAAATGCCTACTAACCGTCTTGAAAAAAAGAATGGATATCCTTCTCACAATTTCATCAAAAAGTGTTTAGGCTTGAGTAATAACACTAACAAGAACCCATCATCAAAGACCACAAGAAAACTCATTCTACCATGGATGAAATATATCTCTGAAATAACAGCTAGAATACTGAAACCGTTTGAAATAAATATAGTATACAAGACAAACAGCCAGCCAGTAAAACCACTTCATTCGATATTGTGCAGACCGAAGGACCCATTCAACAGAAAAAGGAGGAAAAATTAATACCATTTAAAAATAAATTGCATATATGAACTGTAACAGACATTACATCGGTGAAAGTGAGGCTTCCATTCGAATCCGAATCCAAGAACATGATTTAGCCATAAAAAGACATGATATATTTTTTCATATCAGTGCATGTGGAGAATTATGGACACCAATTAGATGATTGAGATAATGTGGGAATTTTAAGTGGAGGAAACACCAGAGGGTAATGCAGTCAGGGGATTTCTAGAAGCCTGGCATTCATGTGAATTCGCAATTAACAAACACATTATTATGGACCAAACTTACCAGCTAATAAAAAGAAAATCACATTACAAGTCAATAAAAGTGGTCAATAGAGATGTTAACCAACAACTGGTCAGGACAGTGGTTGTCAACAGGGAGATATAATTATTTCATCGTTTGTGGAGAATTGAAATAAGTTCGTTTTATAATAGAACCTGTGCTGAGGCAATGTTGTCTAGAAGGAGAGTGGAACCACCAAAGCTTCGCAATTAAATCAACCAGACCAGAGGAAACAACAAGTTCAAATTAATCTACTTGAATGGAACAAAGTGTTTCTCACGTTTAGCTCCTGACATAAAATTTACGGTGCCATAAACTGTTTGTGTCGTGGGTTGCACCTAAGGAAATATCGAAATATGGGATGGTGATCATTTACTGCAGTGTTTATTATTAATAGATACATATATATGTAGAGCAAAATTAGGACTAGTAGGAATGCCTCAATGAAAAGCTTAAGATTATTATAGAATTACTTAGAAAAAATGGTTATCCAGATAAATCCATTGAGAAAAATATGAATTCAGCACCTAGGAGAGTCAGTATGGCAACAGTTCCGAAAAAACCAATGTTCATAAAACTTCAGTTCCTCGGTGACAAAATCAGTGAAATAATAAGAAGGGCCTGAAGAATGCAGTTTAAAGAGCTTATTATGCAGCAGAAGTACTTGATCTCTTCACAATCACCCCTATTCTACTTTCGAGAAATGAGGATAAACTACCTAAATTTGCCTGCCTCTTCTATGTGTATTTACCACTTTGACTACAGCTGCAGAGCCAGCTACATTGGGCCTACAATTAGACAGGTTCATCGCCGTATTTCCGAACATCATCCAACATGGTTAAGCAAGGGACAAACAAGATCTATTCGTAGCTATATTTTATCAAATCTTGTAGATAGTGAGCATAAGGTTGACGTTAATGCTGCATTTAAAATTATTTATCGCATTCCGACTAATCTTAATTTTGCTCTACGAGTTCGTCTTCTACATACGACAGCTGAAGCAATAGGAATCCACCTGAAGAAACTAGCTAAACCTGTGTGTTCAGAAGAAATTTGTACAGCCACTTCCCTTACCATGGCCATCGTTACAAGAATGCATAAACAGGACTACGTCGTCCGCCATACCCCTAAAGCTCTAAAAACTGTAAAAATTATAATTGTCCAAATTATTTTATTTTTACTTATTTTAACCACTTCATCTTTAATTACGTGTTATCCTTGTAAAATTAATTTATTCTATCCATTTCTACTTTTTAAATGTGTACTGATTTTCTTCGTTTATTATCAACCCACTGCTTGACATTTTGACACTGACTAATTATTGTTAACAAATATATCAGTGCCAGTTGATTCGTAAACTGTTGTGTATTGTAATAAAAATGCTATGCATTATATAATAGAGTAGAGCCAGAGTGAGATGAGGATCTAATTGAAAAGAGTAAATATATTTCTTCGCTCAATCTTTCTTATACTCATAAATCTGATACTTCTCTTTTTTGTTGTTGTTTCTACGCTTCCAACAGAGTAATCTGCCTTCAAATGAAGGTTATTTAATTCGTTTAAGTTCAGTCGATTCAACTGGAAATGAAGGTCAATTATCAGATGTGATAAAAATTCACCCATATCAACATATCCTCACCAATATAGGCAATAATGAGGAGGAGAATGACAATTTCAACAAAAATGATGGAATGCTTTATCCTGTGAAGAAAAGAGGAGGAGAAGAAGAAGACGAAAATTATCGTTTCAGTGTTATAGATAATATATCTGATCAACCAGAGAAATTTACTGTACAAAATTTTAAATGTATTCATAAAACATCAAAATCAATAATTATTGATTGGTTACCTCCAGTACATTTGGCCAATCTATTGGAATATCAGGTAGGTTAGGGAGAGATTTTTTTTGTGTTATTCTTGGCAGTTGCTAGTGGTGGTGTTGTGTTGTATTTAAGCTGGAAGGGTTTAATTGTCCAGCATTCATTCTACTTTTCGACAACGTCCTAGAGAGAATAAAAGATGCACTGGATACAGAACTCTGCCAGGTCACCGGAACAAGCTTGATTTAGGAAAGGTAAATCATGTGCTGATCAAATTGCAACTCTACACGTTGTCATTGAACGAAGCATAGAATAGCAGTCAACTCTCAATGTCTACCTCAACTTCGAGAAGGCCGCCGACAGCCGGCGTTGATCTAGAAGTAGTTTGGAAACTGCCTGAGCACTACGACATGCCACAATTCTTTATTAAACCTCATTCAACAGCTGTGTGACAATGCTGCGTGCCAGGCGGTCCATATTGAAAAACTCAGCGAAGCATGCGTCTGAAGCGAGTATAGAAGTCAGACAAGACGGGCTGGCTGCCTACTATCTCCTATGACTGTGAGTTGGGAGTGAATAAACAGGAAAACGCTGCACTGACAAATAATAAGACTCTTAAAGATCTGGATTTAGCGTGAGGATGATTTATGTTTAATGTTACACAAACCCAAAGACTTGCAGGCAGGTGAAAACCAACAATCTGGTTGAAGAAGCTGGCCAGCAGCGAAGGCAGGACTGACTCCAGGTGAACATAGAGAAGATGGAGGTGATGAAGATAACCAACAAACAGCACCAGTCACCATAAACGCGAGAGATTTGACAGCGGTTGCTTCCTTCGCTAATCTGGCTAGAAAGCATCGCTTCAAACCACAGGCAGGCGGAATGGATGAAGACGTCAAAGTCAGACAGAATAGGAAAGGCGTTCACAATGCTGAAACCAGTCTGGAAATCTTCCGCATTCAGCATGAAGAACAACATTCTGATTTTCAACACCAATGTGAAGTCAGTCAGTCATTCACTTCTTCTATATTGACCAGAAACTTGCGCTGCATGTCACGAAGAGGATTTCCAATAGGTCAGGGTAGAATTTTATCAACAACTGCCTCCACTGGTTCGCTAGTGAAGATTAATTGGCTGGCTAGAAAGAATTAGCAACAAGAAACTCTGGCAATAAACCAACCAAGAGTTGATCGCTCAATAAATATGTAGGAGAAAATATAAATGAATCAGGCATACGTTGAGGAGGCCGTCACATATCATCGAGCCCGATGCAGGCCATTGTTTGAGTGAAGCGCTAATGGGAGACGAGTGAGTGTGTCGTAAGGGCGAGGGTGACATGGAGGAGATCGTGTGTTAGGAAGGAGAAGGAGATGTGAGATCATAGGCAATCGTGAGCCCAGACACCTAAACAGGACAGTAGCAAATAGGAGAAAGTGGAGATATGTTGTTGAAGCCGTTAGTTCCACTCGGAACCCAAGGGAAGAATAATAATAGACATTAACATCCTTAGTATTCACACTGTAGTATGAAGCGACACTTCAGGGATTTCCCGTGTATGATATAATTCTCTCTCCTAATAATCTTGACTGAAGCTGTTTACCTCTCAAAGTTTCCTTATTCTTGAGTCACAGTGTACACCAAACAATCCAACCATCATCCAGAATAAAATCGGCACCAACCATACTTGCCAAGGTGAACACCTCTTTCAGCCCCATATCATCAAAATGCATTAAGACATGACTTGTACATCTGGAGAACTATAGACACCTAATCGGCTAGAAAAACATACGAACCTTAGGCAAAAGAAATATTTAAGATGGCATGGAATTCCTAGAACCTTGGTAGTCGGATCAGTCTTCAGTGAACAGAAATGTCGACAAAGACCAAATTTTATTGATCAATACAGAACTAATCACAAGACATAAAGGTTGCATACGATGGTTACCGACGCAATCATTATTAATGCAAATAAACTGAAGGACATTATAATGCTTAGCACGATTCACCATAGTCATAGCCACTGGGAGAGTCAGTTATATAATTCATGGGACATCTTTGAAAACTCACTTCATACTAAGATGAGCGCTGACGATATTGTCTAGAAGAATAGCGCAATTTTTGAAGTTAAATTATGCAGCTCAAAGATTACAACCACACCAAATATATCATCCTTGTGATTTTTTTATTCCTTCAATTTTCCAATGGAATATAGGGGGCTTCAAGCTAGAGGCTTGAAGTTTCGGTAGCAGTGATGCTTGTTTTTACAGGATGGGGTTGCTAGCTTAATGGTCAACCCTCCCTCTTTACCAGCCTTATTACTTACTGGCTTGGTGAGGTAAAGGAATGCGTCCAGTGGCCGGGAATCGAACCCTGGACCACATGAGACGTGGTCAATGAGCATCCTACCACTGTGCCACTGATGCACCACAAATCTTCATTACTGTTTTCAAACAGTGGATTCTTTAGAATTCACACTGAACACATCGAATACATTATACCTTTTATTTCTTTCATTTAGCTTCATATAACTGGCAGAAGTGAATTTTTCACTAACAGCGGTGTATTTAAATCAGTTCACTTGGGTGAATGGCAACTTCATCACAGTGCAGACCAACAGATCGATGGCAACATTGGTAGACCTGAAACGTTAAATTGGCCGTTAGTTGATTTGCTCGGTGATATATCAGCTCTCGATCCACAGCAGCATAGTCATCTTCAACAACGTCAACAACAACAAACTCATAAAATGGAAATACCAGATTTAAAACCGAATAGTCAGTATAAAATAACTATACGTCCAATTTATCGTGCACTTATCTCAGAAGGTACTATTGGAGCTAAAGAAGGATTCCCAGTGACTATTATATGTCATACAGAATGGAGTGGTAAGTCAGTGTTTATTTGCAGTGTACTTGAAGGAAAGGGATAGAATTTTGCGAATTTATATATACCTCTGATTTGATCCTTGATAAGATACTTTTTCATTAAAAAGCATCATTGTCAGAGACCAGTAAATGAAGACAGCAACATTTATCTACTTCAGTAACTCCTTGGTAGAGTAATGCCTTGCGTCGTTAGTCTGTGACCATCCAGATCACTTTCACATTGACTTTAGTGCTCATCTGTAAGAACGTGAACTCCTAGAGTAGTTAAATTTATCCAACGTGGATTAATTGAAAAGATGGGTCTGTTAATATTTGATGTTTGGAGAATACCAGCTAGGTTTCGTGCTAGTTGGCACTCACCAATCATCAGGGCGTATCTGCAACCGCCTTGAAGGAGTTTATGTCTCTTCTGAGATTCGAAACCACGTCACCCAGTGGGTGCTGCATTCATTCACAAAAAGATATTCAATGGCATTAAAACATCGAATAGCAGGGAGATGTATTTGATATCAGAGAAAGCAAATGGGAAGCACAGATTCTGTGTTGATTTCAAAAAGCTAAAGAACAGCATGACAAAGCTGAGACCGTCTGTCATGCCAACTGTAGTAGAGACCTTGGATTGTCTACAGAGCGCGAATTTGATAACAATGCTCGACTTCCGGTCAGGATATTGGCAGATACCGATAAAACAGAGAAACAGAGATAAGGCAGCGTTCATCATGGGTCAGAAACAGTATCGGTTTAAATGCATGTCATTTGGACTAGCCGGTGCACCGTTTACCTTCAGATGACCGATGACAGTGTTACTTACAAACTTGAGGAATATGGTGGTGTATGGTGATGACGTCGTCATCTACAGTCAGGAAGAAAGCGGTCATGTGAACCATGTCGAAGCAGTGCTAAGGTGCACTGAAATGTTTGAACTTCCCACCAACAAAACCAAATCTCAGATAGCCAAACAGAGTGTTACGCTGTTGGTGTCATAAAGTAGGCAACAGTGAAATATAACTGCTTTGGGAGAAAATCTTATCGATAAAGACAATTAAAGCCCCGAATTCCAAGAGGAAGCTAAGGCAGTTCCTGGGGAGAGTAGCATTTAATAATCGGTTTGCGAAAAACTTCAACGAGGCCTGCTTAGTCAATAGATTCGCAAAAAATATTCGATAGCATTAAACGGCTCTTAGACCATCCAATACAGTCCTATGGGAGATCAATTGCAGCCCGAATAGCTCAGTGGTAACGTCTCTAATTGACTGCAGCACTCATTCGGTGACACTAGCCCGAATCTCAGGAATGATATGAGCTCCTTAAAGGCAGTTGCAGATGCACCTTAGTGACTGCCTGGTGAGTGCATACTAGTGCGGAGAGATCCGTCTGCAGGCCAAAATTGTAGACAGAACTTTACGTCTAGGTTTACGTCCCTAATTGGGGTCATGAGAAAAAACAAGATCAAAAGCCTAACATTGAAGAACTCAACAACCAATCACAGCAGACTTAGCGTGTGCAAGCAAATACGATTTGCGGATATATAGATAACTTTGTAAGCAACAGTCACAGGCAGTACAGCATAACCTTCAGCAAGAAAACAGCCAGTCAGAAGAGGTTGCTTCTCTGCTAACAATAGCGCTAATAATAATGTACATAAAAATCTATAAATATCTCTTGATTTTCTCAATAAACGATCCGTTGCCTGGCCCTTGTCTTCTGTCATTACACTATTACGAAATCTAGGTAAGGTAGAGCTTCGTACCGATTGCCTCCAACCATCTTATATCAGCAATTCAAAGTGAACCATGATGGCAAGCCACCTAGTGACATGCCAACCACATTGTAAACTTGACTGATAGAATTCAGTCTGCACCAAACAAAAGACTAAACATTCAAGTGTCGGTTTGTAGGGATTTGATTGATTGCTTATAGGATTTCATCATGAGCTAACATTGGTTAGAGAACCATTGGAAAACCAGCTGGGAGTACTGGACAGCTGTTTCGTTAGCCTTGTTTGGGACACTTGAATATCGATGAGATGCTCACTGGCGACTTGCCTTACTCAGGTATGTAGTTACCTAGGGTTCTAGTGGGAAGTCGTGACCAGTAGTGTGGAGCAGGTCAGGTGTGAGGACAAATACTCTCCGAAGACAATGGCTGGCGGTCACACTATGTCGTAATTTGGCAAAAGTTAGAATTCATGATCGGCTAGATCGGGTCCCAAGCGTCGGTGGCATAGCAGTTAGGACGCTCGCCGACAGTGCACATGGTCCGGAGTTCGATTCCCGGACGACGCACTCCCCTACCTCGCTAAGCCAGAAATAATGCTGGTGAAGAGGAAAGGTTGGGCATGAGGCTAGCAACCCCATCCTGTAAAAAATAAACACTGCTAGAGAAACTTCAAACCTCTAGCTTGGAGCCCTATGTTCCGCTGGGGAACGTGAAGGAAAGAAATAATAAAAAAATAGATTGGGTCCCAGTGGCTCAATAGTCTACGAGCTAGCTCGCCTTGTAACCAAAAGGTCCTGGGTTCGAACCCCTTTGGTGGGTGTGTACTGATGAAGAGTCCCAAACTAGGACTAGTACTCCCAGCTGGTTTTCCAATGGTTCTCTAACCAATGTGTCAGCTCATGATGAGATCCTGTAAGCAAAAGACTAGACACTCACACATTACACTAGTTACTGACTAGTGTCCAATCAGAGTAACGATGAGTCTAAATGACACAACTACAAAAGACCTATAGGGCTAAGGAAATTCTGTCATGTATAGTTGAAGCATTATTCATGCATGGATAAAACACTTGTAAGACAAGGCTTCCTAGTATCTCCAATGATTTTCCTGATTGCAGTAGATTGTATAATGCGACAAACAGTGGGCAATGAGGAAACAGGCATAAAATGGACTCACACAAAAAAATGGGAGGATCTGGACTTCGCCGATGATATTTGTCTGATTTCCCAGAAACTTGAAGATATGCAAGCGAAAAGCAACAAGTTGGCAGAAGAAGCATCCGGAGAAGATAGGACTTCAGGTGAACATAGAGAAAACAGAGGCAATGAAGATTCGTGGACAAGAACAACAACAACAAACAACAATCAGTATATATGGAAGGAACCTGAAAGAAACAACCTCCTTAACCTACCTTGGAAGCATCGTTTCAACTACAGCCGGAACTGACGAGGATATCAAAGCAAGAATCGGAAAAGCAAAACAAGCTTTCACTACTCTCAAGTCTGTGTGGAGATCAACAGCACTCAGCATCAAAAATAATATCCGGATTTTCAACTCCAATGTGAAGTCAGTGCTACTTACTATAAGGATCAGAGACTTGCACTGCGCGTCATAAAGAGCATCTCAAACAAACTACAGACCTTCATTAACAGTTGTCTTCGCTCAATACTACTCAAGATCAGATGGCCAGCCAGAAAAGATCAGCAACAGAGATCTCTGGCGATGAGCGAACCAACACATCAGGAACCGATTAGGAAACAAATAGGCAGGAAGAAATGAAGATGGATTGGAAGCCGTACTCTGAGGAAACCATCAAGTGACATCACTAGACAAACCCTTGAGTAGAAACCGAATGGGAAGCGGCGAGTTGGTCGTGCAAGGGTGACTTGGAGGACTTCGTGTGAAGAGGAGATGAAAGCATGTGAGCAGACGTGGAGCCAGATGAAAACGTTGGAAGAGAACCGAACGCAATGGAGACATGCGGCTGAAGCCCTATGTTCCTCTAGGAATTTAAGGAAACAATAATAATAAGCCTCCAAACAAGTTTGAATAAAATTCAATCTGGGATTACCCAATTATTGTCATATGAATACAAGATGAAATAGGCTAATTTATTGTCGGGGAGCGGGGGGCGATTCTCTAAAAACGGTGTTTTCCCTTGCATCAGGTAAATTCGCCTACACAAGATAATCTATTATATTCATTCTATCTAATATATTATCTTGTAACAAACACGGTATTTACCCTCCAATAAATAAATCTAATTTGACATTTAACCTTTAAAACTCTCTTCTTTTGTTGTTGTAGGAAACCTTCCTGTAATAATTTATTATCAGAATCTTGTTGTGCTTCTTTTTTTAATATAAATACAGTGACAATTCTTCTTCCACATAAAAGTGTTTGTTCTGTCAAATTTCACTTCTCGATTATAAACAACAAAAATTTTTCGAAATAAAGTCCCCTCCTCTTGTAGTAATAGTAGTAGTAGTAACAGTACAGATTCTATGCAAATTTCGTAATGCTTACATTTCGGATGAGTTAATTTTACAAATATTTTCTATAATATGTGCATCAAACAATGAAGTATGCTGCTTTCATTCTTTTAAAACCAATCATTGTAATTTCTGGTAGTGGTCTGCAGCTGATGAGAACCTGTGAAGTGGAGTGATATAATTTTATATACTGCAAATCTGTTTTTTCTTAATCAGAATTTATCAGAGCAAACAAGTGTATGAAACACTTTAGGATTTCTCTGAGCTGGATAGTTAATTTGCGAAGCTTTCATCACCCTACTAGGTGACATCTTCAGCGCATACTTCAATTTGAAGTGAGCTTTTATATTTCGACACGAGTTTATTAATCATCTCTCCCGGTGACCTTGGACGTGACTCTTTGGTTGTTTTTGTGTGTTTTCACACTTTCTAGGCTACTTGTATTGGAGCTGATTGCTTCTTTGACTTGAACTTTGACCCATTGTGTATGAGGTTTCTTTCTTATCGGTTGATAAATTTTGTCTATCTCGATGTGTCTGCTGATCGACGATTCACTGGAATACCAGGCAGCCTTCTAAAAATTCTCTAGTATTCTTGGTGTTTCCTCTGTCTAATATTTAACGTTGTCTCAGTCAAATTGATGTCCGTGGTTGTATGCATGTAGTGATGTGAGGGAGTGGATGTCATGTCTTTTCATGGCCAGCTTATGTTCATGGATACGAAGACGACGTCCACTTTGTCCAGTGTAGTGTTTTCAGCAGTTGTCACAATTTAATTTGTATAAGAAGATGGTTTTATCTTCTTTCGTTGTTGAGTCTTTTGGTTGACACAGAGCCAGCTGAGTGAAGTGATTTTGTTGGTTTGTGTGCGATGTCAATTCCTAAAGGTTTGAAGAGTCTTGCAGTGATTTCTGAGATATCCTTTATATATGGTATGGTGACTTTCTTTGTGCTTTCGTTGGGGGCTTTTGGTTTGGTAGGTTGGCGTGGGTGATGTTGTTCGATGAAGTTCCGTGGATATCCATTCTTTTGGAAAACGTCCATGAGGTATCTTTCTTGAATTTTCCCTAAGGTGGGAGTGCTGCAATGAGTCCTGGCCCTCTTGAATAGTGTTTGTATACAACTCCGTTTAAGTGTTATTGGATTGTCAGTGTTGTAACTCAGTATTTGATCTAGGTGAGTTGATTTCCTATAAAGTTGGGTTTCTAATCCGCCCGTGGTTGTTCGCTTGACTAAGACGCAGGCGAATTGAGCCCCGATAATGCCATTTATTTGTTGAAACCATATAATTAGTGTTAAATTTTCGCAATACTTTGGGAACAAATTCACCATTTAACTACACATAGTTTAACTATTTACAAATACACTTAGGTGCTTATTGTTTCATGAGAGCCGATGGAAATCCTTTTATCAACACTGAGGAAATTCGGAGATTTTTAAATAACTGAGAAAAGTCTTCTTTTCGGAAGAGCTACGGAACAGTTTTTACAGCGAACAAATGATCAACAGATGTGTGAAGGATAAACTGCCGCCACTTTGGGCCACTTCAGTCTGTGTTTATAAACTCTTATGCTCTTATGGAGCTAGTTAGATTGGCCCCACAAAGCACACACTTTCCAAACGCATCTCTGGACATTATCCTGCATGGTTGGCAAAATGACAATGTAAGGCAATTACCAGCTCAATTCTCGAGTAATTGGTGAACTCAAGCCACACAGCTCCACCAGAGTCGTCTCTCATGATTGTCTACAAAGTGAGGCCAAATGGTACAAAAGCGTTAGGTTTCGCCTTTTGTGTATGGCGGAGGCGCTGGCAATTCGTCAATATAACCCCAAACTCCGTATACAGAAGACGTTTTTCCAGTCCCTTATTCCGCCTTGGTCTTAACCTCTTCACTAGTCGTTCCCTGAAATTTTTCGTTTTAATTCTTATTAGTTTATTCACTATTATCACTGTCATATGTTCCTTTTGTACATTTTCACACCCTCTTCACACTTGTTAAATTGACACTCAACTACCACCACCTTTCTTCTCACTCAATAACAATTTTAACCTTGTCAAATTTCTAACTGTGTGGCGTTGAGTACTACTTAATTCACGACTTTAACTTTTGGAGCCTATTCTGAGCAGTTATATCAATTATGTCATTCCCACCCTGATAATCAACAATGTGGTACTATACATTTCTGGTAAATATAAATACGACTGTACAGCCTCGTGAAGATGATTTTGGTCGATAAAGAAAATATTCAAGTATTGGTTTGCAGGGATGTGATTGATATATTACAGGAGCTAATCATGAGCTGACATCGGATACAGAACCACTGGAAAACCTGGGAGTACTGGACGGCTGTTTCACCACGGTTTGAGACTCTTCATAACCGCCAAATTTCGAAACCAGGACCTTCTGCTTACAAGACAGCTAGCTCGTAGACCACTAATGGTGAAATCCTGTAACACAAAAAATTCCTCACCTAGTTGTCTTTTTTTCTTCACAACTCTCTAATTAGTCACTTTTTTCTCCAATCACTTCACATTTTCTTTATACTATTTGTTTTTTATTCTCCACAGCTCCAGAATACGTCAAACCACCAGAAATACTGGCAATCTATTCAGGACCATCAGATCCACAGGGTGCAACTTTGATCACTGAAATGAAATTATATCGTGTATCAGAAGAAAATGGTCCTATCCATAATTATTACATAATTGTATCTCCAGAATTAAACCCAATCATGTCTGATGACAGTACTAGCAGCAAAATTCACTCTAAATCCTCAGAATCTTTAAGTATTAATGCATCTCAATATGACTTGAAAATACTCTCACAGAATATTGATCTGCCTAGTAATCAAGCACCGTATTTAGCTATGGCACGTCATACGTCAAATTTATTTGAAACAAACCAGCATACAGCTATAGTGATATTAGGTAGTGAAGAGATGGACAACTTTTTTATACAACCTCAGAATTATTTACATTCTACGGGGATTAATAATCACTCCTACGAAAGATTACTTCCAAACCACCAAGATTTAAGACGAACCACAGATACTATGGCGAATTTTATTCATCCTACGTCTGATTTAGATGATGATGGCGATGTTGCTGCTAATCATCATGCTAAAAATAATGTTGATACTGGTACATACTACTATAATCGTAATAGTAATATGTATGCAAAAGCAATACAAGTGAATAATAAGCGGTTATTTCAATCAACTACATATCGTGTTGCTTTGAGAGCATGTTCTCAGGTAAGCGGAAAAAAGGTTTCGATTTGTCTGTCAGTATTTTGATAATATACTGTCTTATTTTTATTTAAATGCGAATGGGATCCGTTTTAGAGAATGTAATAAACAAATGACAACATGAGTGGTATTCCTTGTACTGAAGGTGATGATCCTCTGAGATAGACAGTCTGCTAGAAGTACCTGCAAATCACCGAAAATACCCATTGAGTTATAAAGAAAATAAAAGACAAATTCAGAGAAGAAAATTCTCTTTATTGACGAAGTCATCTTCACAGGCTGTACAGTTGTATTTAATAAAAATTATATTTGTAAAATCTCAGCGAGATTGAAATGAGTAATTCCAACGTTTCCTGTGTTCGGCAATCTGGTCCGAACTTCTTCAGGGAAATTAATCGAAATTAACATAACAGAGGTTAATATATAAAAGGAATATCTCTTGTTTTTAAAAACTTTGTCGAATCATGAGTCATTAAACAGGTACCCGCATATATAATAAACAAAATTGTATGAGCTGTGATCAAAATTTGACCTCGGACTTCCAAATATTGGTCTACCTTTGTTAAACACTTTAAACAGACTGTGCATGTGTGTGTGTGTAAACAGTTGTAAAACATTTCTTAACGTCTCTATAAGAAGATATGAACAGTCGAGAATTTTGACTTAGTATTAATAATGAGTGATACATATCCATTATTTATAGTTATCGAAAATGTATAATAGTCTATTATTGAGTATTATTGTTACTATATTATTGTATCCTTTAATTCCTAGAGGAACATAGGGCTTCAGCCGTGCGTCTCCATTGCGTTTGGTTCTCTGCTAGAGTCTTCACCTGGCTACAAGTCTGCCTGCCACACGCTTTCATCTCCTCTTCACAAGAAATCCTCCAAGTCACCCTTGGACGACCAACTCGCCGCTTCCCTTTCGGGTTCCACTCGAACAATGGCTTGTCTAGTGATGTCACTTGATGCTTTCCTCAGAGTATGGCCAGTCCAGTCCTGCCTATTTGTTTCACAATCGGTTCCTGGTTGGTTCGCTCCCAGAGATCCCTGTAGCTGATCTTTTCTGGCCGGCCATCTGATCTTGAGTATTGAGCGAAGACAGCTGTTAATGAAGGTCTTTAGTTTGTTTGAGATGCTCTTTATGACGCGCAGTGCAAGTCTCTGATCCGTATAGTAGCACTGACTTTACAATGGAGTTGAGAATCCGGATGTTATTTTTGATGCTGACTGCTGTTGACCTCCACACAGACTTGAGAGTAGTGAAAGCCTGTCTTGCTTTTCCGATTCTTGCTTTGATATCCTCGTCAGTTCCGTTCACCCGTAGTTGAAACGACGCTTCCCAGGTAGGTAAAAGAGGTTGTTTCTTTCAGGTTCCTCCCATTTATGCTGATTGTTGTCAGTTGTTGATGTTGCTGTTGGTGGTGTTGCCTAGGAATCTTCATCATAACCTCTGTTCACCTGAAGGCCTATCTTCCCTGGATGCTTCTTCTGCCAACTTGTTGCTTTTCGCTTGCATATCTTCCAGCTTGTGGGAAATCAGACATATATCATCGGCGAAGTCCAGATCCTCCAAGTTTTTTGTGTGTGTCCATTTTATGCCTGTTTCCTCATTGCCCGCTGTTTGTCGCATTATCCAGTCTACTGCAATCAGGAAAATCATTGGCGATAGTAGGCAGCCAGCTTGTCTTACTGCTGTCCTTACTTCGAAGGATTCCGTAAGCTTCCCGTTGTGGATTACTTGGCATGTAGCATTGTCGTACAGCTGTTGGATGAGATGTATAATTGTCGGTGGCACCCCGTAGTAGCGAAGCAGTTTCCAAAGCACCTCCCGATCGACGCTGTCGAAGGCATAATTGACATAATTGATACATTGCTCAGAAGTGGCTGCAAAAGTAAAAGTCGTGAATTACGGAATACTCAAGGGCACAAAGGAAGAAGGGGTTAGAAATTCGATAAGGTTAAAAATGTTATTCAGTGAGAAGAAAGGTAATAGGTGTCCATTTAGAAATTGTCAAGAGCGTGTGAAAATGTACAAAAAGGACATATGAGGGTGATAATAGTGAATTAATTATTAAAGTAAAAGAAGAATAAAAGTAAATTTGCAAATTAATAAAGTATTTTACAGGGAATGACCAGTGAAGAGGTTAAGACCATAATGGAATAAGAGACTGGACAAACCTTTTTCTATATACAGAGTTCAGGGTTGTATTGACGAATTTCCAACGCCTCCGCCATACAAATTTCCGAAACCTGACACCCCTTGTACAGTTTGACCCCGGACTATGTATACAGAAAATGTTTGTCCAGTCTTTTATTCTTCCTTGGTCTTAACCTCTTCACTGGTCATTCCCTGTAAAATATATTATTTTTAATTTTTTAATTTTTAAATTTTGTTTTTTAGTTTTATTTTACTTTAATAATTAATTCACTGTTATCACTCTCATATATTCCTTTCGTACATTTTCACACCCTCTTCACACTTGTTAAATGGACACTCAACTACAGCCACCTTTATTTTCACTCAATAGCAATTTTAACCTTATCAAATTTCTACCTCTGTGCCATTGAGTACCACATAATTTACAACTTTCATTTTCACTTAGAAAGCCACTTCTGAATAATTATGAAATAACTTTTGGTCTCAAGAAACTGAAATTGCAGTCTCCACAAGCGGAATTATACCACACAGTTTTGTTACAAGTAGAAGAGTCGCTCAGCATATAACATTTTTGTATATATCTCCCTCGAATCTTCGAAAAAATGGGGTGACTGAAATAGCGTTTCCTATACTCTGATGGTGTTCTCGTGACACTTTGTCACCAGATCTGCCAGGAGCGATAAGTTAGTACGGTATCCAATGGTTTGGAGCGAAGTTTATCATATATGTATGCGATCCTCCCGACAGGTCCGCCCCAGACATATTTAGCGTCGGTATACGCCAGCCACGCCCACTGTGCCCAGCCTAGTTCGTTAGCTATTAGAAAGCTCCGTAAAGAGGAAAGTTCAGGAGTGAGACTAACAACCCTGATCCGTGAAATCAACAACATGGCTACTAAAATCATCAAAGCTTCAAACTAGCAGCCTTATGTTCTACTCGAAACAAACAGAAATGGAGAAAAAAAGATATTTTTATATTACTAGGAGTTATAGAATCTATCAAAATAAAAAAAATAAAAATAAATTAATAGTATTATAAGATAAATGTCAAAATAATTTAAAACCTTGCAGAGAAAGTCATTCTATCAACTTTATAATAAGAGATAATTAATTCAAGATAGTGGGTGGTATTTCCAAATGCCAGTGTACACACCGGCATACCGTAAATTTCTGCCTCTATCCAGGGTAAGAATAGATTCGCTAATTTCTAACACCTAAAGATATATGCCCTAAAAATCTAATACATTTGTCATAATTAATTCTAACTATCTTGTACATAACAGTTAAAGTAAAAACGATTGGACACATTGAACTCATTGTAAGTTAGTAAAATATAATTATTTCCAATCATATTTTTCAAATAGTAATACCAATTGCGTGTTACAGCTGGAATTAATTGAATTCAACGACCTTGGTAATGACTGTTACGTGTTAAAAGGTTCACTCTTAATTAGATATACTAAGCTGTAAAGATATTTGACATTTTCTAAAAAATTTTATTTTAACTCTATGTACTACTTATTTGTGTGTTATCAAAGTCGATACATACTTTTCTGAAAGTGTTCACCGAAAAACGTAGGTGTGAATCAAAGCTAATTGCTGACTTATAATTGGCAGTAATTTACAGATAATAAGGGAAGATGTGGGTTTTATAAAACTTGAAATTCTGTGATATACAAATTAGATGATAGTATAATTAGCCTTTAGAGTTAAATTTAGTTGAAATTCTAAATAACTCACCTGGTTGCTTACAGGATTTCATCATGAGCTGACACATTGGTTAGAGAACCATTGGAAAACCTGCAGGGAGTACTGGACAGCTGTTTCCTCCGCCTAGTTTGGGACTCTTCAGCAGTACACACCCACAGCAAGGGTTCGAACCCAGGACCTTCTGGTTACAAGGCTAGCTAGCTCGTAGACCATTCAGCCAGCCACTGAGATCCGATCGAAAGGCAAGCCAGCGCCTGAATTCTAACTTCTGCCAATTCACGCACGACATAGCGCGACCGCTAACCAATGTCTTCGGCGAGTATTTGTCCCTACAAACCAACACTTGAACTGACTTGGTTTTTGTTACTTGTGTTCTCTTTCTGAACTGGTTGATGGTTTAACTGCGAAGTTTTCGTTG
This sequence comes from Trichobilharzia szidati, assembly GCA_944472155.2. NCBI lineage: Eukaryota > Metazoa > Platyhelminthes > Trematoda > Strigeidida > Schistosomatidae > Trichobilharzia > Trichobilharzia szidati. The sequence continues at coordinate 16,963,687 of OX235276.1, read as the reverse complement.
TCCCCCTTCTAAACAACAACATCGCTTCAGAGCAGGTTTTAGCATGAATTGAACTTACCTGAATTCTTCAAGAACGAGGATATACTGATAACCATTGTAGTGAATGGTTATCGATTCACGTTTCTATTGATCACTTTTGTTGACTTGGAATTTGAACTTTCTTATCATGTGATGACTTACATTTTATTAGTTGGTAAATTAAGTCTATAGAGGTAATGTGTTTGTTCATTGCTGGCTGATTCATTTGAGTACCAAGCTTCTACAAATTCCCAGGCATTATGGTCTGGTGTTTCCTCCAGTTAAAATTCCTACATTATGCCAATCATCCAGCTGGTGTCCGTAATTATCTACATGCATTGATATGAAAGAATATATATCATGTCTTTTTATGCAGCCAATTTGTGTTCTTCAATTCGGATTCGAGTGGGACGTCCACTTTCACCGATATAATTTTTATGGATGTTCATATATTCTATCCTCCAAATGGTATTAATTTTCTCTTCTTCTTCTGTTGGATTTTTCGGTGTGTACAATATCGATTGAAGGGACTGTGCTGACTTGTGTGACATATCTATTTCAAACGATCTTAATATTCTAGCTGTTATTTCAGAGATATTTTTTATGCATGGTGGGATGAATTTTCATGCGGTCTTTGATGATGGCTTGTTGTTGGTGTTATGACTCGATTTTAAACACTTTTTGATGAAATTGTGAGGAGGATGTCCATTATTTGTGAAGACCTTTAGTGCGTATTTCTCATCCATTCTCTTCATCACCGGAGTAGAGCTACATAGTTGTATTTGGACTCTTTTAAACAATGTCTGCACACAGTTTTTTTTTTGAGTAATTGGGTTATTACTATTACAGTTGAGTATTTCAGCTGTGTAAATGCAGATTTTCTATATACTTATGTTTCTAAATTTCCTGTATTCGTTCTCTTGAGGGAGATATTTAAGACATGACATCTAGTTATGTCATGGTTCAGACTACCCGAGTTAGCTTCCTAGAAGACCTAGATATATACTGTCTAATACCTCATAGTATAGTGAGGAGGAAGATTTAACGGTTATCAGATAAATTGAGAATTAAGGCCGGTTGAAAAAATTTTTGTAATAATCAAAGTTGACTATCAAGCGATGAAACAAATTACGTCATGTATTAAAGGGTTCCTACAGCAAGTAGGTATTTGAAAGTCGTTTAAAATTAGGTGTCAAAGTATTCGCACCTTTTTTCAGACTTCCTGAAGGAATGCAGCTCCTCAAAAATCATATACACATATATATATTGATGTGGTTGTGTTCTCTGAGCTGGATAGTTAATTTGTGAAGCTTTCATTGCCTCACCGATTGGAGACATCTTCAGCTCATACTTCAATTTGTTGAAGTGAGCTTTTAGATTTCTCCACGAGTTTATTAGTCATCTCTCCTGGTCACCTTCAACATGACTCTTTGATGGTTTTTGTGTGTTTTCAAACCCTCTAGGTTACTTGTACTGGGACTGGTTGTTTCCTTGACTTGAACTGTGACCCATTGTGCGTGTGTGAGATTTCCTTCTTATCGACTGGTAAATTTAGTCTATGTCGATGTGTCTATTGATTGACTATTCACCGGAATACCAGGCAGCCTTCTAAAAATTCTCTAGCATTCTTGGTTTTTCCTCGGTCTAATATTTGAACGTTGTCGCAGTCGAATTGATGTCTGTGGTTGTTTGTATGTAGTGAGACTATATGAGGGATTGGATGTCGTGTATCTGACGGCTAGCTTATTGTCATGGATACTAAGACGAAGGTGACGTCCACTTTGATAAATGTAGTGTTTTTCGTAGTTGTTGCAATTTATTTTGTAGATGATGTTGGTTTTATTTTCTTTCGTTGTTGAGTCTTTTGGTTGACATTTGTTGGTTTGTGTGTGACGTCAATTCCTAAAGGTTTGAAGAGTCATGCAGTGATTTCTAGGATGTCCTTTACATATGGTAGGGCGATTTTCTTTGTACTTTCCTTGGTAGCCTTTCATTTGATAGGTTGGCTTGAGGGAAAACTGGAACAGCGCTGAAATATTAGACCGAGGAAAAACCAAGAATGCTAGAGAATTTTTAGAAGGCTGCCTGGTATTCCGGTGAATAGTCAATCAATAGACACATCGACATAGACTAAATTTACCAGTCGATAAGAAGGAAATCTCACACACGCACAATGGGTCACAGTTCAAGTCAAGGAAACAACCAGTCCCAGTACAAGTAACCTAGAGGGTTTGAAAACACACAAAAACCATCAAAGAGTCATGTTGAAGGTGACCAGGAGAGATGACTAATAAACTCGTGGAGAAATCGCAAAGCTCATTTCAATAAATGGAAGTATGCGCTGAAGATGTCTTCAGGTGGTGGGGCAATGAAAGCATCGCAAATTGACTATTTAGCCTAGAGAACACAACCACATCAAAATCATTCACCTGAGCTACAAATCTTCTCCATCATATATATATATGTACGCCTGTGCAACCCGATGATAAATAAGTCTGAAAAAGTTACTTCAGTGTATACTGGTTCAAAATATATTAAATAATTCATAGAATGTCTAGATCTTGAAATAGGAAGTAAGATTAATAGGATTAACAGGGTTAGTAAGGAAATAAAAACGTTACTTAATAAGTTGAGAAGTCTGACAAGATACATTTCAACAATGCACAATGGATAAATTCAATCAAGCACGTCCTGGCATAAGCCTCACTAAAGAAGAGGAAGGAAAGGACTCTATCTCCTTTTTGTACATCCCAATGACTAAGAGAAAAGACGGGACAATATGCAGGCGTTTGCATCGAAAACCTACTTCCACTGGACAATATACTCACTTCCTGACTTTTGTGACTGTACAGTACAAATGTAAAGTGGTTAGATGTCTGATTCACAGGACTAGAGTTATCTGTTCAAATGAAACACTGAACGAAGTAATCGATAATATTCGCGACCCACTGAATAGAAACGGATATTCAACTAAATAGGGATGGATTGGTCTATACATTGAGAAGGTCATCGAATGAAATCGCCCTCCAAGCGATGCTTCAAATGGAACCCTAATGAGAAGCAACGAGTGGGTCGTCCGAATGTGGAATGAAGGAGATCGTTTGGTGGTGGGGGGATAGGAGATGAGAGATTATGGGAAATCGTAAGCCCAGTCAGTTGAAGAGGACAGCAGAAAATAGAAGAAAATGGAGATCTGTTGTTGAAGCCCCACGTTCCACTCGGAACCCAAGGGAACAATCGCCATAACAATACTTCGCCGCCGAATGCAGGCTTAATCACAATCTAGTTGAAACACACTCGGAATCATACATATCAATGATTATCCAATCGTTGTATTGCTTAGCCTTAAATCTTCAAGAAAAAACAATTCCCACATCCCCCTGATCTCCTTACTGCCTATGGATAGTGCTGTCTTTCAAAATGATAGTGATTTCACTCAACTACTGGTTTGAAAGTTGAGCTACATCCATCTATTCTTTATTCTTGAACAATTTTATCTGGACATTTTTTTCGCGGCAGAACTGATTTCCATTTGTGTTTTCAATATTATTTACGTGAAGTTTCGTTCCTGCCTTCTGCTGCATATCTCCTCTCGATTTCTTTGGTGCATAGAGAACAATTTTTTTTAAAGTTTTGAAAGATTCAGAAAACGTTGTATTATCACCCAAAAATATAAAATATTGTTATGTCTAGTTTCATATGATTTGACAGAAGAAACTGCCTAGTTAGATTTATGTATATATATACATATACGTATAGCAATCGACAGTTATGTGATGACATATCCCTTATCAGCAATACCTTATCCCTTATCTTTTACGGATAAACTAACTAGCATAAGACAGTGAGTGTACTTTGTCGTCTGTTTCTATTCTATGTAAAGATATTTTATTTACTTCATTTGTAAATGATAAATTAGGTTTTGAAGCTAGCTAGCTAGCTAGCTAGCTAACTATTTATGAACTGTTTGGGGTGTAGTATATTTGTCACACATAAATTTGACTAAATTGAAAGTAGACATAAGCGATTGATATACGTCGCGAACCCTTCCTTATTTCCCGACACGAATTTACACACAAGCAACAACAAAAGGTGTTGTTAATAAAGCAGGATGATTTAATGAATTCATCAAATTCCGGTAGAACTCTTCTTCAGCTGAGTACTCTACATACACGGATATATATAAGTACCATTTGAAGCACATTGGGAGATATACGATTAATAAGTAAGTGAACAAACTGCATTGAATTATTCATGCAAGACGACACGTTTTAATTTAATTTTAGATTTTCCCGTTCATTGATTGATTGGACCGAAGTGCTCGGTCTCAGGTTGACATGTCGGCTCCTCATTGTGCAGATGCTTGGACGATGTCTGATAATGTAATTAGAATTTAACTGATGGATGATGACTAGCATTTCGTTCTATTTGAGACTCGTCAGCTGACCCGTTGCACAAGAGGTGGCTCTTGTAGCACAAGTGGTCTAGTGAATAACCCACTTTGGCGTTTGAAACTAGTGCACTAGGTTCGAGCCCCGATGGGAACATCATCACTCACTGACTGGGGAATGCAGGTACATACACCAGATGACGAGTGCCAAATGGGACGAAATGCGCGTTGTCCTGGATTCCACTGCTAATCACCATCCACTAATTAAACAGACACCTGGGAATGTTTTTTTCAGATCATGTTCAAATAGATAAGCGGATAGGGAGTATGCGAGATTAAAATTAAGATAAAAAACACTACGCTTCGACTACATCACTTAGATAAACAATTAGTCATCAGAAAGTGAAAGAACTTAAATATATCAAGAACTACAAACAGAGAAATATCAATAGTAATAGTTAATAATAATAATAATAATGCTGAAAGGAGTTAAGATAATGCTATTGATAAAAGATAGTTTTAAACGAATCAGGAATAATAATAATACGAGGTAGAACAGAGTGTTAGTAATATTAATAATGATAATAACAGTTAATAAGTAAAACACATTACCATGGTTGATTCAAAGTGACAATCATTTCATTTTGTACACAGAGACATGGTTTATAAACTCGAATTGTACACAAGCCTCCTCCGCAATTGCAAGCATCTTCCTGTTTCTTTGTCTGCTCGCTGACAACAGCAGTGAATGAATCACTTGAAAGTAACGATATCAAATCCGTTGATACACACACACACACCTTCACACGTGACATTCTGCATGATTAATTCAATGCGGCTTATTTATTTGCTTATCAGTCTTATATCTATCATGCTCCTGTCGACGCCAAGTAAAATCCTGAGTCGCATCATCCTGGAGAGAATAAAGGACGCACTGGATACAGAATTCTGACCAGAACAAGCTGGATTCAGGAAAGGCAAATCATGTTCTGACCAAATTGCAACTCTACGCATCATCATCGAACAAAGCATGGAATGGCAATCAAACATCTACCTCAACTTTGAGAAGGCCTTCAACAGCGTTGACCACGAAGTAATTTGGAAACTACTCAAGTACTATGGCGTACCCCAAATATTCATCAACCTTATTCAACAGCTGTACGACAACGGCACATGTCAGGTGATCCACAACGGAAAACTCAGTGAGGTGTTTGGAGTAAACACAGGAGTCAGACAAGGGTGCTTATTATTATCACCAATGATATTCCTAATTGTGGTGGACTGGATTATGCGTCAGACAGTGGGAAACGAGAAAACAGGGATATCCTGGACCGACGTGAAGAACCTAGAAGACCTGGATTTCGCGCGTTTGATGTTTGATGTCACACAAAATCGAAGACTTACAAGCGAAAACCGACAAACTGGTCGAAGAGGCTGGCAGCAAAGACAGGACTCCAGCTGAACATAGACAAGACGGAGGTTATGAAAATAAGCAACCAACAACAACAACAACAGCAGCAACACCCAGCGCCAATCACCATCAACGGGAAGGATTTGAAAGAGGTTACTTCACTCACTTATCTAGGGGGCATTTTCTCAACTACAGGAGGAACGGACGAGGATGTCAAATCGAGAATCGGGAAGGCGAGAAACACATTCATCAATCTGAAACCAATCTGGAAATCTTCGTCACTCAGCATCAACAACAAAATTCGGATTTTCAATACAAACGTCAAGTGAGTCAGTTCTTCTATACGGATCAGAAACTTGGTTGGTGACAAAAAATGTTTCCAACAGCCTGTTGGAGACCTTTATCAACAACTGTCTTCGCTCTATACTGAAGATCAGATGGCCGCCGGAAAGAATCACCAACAAGAAACTATGGGAACAAACAAAACAAGAACCAATCGCCCAACAAATATGCAGGAGAAAGTGGAGATGGATTGGACACTCGCTGAGGAGGCCGTTGGGTGACATCGCACGTCAGGCCCTGGAGTGGAACCCAAAAGGGAAGCAGCGAGTGGGACGTGCAAGGGTGACATGGAGGAGATCGTGTGAAGAAGAGTTGAAACAGTATGGATTAACATGGATGCAAGTGAAAAGTACAGCAGAAGACAGAAGCAAGTGGAGACGTGTAGTTGAAGCCCTATGTTCCACTAGGAACCCAAGGGAACAATAATAATACAATAAGTCTTATATCTCCCAATGTATTTCTACTAGTATACATATATATCCCTGTGTGAAGTTTATTCAGTTGAACAGCCCCACCAAAACTTGATGAATCCACTAAATCCTGCTTTATTAACACACCTTTTGTTGTTGCTCGTTTCAAAATCTCAGAATTATCGTGTCAGCAAGTCAGACACGATAAAGCATATGAACAGAAGAACTTTTGATGATGATAACAGCAAAACAGTAGTAAATTATCTGAGGTGTAGATACCTAAATGTAAATAGTTTCTGATTCATTTCAGTTTGTCAAGCAAATTAAAGATTTCAATGTATCTGATAAGCATCTGGTCTCTCTTTCGACGTCACCTCCTCCTCTTCACAAATGTGCCAATCGTTGAAACTGTAGATTTCATCATGAGCTGACATTGGTTAGAGAACCAAGAGCAAGTGGAGCAAGGTACATTGGCCTTAGTAACCAGAACGCTTTCTACTAACTCATACAAGAACATTTCCAGCAGCAATCGGCCAAAGGGAGCCTTTGACACCACCTAGTAGGTTTCGTGCTAGTTGGCTGGCACTACCCATTCAGTCAACAAGGCATATCTGCAACCACCTTCAAAGAACTCATGTCCCTTCTGAGATTCGAACCCACGTCACCGCCCAGTGAGTGCTGCAGTCAGTCGGAGACTTTACCATTGAGTTATTCGGGTGACACGGGTTCGAATCTCAGAAGAAACATGAGTTTCTTCAAGACGGTTGCAGATACACCTTGTTGACTGATTGGTGAGTGCCAGCCAACTAGCACGAAACCTACTAGGTGTTGTCCAAGGCTTCCTGTGGTCGATTGCCTCCAACCATCTAATACATTACCATAATATATATTTAATGCAGTGTCCTTTTTGCTTATTGGTACACTCCAATGGGGTTAATAAAACACTCAGGTTTATAAATATTTACGGAGAGAAGGAAACGTCTCTAGCACACCAAATCAAAATGTGAACTAACTACCTAACTAACAGACAGGAGAAACAGTACAGTACAATAATACCAAAACCAACCAAGCATTAACATAAACAATATTAAACGTTGAAATAGCATTTTTACTGATAATTATACCCTCAAAATAGACAAATATAAACAAATCAAAAGTGTGTTCAATTGAAAATTGCACTGCCTACTAGAATAAACAAATATCAAAGGATTCAAGAGGAAATATAAAATTCTAATAGTACCATACATAAAATATGTATATATCCTATCTAGATTATATGTGCCCATGTGTGTATTTATGCGAGATATTTCTTACGCATAAATAGAGAGGGCAGTAGAGGCATAATTAAGGCATAAATATATTAGGCATTGGTCTGTACACCTTTATTTTCTTGGATTTTTCTTATTATTACTTTCCCATGCACAACCTAATGGTCGAAGTAGTAGAAATGATTGTGAATTGTGCATTGATTGATTTTATCAGCCTAGAATCTTCCAGTCTCTTTTCTGACTTCATGACTTCGATGAGATTCCCATTAAAAGTAGAATCCATAAGGTGGATTTCGCCTTGTTCTGAGACTCGTCAGCTGATGCGACTATACTATTTTAGAGTGATGGTGTTTTCCTATCAGGACACACCAAAGCCTTACCTGTCAGGCTATCGAGTAATTAGAGTGACGCTCGATAACCTTTCAGGTGGCTTGGGGTTGGATTCCCGGTTGACGCACTCCTAGAACTCGCTAAACTGGTAGCAACGCCGGTGAGGAGGGAAGGTTGGGTGTGAGGCTAGCAACCCCACCCCGTAAGGATCAAAACACTGCTACTGAAACTTTGAAGCTCTAGCTTGAAGCCTCCCTATTTTCCACTGGAAAAGTAAAGGAATAAAATAATAATCAATGATAATAACACCTTGAATTTATTTTGTCAACTGCAAATTTATCGTCTATATGCTAAGAGATATATGAATAAAACTTGTGTACTGTGGTAGAGTGTAATTCCATTATGGGTAAATTTTGTTTTGATGAAGTCTCACAGTGTTATACAGTAATGTTTACTGATGACCACGTTTCGAGCACAATTTATTGCCCATAATCATATCAAGGTAATAACACGACTTCCTAAATTCATTTATATAGTTCCATTGTTTTTCACTTGATTTTCACTTGATTTGATTGGTAGTAGTATTTTCCATATTTCGGGTATTAGTGATGATTCATTCCTATTGCATGTGTTGGGTGTAGACTCGATGAACAAGGATTCAGTAATCAACCTCTCCACCTACCTAGATTGCTTTTTAGAATTTTAACCCTCTCCCACCCTATTATGTGGTTGTGTGTTAATGCATGCAGTGCTATTCCTGCTGAGCTTTCTTCTAAATTACTTATCTTCTCTGGGTCAACCATTCTTACCTTAGCTAAATGCTTATGTTCCAACAATCTGACTACCCTTGACCTACTAGTTTGACCTATGTAGTTGATCTCACTCACAGTCATTGCAAGGTAGTTTGTAAATTATATTATTTTGTCTAGTTGGGTCAGCTGGGTCCTTTAACCTACAGAGCTTGCCCTACCTGAGTGAGTTTTTAGGTTTAAATGCCACCCTAATTCCTGCTTTATTTAGAATCCTACGCAGGGAGGGTCTCAGATGTCCCCTCTTTGTATAGTATAACTGTAGATGACTTACATTCTTTCTTATTTATGTTATTATTACTAGTTTCACAATTCTTTTGGCCTTTTTCAATCTTCACCAACGCCTCTTCTATCTGTTTTATCTCATCATTTAGGTCTTCTTTTGTACTACTTAGAGCTACTGCTCGGTTTGTTAGACACTTAGCTAAGCCTGCCTTTACAGATAGATAACGGATGAGATGAATTAAAGTCTAAATATCTATTAGCAGAATTCGTTGGCTTTTTATAAACACTAGTGTGTATTTCGCCTTCTTCTATTCGTTTTATTTTACAATGTAACATAGCTAATTCTCCTTGCTCATTTTCGCCTTCAAATGTGGATTTTATTCCCTCCACTAGTGAGTTTATGTGTGTCAAGAAGCTAGAGATATGTTCTGTTTTTAACACTGTGAATGTGTCATCCACATATCTGCACCATATTTTTGGATATGATTATGAGCAATAAATTGTGCTTGAAACGTGGTCATCAGTAAACATTACTGTATAACACTGTGAGACTTTATCAAAACAAAATTTACCCGTAATGGAATTATGCTAGGAGATATTTGGCGGGATTTTATGACAAAAAAAAGGTTTTTGTGCTTCTGTGATTATGTTTCACTTGCGTCAGTGGTTCACCGGTAGAACACTCACCAGCCACACTCACACGCGCTTCGAGTTTCAACCCTCGGCCGACACACTCCTTAACCTCGATAAGTCGATAAAGAGGGAAGGCCTGGCGTGATATTAGCAACCCTACCCCGTAAAAGTGAACACCTCTACTGCTACCGAAACTTCAAACCTCAAGCTTGAAGCCCTAGATCCCACTGGAAAAATAAGGGAATCAAATCATAAGTAAATTAGAATATAACTCCATATCATTTCAGCTGATTTCATATACAACACAGTGACTGATACAGTAATAACAAGTGGATGGCATTTTGAGTACATTTCACTGCTCATAAATATATCAAATCCTCAAGTGCATCTCATGAGATAGTAAACTTTAGAAGGAGATTTTATAAACACTAGTGCGTTTTAGCAACTACTGAACATCTTGATTTTTAGGTTGGATTACCAAGGCAAGTTCAAAGTAAAAATAAGCACCCATTGAGTCATGAAGAAAATAAAAGACAAATTCAGCCAGCGAAGAAAATTTTCTTTATCGACAAAATCATCTTCACAGGCTGTACAGTAGTATTTATATTTACCAAAAATGTATAGAAGTCTATTATTGAGTAATAGGGGAGGGTATGACATAATTGATATAATTACTCACAAGTGGCTTTAGAAGTTAAAACTGAAAGTTGTAAATTACGTGGTACTCAACGGTACAAAGTTAGAAATTTGATAAGGTTAAAATTGCTATTGAGTGAGAAGAAAGATGGCAGTTGAGTGTCAATTTAACAAGAAGAAGAATCGCTTATGCAGATCACTGAGGAAATGGATCTTCTTTACGGGTGAGCTACGGATCAATTTCTACAGCCGACAAATGATCAATGGATGTGTGAAAGATAAACTACCGCCAGTCTGGGCCACTTCAGTTTATGTTTATAAATTCACTTATTCCTGTGGAACTAGTTATATTGGCCGCACAAAGCGGATACTTTCCAAACGCATCTCTGAACATTATCCGGTATGGTTAGCAAAACGACAGTGTAAGACAATTACTAGCTCAATTCTCGAGCATTTGGTGAACTCAAGCCACGGAGGCCCACCAGAGACGTCTTTCAAAATTGTCTACAAGGTGAGGCCAAATGATACAAGGGCGTCAGGTTTCGGGATTTTTTATAGCAGAGGTGCTGGCGATTCGTGAATACAACTCCGAACTCTGTATACAGAAAAGGTTTGTCCAATCTATTATTCTACCTTGGTCTTAACCTCTTCACCAGTCATTTCCTGTAAGAAAATTTTAATTTTTTTCCTTCTTTTTAAATTCAAATTTTACTCTAGTTTGCTTTCACTTTAGTAATTAATTCACTATTATCACTCTCACTTGCTCCTTTTGTACACTGTCTCACCCTTTTCACACTTGTTAAATTAACACTCAACTGCCACCTTTCTTCTCACTCAGTAACAAATTTCTAACTTGGTACCGTTGACTACCACGTAATTTACAACTTTCATTTTTAACTTCTAAAGCCACTTCTGAGTAATTATATCAAATATGCCATACCCTCTCCTACTACTCAGTAATAAACTTCTAAACACTTTTGGTAAATATAAATACGACTGTACGCAGCCTGTGAAGGTGACCCCCAGGTTTTACAATGGTTTTCTAACCAATGTCAACTCATGATGAAGTCCTGTAACTAATAAACCAAATCCCTACAAACCAATACTTGAATATGAATGAGATGCTCACTAGCGACTGGCCCTATTCAGGTAGGTAGTTACCTGAGGTTCCAGTGGGAAGTCGTGACCAGTAGGGTGCAGCAGGTCGGGTGTGAGGACAAATACTCGCCGAAGACATTGACTAGCGGTTGCGCTATATCGTGGATTGGCAGAAGTTAGAATTCATGGGCTGGCCATTGGATCGGGTCCCAGTGGCTTAATCATCCACGAGCTCGCCTTGTAACCAAAAGGTTCTGGGTTCGAACCCCGGTGGGTGCGTACTGCTTAAGAGACTCAAACTAGAACGAAACAGCTGTCCAGTACTCCCAGGTTTTCCAATGGTTCTCTAACGAATGTCAGCTTATGATGAAAATCCTGTAACCAATCAACCAAATCCCAACAAACCAATACTTGAACAAAGAAAATCTTCTTCTCTGAATTTGTCTTTTTTTTGTAAAATTAAGTAATTTTTTGAATGAATGAGATGGAATTAAGCATATTTTTGTGGCTAAAGTTTCAATAAAATAAAGTTAATGAACTGAACCTGTTATATATATGGTTCCAAAGGCATCCATGTTGATGATGGGCTTGGTGATAGATAATGTTGGGCGTCTATTTTCAGATTCACTTGAATTAAGCAATTTTAGTCGTACTTGCAGTGAGTCGGTGGTTCAACGGTAGAATGCTCGTCAACCATTCATGTGGTTCTTGGTCCGATCCCCGGCCGACACACTCCTTAACCTTACTAAGCCGTTAGTAGGGCCTGTGAAGAGGTAAGGTCAGACGTGAGTCTAGCAACCCCACCCAGTAAAGACAAAACCACTGCTCCCAAAATTTCAAAGCTCAAGTTTGAAGCCCTATGTCCCACTCAGAATGCATAGGAACAAAATAACCTGGTCCATGTATCCAGTCAATCAAATCCATCGGTTCTCCTAATGTACATCTGGCTACGCACATGCATATCGATAAACACAGTGAGATGCAACACTATTATTCATATGCTGTTAGGACTTAATAATAATAATTTACTTTATTCCAAAAACAGTACTTATTATACAGAATGGAATTCTCAGCATTTGTCACAATATAGCATCTGATTTACTCAAAGTGTATATAAAATTAAAAATTAAAACAAAATTAATCGGAGGAATTTGTCCACATTAACGACATAATTATTAGATATAATAATAATAAATACTAATAACAGTGAGTTTGTTTCAAACGGTATTGTCGATTCAGTTTGGAAACTTTAGCATGTTATGGATAATTGGGTCTAATGTTCTGTTGTTATGGTATAGTAAGGTGAAATACAAAGTTAACAGTCATAATACAGCTTAAAATTATGTCCACAACTATGAAAAATAAAATAAACAAAACGAAAAAATTGAGAGGATTATAAATATAAGAAATACAATAACAATAAAGTATGATGCTTTAGGGTTGAAGGAAATGGTCTATTTAGTGGTGCTAAGAAGGTTAGTTATTTCATTTCTGACACTATTTTCATCACATAGAGTACGTGCTAAATATGGTATAGCGGAATTTTTATACTTAGACGTACGTGCATAAAGTCTTCTGAAAAGACTTCTTGTTTTACCTGAGGAGACACAAGGCTGGAGCTGCTGGTAGAGTGGGTGCTCAGAGTCTGACAAAATTCCTCTGGCGAATCTGTTGCATGACATCAAGTGCCTATCGGTGACAATGCCAACGATATGGCCCAATGGGATACCACTCGTCCTACTGACAGTCTTCAGAGTTCTACGAAGTATGACATAGTCCGTTTTTAGCAATCCAGGAAAGAATAATGGTGAACAGTAAAGAAGAATAGGTAAAATACACGAGTTGACAAACCGTAAGAGGAGTGGTTGGGTTATGCCTGAGTGCCTCAACTTCTTAATGTAAAAAGTCAGACGAAATACTCTTTGAGAAATCGCTAAGACATGAGAAGACCAAGATAGGTCAGAAGAGAGAACTAATCCAAGATACTTAACTTCAGACTGGGTTTCTGTATCAGTATCATCGATTTTGCAAGGGTCATAGGAACCAACGGCTTCATTTAACTTTCGTTTACATCGGAAACTGGAATTAACAGTCTGACATTTGGAAGGATTAAGTTTAAGGTTGTTAGACGAAGACCATTTACTAATTTCTGATAGAAAGCTGTTAATCTTAATACAGTCAAGTTGAGAGTTAACAGACATTGAAATAGTTAGATGGTCCGCATACTTAACAAAGTTCATTTCATCGGAGTGAGGCAAGTCATGCAAGAAGAAAGAAAACAGAAAACAGGATGAAGTAGATTTCGTTTTCTGTATGAGAATGAATTCAGCTACATAGTAAGTTGTATTGACCACCGTTATGAGTCTTCGCTTAGTGATCAAACTTTGGTAATGACCATTAAATTGTAATGTTATACAAAGATAGCCTTGGGAGGCGTATTACATTGGCGAAGTCCTTTGTTTAACGCTTGTATTGCGTTTAATAAATTCAAGAGGATCCTTGTTATCTAATAACATTTCAGCGGAGTCTTACCCTTCTTTTTAGATGATATTCTCATCACGTACGAGTTGAATACATCAGAATATGCATTTGGATAACGATTTTTTATATAAGAGTTCGGAGAAACTATGATAATGCAGACATAGTCCCTTCCAGCTTGGCTTCTTGTAGACAGGCCAACTTATAAACGGATGCAACGGAGATTCTTAACTGTATGAATATAGTACAAAGTGGTATATGGTTAACAAGCATGGAAGAGATTAAGGAGTACCTGCGGTATTTACATGTACTTACAAAGCGCCAATATGATAGGACAATAAGATCTATCTACAGGAATGTCTGAATTGACATAGTTTCCATCCACTCCGGTATACTAAGGTGTTACTCAGATGTCTATTCAGATGAAATATTTCATAATTATAAATAAACAGTTGGTCAGTTAGAAATTTCAAATTAAAATGACTTTAAACAGTAAGTTGCTTTATTATTAGATGTTCACCCGAATAGTGCATCTACAAGCTCAACATTTTCATGCTTTAAAACTGCCTACTATAAAAACTTCAAGTAGTTTAATTGTACGAATAAAATTTAAACTGACTTTGAGAAATCACACTGATGTACAGTAATATTTACTGATGACCACGTTTCCAGCACAAATTACCGCCAATCATAATCATATCAAGGTACTCACATAACTTCCTTGCTTCATTTATACACATGAGTAAAAATGGATTAGACATTTAAATAAAATCAATATAAATCTTACGTGAAACAGAATGGAAGACAAAACACATTCGGAAATAATATTAGTGTTATCAATAAAATACAACAGAATGGGAAATAACTCACTCAGATAGGACAAGCTTTGTAGGCAGGTTAAAGGACCCTGTTGGTTGTCCCAGTTAAACAAAATAATATAATTTACAAAATACCTTGCAATGACTGTGAGTGAGGTCAACTACATAGGTCAAACTAGTAGATCAGGAGTAGCGAGATTATCAGAACATAAGAATTTAGTGGCTAAGGTTAGAATGATTTCCCCCGCGGAGACAGATGAGTAATTTAGAAAAAAGCTCAGCGATTGCAATGTATGCATTATCACACAACCACACAATAGGGTGGGAGAGGGTTAAAATTCTAAGAAGTAATCTAGGTAGGTGGAGGGAGAGGTTGATTACTGAATCCTTGTTCATTGAATCTACACACCGAACACATACAACAGAAATGACTCAATGCAAATACCAGAGATATGGAATATATTATTACCACCAGTCAGTCCAATTAGAGGAGGATAATAAATAATCTTCAAATTCTATTTCAGTTCAAACACATCACAACATTCGAACAAGTTACTTATTTATTTATTTTATTTTTATTTTGATTACAGCTTGATTCCACACCGTATTTTCAGTACAAGTGTGGAATTTTCAGCATGGATATCGGTAGCCCAAATTCAGGCCGACCATAGATATCGGGTGTGCGCCGGCAGGGGATCGAACCCCGGACCATGTGCATGGTCGGCGAGAGTCCTAACCACTGTGCCACCAACGCACTTATTTGACTATAAAAACACTCGTCTTATTTCCCATCTGATTGTAATTGATTGATAACACTCATATTATTATTTCTGAATGTACTTTATCTTATAGTGATTTTTATTCAAATGTCTAATCATCAATTTCTTCTCATGTATATAAAGGAAGCAAGAAAGTTATGTCAATACACACACACTACACTATGTGATTTATCAAAATGAAATTTTATCCATAATGCAGTTATACTATACCACTGTGCCCAAGTTTTATACTTATTTCAAGCTAGTTTCTTGAATTGGGTACAGCGTTCAGTAGTATAATTTAAGTAGTATAATCATGCCTAGAAAAATGTCTGACACATCGAAGTTCAAGAGTTTGACATATTGAAGCGCAAGTGTTCCTTGTGGAACATGTGGCTTTAAGTTAAAAAGTTTCACTAGAAGTGGTTATCAATGCTCTTGAACATTAAATCGTTTGTTTATTCGAACTAATCGCCATATTGGCGGGAGATAAGAAGGCTGCCATTGCTTTTAATCGTGTGCTGGGTGGCAGAAGATTACAGAAATACTATCGGAAGTGTTGTTGCACATTGTATTAACTTTTTTTTACAGAATCTGGCCCTGATTAACCGTTGTAAATCAGCTTTGTTATCACTTGAAGAATAAAGAATCGTGTTGCCCAATTGTCGGTTCCCTTGCGTAGCGTTCCGCGTATTAGGCTTAGTCTTCTGAATCCAGAGATACATCCAGGATCTCTCCGACCTAGATATTTGACAGCTGTGCTTTTCTTTTTTACGAGGTGAGGTTGTTAGTCTCATGCCCAACTTTCCTCCTTACCAAGCCTACTAATGGCTAAGCGAAATTTAAGAGCCGAACCTCAGACCATGCACACAGTTGGTGAGTATTCTACCAACCACTGAAACATCGATATACATAAATTATTAAAAATGTGAATAATTTTTATATTGTTTACTCTTTATCCTCCTTCTTCTAGTATTCCGATGGTCGTCAGTTATGTTCAACAAGCCAATGGTCTGAGAGAATATCCTCCATCCTTTCAGAGAATGTTAACAGGTTGTCAAATCTGAAACCAATCAAAGATAAAACACTCACATGGAATCTTCAAGAATCATCTTCATTCACTATCATTTTAATTGGTCTAGCCGGTGGACTAATATTTTTCGCTATCCTGAGTACAATACTTGGTTGTATTCTACGGCGTAGAAAGCAACAGCTGGCTCGGAGATCAGCACTTGAATCAAGTAATCAATGGGATGCACAAATCTGTAGAGATTTGAGTAAATCAATATTTGCTGCTGAAAATTTATCTGGATCACACAGTTCACAAACTAAATGTTTTGCCTCGAAAAATAATAATAATAGTTTTATAAATTCTCATCCCTCAAATTACTTTTTAAACATCCGTACAGAAGAAGGATCACGCAGTCCATCGAATTCAAGCAGTGGTATCCTAGGCCTAAATCTTCCACGACCAAGTACAGGTGGACTATCCGTCGGTACGAATATCATGTCGCCATTAGCTTCATCAACAAATCAATTAACTATATCAGATATATCACCAGTAATTACTAGATCAGTACATATGAACAGTGTAAACAACAGTTTAGGAGAAAAATGTGAATCACCGACAAGAAGTGTTAACAGTACTACTGCTGAAGCCATTGTGATGAATAGACCATTGTTTAATATCCAGTCGAAATCGGGTACAACAAGTATGATGGAGAATTTCAATCAACTGTTTCGTGATGGAACTATTGAAAGTAAGTTGGAGGTTTATTTATTATTCATTGACGTTCCCAGTGGCGGAACATAGGGCGGCTTCAAGCTAGAGAGAGGCTTGAAGTTTCTGTAGCAGAGGTGTTTAAATAAAGCAAGAACAACAGTGGTTTGTGCAGAATAATATGGTACCATCATTTATTTCGTTGGCTTCTCATCAGCTGCTTACAGCCTAAATAAATTGTGAGGTTTACGTACAGAAAAGTTATAACATACTTGCAAATTTTACATGTTGTCAGTTGACAGAAAGTTCCACAATTAGTAAAAAGTGTTCAGAAAATTGTGCTCATATAGTTTTTACACAGGCAGTTCAAGTCAAAATAAATGTATGCATACAATGGTAAAGGAGTTAAGTAATAAAGACGAGAGGTGAGTAAGATGATGAGTAACTAATAAATTTGGTAACGATGTACTGAGTTCAAATCACGTCATAGAAACAAGAGACAAGCAATATTACAAATTATATTATTAGTTACTCATCATCTTACTCACCTCTCGTCTTTATTACTTAACTCCTTTACCATTGTATGCATACATTTATTTTGACTTGAACTGCCTGTGTAAAAACTATATGAGCACAATTTTCTGAACACTTTTTACTAATTGTGGAACTTTCTGTCAACTGACAACATGTAAAATTTGCAAGTATGTTATAACTTTTCTGTACGTAAACCTCACAATTTATTTAGGCTGTAAGCAGCTGATGAGAAGCCAACGAAATAAATGATGGTACCATATTATTCTGCACAAACCACTGCTGTTCTTGCTTTATTTAAATTCATCAAGGGGAATAAATGCAGAGTTGTTTATTTTTTACAGAATGGGGGTTGCTAGCCTCATGCCTAACCTTTCACTCTGCACCAGCTTTTTAGTTTCTGGCTTAGCGAGGTAAAGGAGTGCGTTTAGTGGTCGGGGATCGAACCCGGGACCATGTGCAGGGTCGGTGAGCATCCTAAACTCTGTGCCACCGACGCACAGGAGATTCATCTAAATAGTATATTTTGAATTTCAGCTACATGAACAGAATAACTTGTTTTTCGATTACAAAAACCCGGAAGGTCCCGGGCTGGGACCCTGGCGGTAGATGAGTAGTGATAAAGAGTCTGAAATTAGGCTGGTAAAAGAGCTATCCAATGCTTCCAGCTGGTATTTCAATGGTACTCTAACAAATGTCAGCTTATGGAATCTCTATAAAGCCAAATAATGTACACCTTATCTTCAACGCACCATTTGTACAGATCTTCTGTGTTGTACTACTTCGTGCACTCCCTTCATATGGTGTGCCTTTCTTTGTGTTCCTTTCACGTCACCCGTGTTTCCCTGCAACACTGAATCATTTGCTTTCTCTGACATCAAATCTCTCTGGTTGCTATTTGATATGTTTGTGTGTATCTTTATATACTACTGACAAATCTTATCAGTAGCATACGCCAAAATGTAACCAGTCAAATCCCTACAAAAACCAGCACTTGAGAGAAATTTATGTTGAAGTAGTCACTTGTGAGAAAGTGTTGGGTGATATGCGCTATCTTCCTCCCCGTTGAAAGTCATTAGCAAGGTGAAAACTTCACCGGAAGGCCGTTCCCCTGAGATATGAATTTTTACAGTCTACTTATTGGTTTGTTGGAGGGGATTTCTCAAATAAATGCAAATTCAACCCAAAATTTCGACTTATGAAAAGGAGAGATTGTAACTGAATAGGGCACCGGAGGTAGAAATAGTCCCTTATACACTTCTATCATAATCAAAATTGTAATCACAAGTTTGAGAATCTAACTGACTCGGAGAAATCAGCTTCACTTGGCGAATTAATAAAGGTCAAAAGAGGGAAGCTTAAAGGTTTTCCATCCAAATCTGAGAGCGTCTAGCACCGCGTACCCATTACCATACAAGGTATCGAATTAAAATCTTTTAATGCTTCCAAAATGGTTTATGAGTTTTAAACTTAATAAATTGTGTGATAAAGTGCAATCGCTGGCCAGTGTCACTGGTGAATATCAGCCTTACATCCAACTTAGTGGAGCATACTCCGTAATTGTGGCTGAGTACTTCTGATAAAGAAGAATTTTTTCAATGCTGCATAGTTTAATCAAGTCTGAACCACAGATTGATGTCAGTTAGCGAAGCAATACAAATATAGGTAGAGCTGGATAGTTGTCTCACTGCTTACGTTCGAGGCTCTTCAACAGTACGCACCAACGGCTCCACTGGGGATTGAATGCAACACCCTCAGATCATGAGGAGAGCTCATACATCATTCAACCGCAGTCATTTAACCCAGTGGCCTATGATTTTAAGTTTCTACTAATCCGCTATATACGGCACAGCTGTCGACCAATGTCATCTGCAAATACATATATATCCTTGCAACCGACCTGTTATACCCCACTAGTCACGAATTCTTACAGGAACTTCAAGCAATTTCCTCCTGTAGTCAGTTAATAGTGACAGTCAGATTAATTTTCAAGTACTGGTTAGTAGGGATTTGTTTCATCTAAAGTTCAATCATTGATGGACGTCAATTACGGAACAACCAAAAACCAAGGAGTAATAAACAGCTGTTTACTCCTATGGTTTGTGCTGATGAAGATTCTCAAATTAGGACGAAACAAATGTCGAGTACTCCTTGGTTCCCAGTTATGTACTAACTAATACCAACTTGTTATCCAACCTGGAAACCTTATATACTAAATGGCACGTAAGAAGTGTGTGCTTACTATTTACTATGAAACAACTTTCATTTCGGTTTGGATACAAATACGTGGGTTTTATAATTTGTAGCACATATGTGAAGTGAGTTCTTCCATACGCGTCAGAAACTTGGTGTGTCACGAGTAGGACTGCCTTCGCTCTATACTGAAGATCAAATGACTGGTGAGAAAGAATTAGTAACAAGAAACTCTGGCAACAAGTCAATCAAGAGCCGATTGCTCAACGAATATGTAGGAGAAAATGGAGACAGACAGGGCACACGCAAGTGAGGAGGCCATCAAACGACAGGTCACTCAATGCAGGTTATTGTTCGGGTGGAACCCGAATAGGAAACGACGAGTGGATCATCCTAGGGTGACATGTGGGAGAACGTGTGTTGGGGATGAGCAGATGATAGATTATGGGAAATCGTGGTCCCAGCCAGCTGAAGAGGACCAAAGAAAATTGAAGAGGAAAGTGAAGATCTGTTGTTGAAGCCCTATGCTCCACTTGGAACCCAAGGGAATAATAATACTAATGCTCTGAACCACATTGAACTAGGACCATCTGTCTGTTCTGTAAAATATTTGTGTGATTCACTATCTACTTATGAGTAGTATAAAACTAAATATAAAATTTTCACGGTTGTATAATTATTTTCAGTTCATCGTATGCCTATACCAGTTGACCAATTACAAGAAATAATTTATCAAGCAAGAAGTAATAATTATATTAACTTTCAACAAGAATTTCAAGCTATAGAACAGATATCAAAGTCACGATATATCAGTGCAGTACATTCAAATTTAGATATGAATAAGTCAAAAAATCGATATCCAAATATATTAGCCTATGATCGTACACGGGTGACAATACAATCAAGTAATCATATGAATATATCAGGATCAGATTATATCAATGCTAATTATATTGATGGTTACAGAAAACAGAATGCATTTATAGCAACTCAGGTAAGTAGTTGATATATATATTTCTTTAATACAATTAGTTCCCTTTGTGAAATTAGACAAAGAAATAAGATGTAATTAGTCTGAATCGTGTATTGGGTATTTGCGTACAGCAAATTTCGAACAATCTGATCACACACACGGACTCGTCATAGGAATGTGTGTACATGAAATTAATAAAGAGTTAAGAGGTGAGAAATAGAAATAAACTTAGGTACAAGTTGGAAGGACAAATTAGAGGTGAAAATAACAATGAAGATCGCTCATTAAACCATATAAAAGAGGTAAAAGTATATTTGCTATGGTATCAAAACAGGGTTTACCAAGGAAGGTGGTTCAGCGTGATGACGAATTGTTGCTTTTGACGCATAAAGGTGGTTTAAGCTTTCTAATTGTCAGCTAGGGCTTCCATAAAATTTAGGATACGCCCTCCCCCAAACACTTTTTATAGGCGGGTGTAAAAGACGTGTGAAAACATCAATTTTATGTCCCGTCCCCTCTACAATATGTTTCGCAATAGAGGAGCTAGGTCTTCGTCTGTTCTCAATATTAATGGATTCTGAAGATTCTATTTGTTTCTGGAGCTATTTAGGAATATGCTCTGAAGCCAGTCCTTACTTGAAGAGATCGATGAGTCCTCCCTTCTATGTATGTGTGTGTGTCCACACGTAAATTCAAGTTGGTAAATACAACAGTAGGATGTGACATCATTTTCCGCATGTGTTCAAAGGGCTTCGATAGATGGATGTATTGATATATTCGCTTCACATTCCTAATTATTAAGATATTAGCTGCATAGAAAGTCTTTTTGACCACAGCAGCGTTCAGTCTTTGTCTAGTTATCAAGCTGCTATGATGCCCCATATAGGGTAGGTAGCTTGATATACACGTCTTTCTTAGTAACGAGTTGGAGAGTGAGTGGGTCTTGGTGTTCTGACTACTTTATATCTCCTGATGAACTTGTTTGGATAATTGTTATCAACCAGAGTTTGTGTCAACTTTCTTTCTTCTTCATCAAGTGTCTTCAGTGCAAATTCGTTGGATTCTACTGAAGAGGCACCTTACTAAGGCTCTTTTGTACCGAACACGGCAAAACTGTGATAATTAGGATCCTGTCCGTCAACTAAGCAATATGTCTAGGAAAGATAAACAATTATCTTCCTCTTCTAGAGACAGATGTAAGTGATATGCTATTCTGAACTTCATTCATTCGATTTAAAATTGAGGTGGCAGAACAAGACTTATCACTGATGATTACAATATCATCTACATACCTTCTATAAAGTGGCGAATTTTCGATTAAATCCTCGGATAAACTCTCAGTGTACGACATATAAATATCTGCTAAATGGGGTCCTAACGGACTTCCCATAGCAACACCACCGACCTGGCTTGAGCAATCGCCTTCAAATGTAAACCTAACATTGATAGTACAACATACTAGTAATAAATCCCTTAAATAAGATATAGGAAACGGGATGAAAAAATTGTGTGTGTGGAAATGTAATCACACAAGATGTCAACTGTTTTGAGCAGAGGCACATTAGTGAATAACAAGTTTACATCAAAAGAGTACATATTCTTATTCATAACATTAATATAGTCAAGAAAATTAACCAATTCAAATGTATCTTTTACCCTATACAAAGCAGATTTACCATTACCTCTGTTATTTGGTTTAGTGATGATCTTCATTGTTACCTTGACCTTCATTATATCCTATCAATTTGACCTAAGTCTATTTGTATTTCTCACCTCTTAACACCTTTATTAGTTTCATATATACAGATTCCTATGACAAGTCCGTGTGTGTAATCAGATTGTTTGAAATGTGTTGTGCGCGAATACCCAATACACGATTCAGACAAATTACGTCTTTTTATTGCTTTATCTAAATTTATATTTTTTTATAAATTAAAATTCGTGTGATCTGGAAATAAATTAGAGTAAAAGTTTGCTGCTAATCTACTACTATCCATTACATCTAGTGTCTTACGTTAGACGAATTGCTCAATGCAGTTCCATATTTTAACGGTGGCTTTCTCAAGTGTTTCATGCATGATTCATGGGAAAACCACCACTGGGAAGCTGTTTTGTCAGCCTAGCTTGGAACTCTTCAGCAGTGCGCACCCACGGACTTTCAAAACCATAACCTTCTGGTTAAGCAGCGAGCTTGTTGAGCACTAAGCCACTGGGACCCACCAATCCAATGGTCAATTAGTCCATGAATTCCAACTTCTGCCAATTCACGATAGAGAGCGACTGGCACTAGCCGATGCTGTCAGTGGCAATTATTTGTCCTCGTACCTGACAGTGAATTCTTTAGGTTGATATAGGCGACAGTATAGAATTGCGAATTGAACTATATTATTCATTGGGATGACCAACCTTCGCACACTTCAAATTTAGTTTTAATTGCTCGAGTTTGACTGCAAATAGATATCAGCTAGAGAACCATTGAAAACCAGCACTGGGGTACTGCACAGCTATTTGAGTATCATCGGCAGTACTCACCCACCGGATTTCGAACCCAGGACCTTCCGGTTACAAAGCGAGGTAGCTGATAGGCCATTCAGCGACTTGGACTCTACTCAGTGGCCAGCAAATGAGTTCTAACTTCTAGAAATCTGTGATTTCGGCATTACCACAAAACACTGTCATCGCTAGCGTGTATTTGACCTCACTCGCGACAGTATGGACCCCACTGATCATGACGTCTCACTAGAACTAACTCCAGGAAAATCCATCCTGTAACCAGTCACTATTAGCGAGCATCAGACTAATTATCAAGCGTCGATTTGTTTTTCGAGTCTGACCAAACTAGGCTTACGAAACAGCTATCCAGTACTCCAGTACTGGTTTTCAGTAGTACTCTAACTGATGTCAATCCGTGATTAAACTCGAAAAACAAATTTATTCCCTAAAAACCAACTCATGAAAATTTAATTACTAGACTTTAGTCCTTGTCTTAAGAAACACTAGGATCGGCCCACTTAGACATTTCGACATCCTTCTGGTCTATGAATGCTCTAATATTTGACATTTTAACGTAATTTTAATACAGTTTGTTCTTTGGTACTTTTATCGAAACGTAACTCAATACCTGGTTTGAATTAACTGCATTTTCTTTTGAAAAAATTGAAGACCCATTTCGTCTTCATAAGTCTCTAAAATCAGACGGTGATAAATAAATAAATAAAAAATATATATATTATCTGTAGAACTTCATGAGGATATATGCGCCAGTATCAAATTACACAGGACTGACTCGCATCAATATGTTTAAAGACCATACTAAATGTACCGGCCAACTACACTCGTGGTTTTGGTTTCGATTCCCAGACCGATGCACGCTCCCACATTTCACTCAGCCAGTAGTAAGATTGGTAAAGATGGAAGGCTAGGTAGGTGTGACGCTAACAACCTCATCGCATAAAAACAATATCGTCTATTCTGAAACTTCAAGGCTCAATCTTGAAGCCCCATGCATCTCATCCCATTTGGGACTCGTCGGCTGGATGTACCTGCATTCCACAGCGAATAATGATTTTCCCACCGAGGCTCGAACCCAATGCCCATAGTTTCAAACGCCAAAGCGCTATCCACTCATGAACTAATTGGTCTAGTGGATAGCTCTTCGGAGTTTGGAACTATGGGCACTGCGTTCGAGCCTCGGCGGGAACATCATTACACCCTGCTGAATGCAGGTACATCTAGCCGACGAGTCCCAAATAGGAAGAGATGCGTTTCATGCCGGATTCCACTACTGCTAATCACCATCCACCAATTAACTCCTAAGGAAAACTATGGTCAGTGGAAACGGAATTTTTCAGAATATGATTGTAAAATCGATCGTTTCACTCTTCTACTGCTTTTAAAACAGAAACAAGTAAGAATTGTCAGCGTGATCGTACCTAGTTTTGATTCAAAGCAGGATTTTAATACATTTCTTAACTACGTTGGAAACCATTTTAAACTAACTACACATAAGATGCAGACTGCAGGAGAGGAAGTTGAGAAGGGGAGCAGATATGGGTTCAGACCGCCATCCAGTTCAAGAAAGCTTCAAGGTGAAGCTGAAATCCCTCAGAACAGCTGGAGACAGGCCACAATTCATGTTCAACGTCCAGAAGGTGAAAGACAAAACTACAAGGGATAACTCCACTACAGATATCAGAGCAAAGTCGGAAGCTCCGCATGGCATCAATGAGGAAAATTGTGTGTAGAAGAACACTGGAACTCTCTGAAGGTTAGTGATGTTCAAGGAAACGTGTACAACTGCTCTAGAAAGAAAGAAGAGACAAGACGAGGAATAACTCTCAATGCATATTTACCTGGAAGATAACTGAGTAGAGCGGGTGGTGAAAGAGATGACTCAATGCAAAGATGGGCAACAGAAGGAAAAGCTGAGTTCATTGTACATTATACTGAATAAATAAGTGAAGAGGAGTGATAGAAAAGACAAACGACAATTCTACGACATACTGGCTGGCAAGTGAAGCAAAACAAGCTATCTGCAGGTAGAAGGGATCTCAGGATATTATGTCACATAAACAGGTCACTCACTATCCAAGAGGAGATGAACCCAGATGATGAAACCAAAAAAGAGGTTCAAGGGAACCTAATAACCAAGAGGGAGAGACAAATAAAACAATGGGCTGATTACTTCAAAGGACTCTTGAATCGACCATCACCTGCAACTCGCCCAAAAATACTAACAACAGCCCTCACGGAACGGCCAGTGGACACTAATCTTCCAACGAATGCATAATTCTCAAGTGCGATCAAGTTACTGAAGTCCGGGAAGGCGGTAGGACCAGACGGAATCCCCACCGAGGTACTGAAAGCGGACCCAAACAATATGCTTACCCCATTATTGCAAATTGTTTGGAAGGAAGGAAAGATAACTGCTGATTGGAAGAAAGCCTATGTCGTCAAGCTGCCAAAGAAAAGGCGACTTAGGTTTCTGCAAAATCTGGCACGGAAGAATGCCCTTGTGCATGCCAGGTAAAATACTGAGCCGCATCATCCTGGAGAGAATAAAAGATGCACTGGTTGCAGAACTCCGCCAGCTCACCAGAACAAGCTGAACTCAGGAAAAGTGAATCATATCCTGACCAAATTACAACTTTAAGCATTGCCATCACATAAAGCATAGAATGGCAGTCAAACCTATACCCCAAATTCACCCACTTCGTAAAGACCTTCGACGGACAGCATTGACCGCGGAGTAATTTGAAAACTACTTCAACATCACGGCTTGCATTGCCCAAATTTTTATCAACCTCATTAAACAGTTGGCTATATGACAATGCCTATCATATGTCAGGTGATCCACAATGGAAAACTCAGTGAAGCCTGACTCGGAAGTGAATACAAGAGTAAGACGAGGGTGGCTGGCTGTCTACTATCACCCACAATGATATTCCTAATTGTAGTGGACTGGATTATGCGTCAGACTGTGCATGGGGAATGAGAAGACAAGAATACGCTCCACTGACCGATAAGAAAACTCCAGATGATCTGAATTTCGCGTGTGGATGATTTATGTTTATCGTCACACAAACCAGAAGATTTGCAGTCAAGTGAAAACCAGCAAACTAGCTGAAGAGGCTATCAGTGATGATACGACCCCAGGTGAACATAGTGAAGATGGAGGTGATGAAGATAAACAACCAACCAACAGCACCAATCAGTATCGACGGGAGAAATCTGGAAGAGGCTACTTCCTTAATTTATCTAGCCAGCCAGAAACGTTTCAACCACAGGTGACAGCTCGGGTGAAGATGTCGAAGCCAGTAAGAATCGGGAAGGCAAGATACACTTTCACCAACCTGAAATCAGTTTGGAAATCTTCTGCTTCACTCACTCGGCCAGCCAGCCAGCCAGCATAAACAACAAGATTCGGATTCTAGTCAACACTCATGTCAAGCCCCTCAGTCAGTCAGTCAATTCTTCTATATGGGTTAGAAACTTGGTGAACGTCTCACGAAAAGTATTTCGAACAGACCCCATACGCTTGCTCCACACTGAAGATTAGATGTATGGATGGCTGACCATACAGAATTACCAACAAGAAACTCTGGCAATGAACGAAGCAACCAAGAAACAGTACTGTATCACTGATTGTCTTATCGAATAAAATAATTCTGTTGTTATGGTATTTCAGTTCAGGGTTTTTTCTCCAAAATTAAGAATAAAGCATGAAAGCATGAAGTATGAATGATATTCAACTTGATTGGTTTAGATCAGTGCACTGTGATTTCGTATACATTGGGCAAATTAACCATCGAACCAATCAAATCATCTGTTTTTGTCGGTAGTTTCATTCGCCCTTCACCCACCCACACACCCACCCACACACACACAAACACCCGGAATTCTTCTACATCAAAAGGAACTTGAAGCACAATAGTGTCATTAGATATGTACAAGTATTTGCATGTATCTACTTACGTGCTCTGATGTGACTTCGCCTTAAACGAAGTATGCATAGCAACTGATCCTAATGAAAGCTTCCTACTGACCTTGTGTTTTTTACTATTTCAAAAAATGCAGGATATGATAGGAATAAAATTGCTTTGTTAAAACTTCTAAATCACTTCCTTAGGTTTTAGGTTAAAATTTATTGGAGCGTAAGAAAACTTTTGAAGTTTGTTAAATATTTTTTATACCAATTTATCTATTTATCATTCCCTTTAAGTTCCGAGTGGAACATACGGCTGGCTTCAACAACACATCTACACTTTGTTCTATTTTCTGCCATCCTCTTCAGCCGGCGTGGGGCCACGACCCACCATAATCTCTCATCCCTTCCTCACATGATCTCCTCCATATCACCCTTGTATGGACCACCCACTCGTCGATTCCCATTGGGATTTCATTGCCTGGTGTGCCTCCATGATCACCTGGAGTCGCGTCTTCACTGCCAGCCACTTCAGCCAGTTAGCTGGTTTTCGCCTGAAGTTCGTCGAGTTTGTGTGACAATGAACATAAATCATCCACACGCGAAATCTGGGTCATCTAGAGTCTTCTTATCGCTGTTCTAGCGTATTCCTGTCTTCTCACTCCCCACGCACAGTCTGACGCATAATCCAGTGCACAACAATTAGGAATATCATCGGTGATAATAGGCAGGCTGCCTTGCCTTACTCTCGTATGCACTTCAAATGTCACGCTGAGTTTCTCTTTCTGGATCACCCGGCACATGGCATCGTTATGTAGACAGCTGTTGAATACGGTTGATAAAGACTTGATGTACGCCATAGTGCTGAAGTAGTTTCCAAATTACTTCTCTGTCAACGTTGTAGAAGGTCTTTTCGAAGTCAGTGAAGTTGAGGTACAGGTTTGACTGCCATCTAATACATTTCGTACATTTATTCCCCTTAATGAATTTGAACAAACCACGAACAACAGTTTTAGCAAAATTAAGTGGTACCATCTTTGATTATTTCGTTACCTTCAAATCAGTCAGCTTACAGGGCAAAAACATTATTAAATGTATCTACAAAAACAATTTTAACATACTTGCACAGACAGTTCATTTTAAACAAAAATCAATCGATTAATATACACATACACTAATAATATATACATATATATGCAATATTAAACACCATTTGGAACAATAATAAACATACACAATGGAAACTTTTCAGCATTTCGCATTCGGATGAGAGATGAAAAATACCCAGTTACCAGGGCAAAGAAAGACTGATAACCGCTTCTTTCTGGATGCATAAATCGAAAGCTTACGTCTAGAGGGAACAAATGCTTTAAACAGTACCATTGCCAGGCATCTCATCGACACAGGACATCAGGTGGACGTCGAAATTCGTTCAAAATTATCAATAAGCAAAAGAGCTCAATCCTCCTTAAGTTTGCTGAAGCCATTTCAATAAGCACCTGAAACCTGACTTATGAGTCGAGAAAGAAGCGGTTATCAGTTTTTCACTGCCCTGGTAACTGGATATTTTTTTCACCCGAATGCGAAATGCTGAAAAGTTTCCATTGTGTATGATTATTATTGTTCGGAGTAGTGTTTAATATTGCGTATGTATATATATATATATATATATATATATATATATATATATATATATATATATGTACACATTATTAGTGTATGTGTATATTGATCGATTTATTTTTGTTTAAAATGAACTCTGTGCAAGTATGTTAAAATTGTTTTTGTAGATATATTTAATAATGTCTTTGGCCTGTGAGCAGCTGACGAGAAGGCAAGGAAATAAAAGATGGTACCACTTTATTCTGCAAAAACTGTAGATCTTATGCGTTGTTGTAGAGTTTAGATGTTAGATACTCGTGTAAATCTACTGATTTATTTTAGAGTAGTAAGTAAAAGAAAGGATAAAAATCATGCTGTTTTCTTTAAAAATCGACAGTGTTAGTGAAATGACTATGTCCAGATTAAGTGTGTAATATTATGCCAGAAGTTGGTAGGTTATCACATAATACAAAGTTGTTCAGGATGTCAGTATCATTCTATCATAAGCATTTCTATAAATAAGTAGAGGGGGGACCAACTGATCTCATGAAATTCATTCAACAATCCTCAAAAGAAATTATTATCACCTTTTTGTGAGATGTTCCATGTGCATTATTATTGTTATCATTATTCGTCTCTTGGATTGAGAATGAAAGACTGGGAGGGTTTCAGCACAAGATATCTACTGAACTTTATTTTCTGCTGTCTTTTTTAGTTGACTCTACACGGCTACCTGCAAACTTTCATCCAACCACCCATGTCACTCTTGGAGGTTGAATTCATTGCTTCCAGTTAGGGTTTCATTCAAAGGCCTGAAGTGTGATATTACTCATGTGTGAGTAATAGGCTGTTAGCCAATTCACTGCTTGCTATTTGTGCTTTCTTCCTGACCATCTCATCTTGAGTACTAAACAAAGGCGTTTGTTGATCAAAGTTAGCAATCATCCATCATAAATGCTCCTTGTGATTCACGTGCTAAGCCTCTGAACTGTATTGGAAACATTAGCTTCATATCAGTGCTGAAAAATCGGATCTTGTCCCTTCTGTTATTTACTAAAGATCTCCTAATTGATTTCCGAACGATTGATATCTGTCTTGATTTCCTGATCCGATCATGGGCGGCGTAATATTACTCGGCTACTGTGAGTGGAAGGCATGATCTCCACCAAAATTAATCCCATTGATGGTGATTGGTATGTGCTGCTGATGGGGTGTGTTTATCATCTGCGTCATCTGTATGTTTACCAAAAGCCCCATCTTCTCTGCTTCTTCCGTCTATTTGTTTGTATTAACGATGTGGCTCTTCCAGCTTTTGAGACATGAGAAACAGATCAACCTGTGAAATCCAGATCTTCTAGAATGTTTGTGTCAGTCTAGTGTATATCCCTCTTCTTACCCCCCCCATGGTTTGTTGCATGATCCGATCCACCACAGTCAAAAAATATCATCGGTGTGATGGTGGGAAGCCTAGCCTTGCTTGTATCCTCCCTTGAAATGCTTCGCTGAGCTTTCCTTTGTGAAGTATTTGGCTGGTGGCATGAGTATCAATGAGGTCTATATATATACAGAGGTAATGAAGATTCCTGGCCAACTGCAACAGCAACAATAACAGACAACAATCAGCCAGCATGAATGGGAGAAATCTGAAAGAAGGAGCCTCCTTCACCTACTCACCTACCTGGGAAGCATCGTTCCAACTACAGGCGGACGGAACTGATGAGGATATTAAAGCGAGGATCGGCAAAGCAAGGCAAGCTTTCATTACTCTCTCAAGTCTGTGTGGAGATCAACAGCACTACTCAGCATGAAAAATAAGATCCGGATTTCCAACTCCAATGTGAAGTCAGTGCTACTAAACGGATCAGAGACTTCGCGCGTCACGAAGAGCACTTCAAACAAACTACAGACCTTCATCAACAGCTGTCTTCGCTCAAGATCAGATGGCCAGTCAAAAAAGATCAGCAACAGGGGTCTCTGGCAATGAGCGAACCAACCCAGCAGGAACCAACTGTGCAACAAATATGCAGGAAGAAATGGAGGTGGATTGGAGGCCGTACTCTGAGAAAACAAACCATCAAGTGACATCACACGCCAGGCCATCGCTCAAGTGGACCCTAATGGAAGAGGCGAGTTAGTGTTCGTCAATGCGAGGGTTAAATGGAAGATGAGGAGGTGATGTGAAGAGGAGATGAAAGCATGTGGGCAGACATTGAGCCAGGTGACGAAAACATTGGCGGAGAACCGAACGCAGTGGAGACGTGCGGCTGAAGCCCTATTTTCCTCTAGGAACTAAAGGAAACAATAATAATATTTTTACATAACAGCTGGATGTTGGATGTCATGAACATAATTTTAGCGGTGGAAAGATGGCAAAAGGCAGAATCATGTGCTCGAATATAATTTAAGTTCCATTCGGAAATGGAATTCGTTTCTCTTAGTGCATCATTCTAAGCTATCCAGACGACAAATAATCCCTTACAGAAATGAAGAGGGAATCTCAAATGCTACTGTAACAATAGAAGGCAAGAGACTTGTTAAAAGAATGTTTATTTGGAATTTGGAATCTCTATATAGTGAAATTACGTACATCTAATCTCGAAATCACCATTTTCACAGATCCTCCGAGTTGTGCCAGTTCTGCCCTCCCTTCTTATTGTGTGTGTTTCTTTGTGTTCCTTTCACATCGTCTACCATGTATCTCTGCAACCCTGAATCATTTGCTTTCTCTGACATCAAATCTATCTAGCTGCTATTTGATATTTTTGTGTGACGATGAGTGTCTCTTTGGATACTACTGATAAGACTTATCAGTAGCACATGCCACACTACCAGTGTAAAAGTCACTTCTTACTGCTGATAAGAAGTTTTGTGAAATACAGTTGGCAGATACTTCTTTCAATTTGAGATATTTTTCAGCTCTATAGACTAAAAGACCCGGTTGACCCAATTAGACAAAATAATATAATTTACAAAATAACTTGCAATGACTGTGAGGTAGGTGAACTACATAGGTCAAACTGGTAGATTGGGGGTATTCAGATTGTCGGAACACAAGAATTTAGTGGCTAAGGTAAGAATGGTTGACCCAGAGAAGATAAGTAATTTAGAAAAAAGCTCAGCAATTGCACTTCACGCATTAACACACAATCACACAATAGGGTGGGAGAGGGTTTAAATTCTAAGAAGTAATCTATGTAGGTGGAGAGCGAGATTGATTACTGAATCCTGCCTGGTTCATCGAATAATCTACACCCAACACAACACATGCAACAGAAATGACTCAATGCAAATACCAGTGATATGGAAGATATTATTATCACCAGTCAAATCAGAGGAGGATAATAAATAATCTTAAATTGCATTCTATTTTAATTCACATACATTATAACATTCTAACAAGTTACTTATTTTGACTATAAAAACACTCGGCTTATTCCCAATGTGATTGTAATTGATCAATAACACTCATTTTATTATTTCTGAATGTACATTATCCCATACTGATTTTTATTCAAATGTCTAATCATTAATTCCACTCATGTATATGCATGAAGGAAAAATTTGTGTGAGTGACTTGCTATAAATATGAGCAATAATTTGTGCTCGAAACGTCATCAGTAAATATTACTGAATAACACTGTGAGACTCTATCAAAATAAGATCTTATCCATAATGAAGTTATACTCTACCACAGTGTCCTAGTTTTATACTTATATCAACGTAACTAAGATCTTATTTTTTCCTGTCCTCACTATTTTTAATTTATCCAGATTGCGTGAGTGAGACAATAAAGCGTCTTAATCAAGTGGGCGTAAACTATTATATAAAGTGAAGTTTCTTCCGCTAGTTAACTAGGTTCTTCTCCTTAGGCATCATGCTGGCATTTTCCGTTGTGTATAGTCCAGTCAAAGAGGGGAAAAATATCAGCAACCTGGCAAATTTCATATACGATAGGTTTATTCGATATAACATACAGTGTGGCAGAGTGTTATTCACTGGATGACGAATGCTGCACAATTGTTTGCTCATAATGAGCGAAATATAAGCTCACTTTTTAAAATTTTTCCTGTGCTTTTGAAGGTTCTATAGCGATTGGGTTTATCTCCCAGGTTACGGTCACCAGCTCTACGGCCAACCCTCATACCCCCCAACACATTTTAGAGACAATAATAACCGGTTAGTAGGCCAGTGAACTGGTAAAGTAGGCAAGAACAAATGCAGAAAGAAGTATATATGAATCACATACATGCTGAGAAAACAGATGATTAACATCTGGTGCCAGGCATACCTTCGAGCGGGACTTGGATAGCGAACGACGAATTGGGTGTCCGAGGGTGACATGCAGGAGATTGTATCAAGAGGAGATGAGAGCTTATGGGCAATGTGTAACCAGCATAGGAAGAATGAAAAGAAAAAAAGGAAATAGAGACGGGCTTCTGAAGCCCTATGTTCCACTTGGAACCCAAAAGAATAATAATAATAACGAATGTCAGCATGCTCTGCCTTCAAAAGAGAAGCAACTCAAACACTTCTAGTTACCTGAGTGTTTTGCAATCAAGCCTTAAATTCGTACTAAAATGTCTTTTTCTAAGGCAGCTACTCAACGTCTAAACCAGAATATTCACCATAGAAATTCACAAATAAGTAAATAAAAGTACAGAGAGAATGAGTGAAAAATTTAGCATGTCTGAGAAACGTCTGATCGCAGGGATTTACTACAGGTTTGACCACGAGTTGATATGAGTTGGAGAACCATTGGAAAACCAGCAGGGAGTACTGGACTGATGTTTCATCCTAGCGTGGGACTCTTCATCAGTACGCACCCCCTTGGCTTCGAACCTAGGACCTTCCGATTACAAGGCAAGCTCGTAAACGAATATGCATCATATCCTGACAGAGTGCTCACAAATGGTAAAATAAAGAGTGAAATCAGAAATCTCATGATACAACGATGAACAACAGTGTGTTAGAGGAAACAAAATGGTCTTATAATTAGGTTCATCACTTTTAAACTATACCGTCAGAGATGAAATTTCACCGTGATTTCTATTGAAAACCATATCACGATCTTCAATTCGCTTGATACCATGAATAGAAAGCAGAAAATTCAGTTGGTATATGCTACTGACCGCCACAAGTGTTTATTAGTTGAGTCCTCTCAGGTAAACTGTTTTTTATTCCTTTACGTTTCCAGTAGAACATGGTGGGCCTCAAGCTAGTAGCTTGAAGTTTCGGTAGTAATGGTGGTTGTTTTTACGGGATGGGGTTGCTAGCCTCATTCCTGTCCAACCGTCCCTCTTTACCAGTCTTATTACTGGCTTGACGATGTAAGGGAGTGAGTCTGGTGGCCGGGGATCGAACCCCGGGAACCACATGAGACTTGATTGGCGAGCATCCTACCGCTGTGCCACTGACACTGACGTAAACTTCTACAGTATCACCAGAAATACTAATAAACGCAATATGTCGTTTGAGGTTTACAGATTAAAACAACTGTGATCCATGAATAATCAGCGATGAAAATCTACTTAAGCGTAGACTTCTTTGAGAAATGACATCAGCTAGAGAATCAGTGAAAACGTACGAGCACTGGACAAGTGTTTCATCCTAGTTTGAGATTCATCAACACTGTTCACCAGCTATCTCATCAGGGATCTAATGTTAAATCTGAATGTCAGCCTCTCTCTTATTTGTGATTGACCGCTGAATTGATAACACGGCACTTCCATCAGCATATGCTGTAACTGACGAGGCCCACTAACTTGAGTGTTAGCAAGGACATTCACTAATAAAACTGGATAAGAGTCGCACTACATTTGGGCACTAAAGAAGTTAAACTTAATAAGCAGCTGCATTCCTGACTGACCGGTTTCAATGTTGAACTACTTTGCACAGATGTGCACCAATTCCAGTCGCTACACTCCCTCCATGTAGCACATAAAGCAAGGGAAGACAGTAAAGAGAGATCCAAAAGAGCAAGAGAGAGAGACAGCTAATAAACAGAAATATGGGGCAAAAAGTATAGCCATCTGGAAGAACATTAGAGGGTTATTGGATATTATAAATCACAAAGAGTGAATACATCTGTGCTGTCAGTGACAACGAGGAATTTCAGCCATATCACTAATTGTTTCCAGCCATTGGTTTTTACCATCCTGAGGACCCCGTGGCTTAAACTATCTGTTGTGGATTTCATCTCACTGCATTTCAAATGAACTGGTGTATTAGCAAGATGCTTATCTCAACCTGAACCTCACAGGTATGTAGCTTAGTGAAGCCAGTGGTGCGTATTTCTGAAGGGTCACAAATTGGGAAAGAAGAACATTCCTGTACAGCCTGATTTTCAGTATTTTTCTAACTGTTGTCAGCTTCTAACGAAACCCAACCTTTAAAAATATTAGAGAGATCAGTTAATATGGCAAGATCCTTACTGCATGCTAACGAGTGATTTGGGCATTTTCCAAGTACTCTCCTCCATTCGTTTGTATCCCTGCTCATCCCAGATGTAGCTGTTTAGACTCAGCTCAAGAAGCCGTGTCATTTCAGACAACCTGAATCCCACCCCAAATATTTATGGTCTCCAAAAGGAAAATGTTGTAAACGAAGAATTTAATTCTGTATATGACCAATTTCTCCAAACAGCTATTCAAATTATTTATCAGTAGTATGTTAATAATATAATAAATAACGGGAATTATTAGCATCATTTTCACATCAGTCAGGCAATCTAAACTTTTCTCTCTTTGGCTGAAGGCAAGAGACTTGGTAAAGGAATTTTTATATGGAATTCGGTACCTCTTTATAGTGGAATTATGTACACCTTATCTTCAAATCACCATTTGCACAGATCTTCCGTGTTGTACCACTTCTACTCCCCCCCTTCGTATTGTGTGCCTTTCTTTGTGTTCCTTTCATGACTCCCATGTATCTCCGCAATGCTGAATCATTTGCTTTCTCTGACGTCAAATCTCTCTGGCTGCTATTTGATATTTTTGTGTGACGATGAATGTCTCTTTATATACTACTGATAAATCTTATCAGTAGCACAAACCACACTACTAACATTTTTAAAAGTAAAGGATGCACATTTCTGAAATGTTACACATTATCATCGCTTAGTGATTTCTCTGTAATGATACTATACTGATTGCTAATATCTTTGAAATCAATAGCTGACGTCATACATAAGTGTCTTGGGCCTTAGAAGATGACAAGATAATCGAAAGCACGGAGTGTAACAACAGAAGACAAGGGCCAGGCAACAGATCGTTTATTAAGGAAAATCAACACATATTTATAGATTTTAATGTACATTATTGTAGATTATTGTTAGTAGAAAATACAGTCTTTTGATTGGTTGTTTCGCACAGAAAGTTAACCTTGCATCTCTTTGTGGCTGGCTGTGTCAGAGCATTTATATGCTAACTGTATCCGCCTACGCAAAGCCTTTGTTCTCATTTTCTCACCACCAATATTTGGGACATAAACATTGACTTCAATTACTGTCTACCAACTTTGGCTAGCAGCCAGCTCTCACCACAGGAGTACTAAGCAACCGATGTGCCAAAACTGTTTTGATACGTCTGAAACCTCTAGTAATATTTTATATCCATTATACAAAATAATTTAAGAAAATATCTAAGACAATAAAACATGTAATATATGCTTAACTGCCAGGGACGGTGCAGCTGTTGATATCTTTGGACATCGTTTAGCATAGTAGTGAAGTGTAGGCTGTGAGAATGTTAGGAATCAGTGGCTGGAGACTGTCAGTTGATTACGCAACATTCTTGGAACTTTAAATCTTCCCACATTTTATCTTTTATGTCGAAATTATTACCATATGTTGGTTTGCGGGGATTCAATATGATTGGGTACAGGATTTCATCATGAGATGACGTTGATTAGAGAACTATTGTGAAACTATCACTGGAGTACTTGATAGCTGTTTCGTCAGCCTAGTTTGGGACTCCTCATCAGTACGACGTACCTACTCCACTTCCGGAATTCGAGCCCAAGACTTTCCGGTTACAAGGGGAGCCATCCCAAGCCGTTCAGCCCACTGGAACCCAATCCAATAGCCAGCCAGTGCATGAATTCCAACTTCTGCCAATTCACTCACGATATAGACCGACTAGCACTAGCCAGTGTCATCCGTGGCGAGTATTTGTCCTCACACCCAACCTGATGTACCCCACTGGTTGGTCACGACTCCTCACTAGGATGCATCCTGCCTGAATAAAGGGCCAGTCACCGCTAGTGGGCATCAGCCTGATATTCAAGTGTTGGTTTGTAGGGATTTGATTTGATTGGTCCTGGGTTCGAACCCCGGTAGGTGCGTACTGATGAAACAGTTGGCTTTCCAGTTCTCCAGTGTTGGTTTCTATTCCCTGCGACTTTTGCTGTTAATCTGCCAGCTAGGAAAAGACGTAAAGTACCATAAAAATCACTTAAATTGATGCTAATTTTTCATTTCCAGACACCCACCTACAGTAGGCAGATTAAAAATTTCCATTTTTGAAACATTCAATCTGAGAGGGAATTTCCCTTTAATTTTTTGTGCTTTGATATAACTGGTAAACATTACTGGTGAACATGAACACTATCCAACTATCCTTGATGCATTTTAAATGTTTCAACTGAGAGTATTTTGAACCGTAGACACTTTCAGCTAACACTTACAAAAAAATATACCTCATGACTTGATACTAAAATGGGAAGAAGCCAACACAGGTTATTCATGTGACTTAACTGATCAAATGTTTGGGGGCAAGGAGAAAAAGAACGCAGAAGTCACATTTTTCGTCATATTTTGTTTGTTATTTCTTATATATATAAAGTATTTTGTTTTGACTTCATTTTTTATCATTGAATAAAAAAATAAATGCACAAATATTTGGCTTCGTTACTTAAGGAATTTCAGTAATCCACTGATTAATTAGGTCAGTAGACTGGTAAGTGTTTATTCATCACTTCGCTTGGGAGATGTTCGCCGCATTGAAAGAATAATTTTTTTAAAAAACTTCAGCATTGTATAGTGGAACCTGTAGTGTGAAAATCTGAAGTGTATTTTGGCGATTGGCGGTTGCATGACTCAGTTGTTAGACTGTCGTACTAGTAGTTTTGGAGACTCCGTGGATCGAAAGGTACTATGGCAATGTTTGACTGTGAAGAGAGTGCCAAGAAAGTACATTGCACTAATCAAGGCACTCTACTCAAACTCACGTAGCCGTGTAAGGGCTTATGGGAATTGTCATCTGAATTGATAACAACCAGTGGTGTCCGTCAAGGATGTCCACTTTCCCCTTTTCTGTTTAACTTCATCATAGATATGCTAATGGAAGTATCCTTAACTGAACTTAACGACTTAGGAATCGACTTGTTACCAGGGAATAGTCTTATGGACTTAGAATATGCAGATGACATAGTCCTGTTAGGGGAGGATGCTGACAAAATGCAGAGTCTTCTGAACACCTTGAGCAGCAATCTTCGTATGTTTGGCATGCGATTCACCCCTGTAAAATGTAAGATGCTGCTACAGGACTGGACTACGTCTACCCCTAGCTTAGTGATAGGGAGTGAAGTGATAGAACATGTTGACCACTTCACCTATTTGGGAAGTTGTATCAGCACCAACGGATTGATTGGTGACGAAATCTCAGCACGGATCCAAAAAGCTCGAGCTGCTTTCGCTAACTTACACCATCTCTGGCGTAGACGTGACATCCGGCTATCAACCAAGGGACGTGTGTACTGCTCAGCAGTTCGCTCCGTCCTTCTCTATGGCTCTGAAACATGGCCAATACGAGTTGAAGACATGAAAAGATTGTCTGTTTTTGACCACAGATGAGGCAGTAACTCATCGAAGAAGACACTGCGAAATGGACGCGCTCTGTCGGGAATTGGTAGAAGTTAGGATTCAAGGACCATTGGATCGGGTCCCAGTGCCTCAATGGTCTACGAGCTCGCCTTGTAACCAGAAGGTTCTGGGTTCGAACCCCGGAGAATGCGTACTGATGAAGAGTCCCAAACTAGAACGAAATAGCTGTTCAGTACTCCCAGGTTTTCCAGTGGTTCTCTAACTGATGTCAGCTCATGATGAAATCCTCCATGCAATCAAACGAAATCCCTACAAAACCAATACTTAAAATTTTTTTACAGGGAACGACTAATGAAGAGGTTAAGACCAAGGTAGAATAAGAGACTGGACAAACTTTTTCTGTATATAGAGTTCGGAGTTGTACTGACGAATCGCCAGCGCCTACGCCACACACAAAAGCCGAAACCTGATGCCCTTTGTACCATTTGGCCTCACATTGTAGATAATCTTGAAAGACGACTCTGATGGAGCTACGTGGCTTGAGTTCACCAAATGCTTGAGAATTGAGCTAGTAATTGTCTTGCATTGTTCAGAGATGCATTTGAAAAGTGTGCGTTTTGTGCGGCCAATATACCTAGCTCCACAGGAACAAGTGAATTTATAAGCACACATTGAAGTGAACCAAAGTGGCTGCAGTTTATCCTTCACACATCCATTGATCATTTGTCAGCTGTGGAAATTGATACGTAGCTCAGCCGTAAAGAAGGCTTTCCTAAGTGATCTGCATAAGCGATTCTTCAGGATCTCAGCTGCGGTATGACCTTTAAATTCAGCGCTCATGATCACCAGTTTCTTCAGCACCGTCTAGGTTCTTTCAGGCTTTTGCTTTAACTTCATGTTTTTCTCGATGAATCTTGAAGGATATCCATTCTCTATGAGGACTTGTCTGAGTCGCTCCAGTTCACCATCGATTGTATCACCGGAACATATCCTTCTTATTCTTGAGGATAAGAGTGTGTCGGTTTCCTATAAATGCTAGTTGTATCTAACCACCCACCATCTTGTTTTCGTTTTACTCTACAGTCTAGTCTAGCATGGACAACTCACCCTGTTCATTTTCTAACTCAGAAGTGAATTGGATTACAGTCTACCATGGATATATGGAAAGTGGCAACAAACAACAAAGGGAAGTTGGGGAGACAGAAAAACAGACATATTTTGGAATCGTGTTACTCAAGTGCCATAATTATGAGCAATAAACTTAGCTCGAAACCTTGTCATCCAGTTGTTAATAGTACTGCATCATCACTGTGTGTGACATTTAAAATAAACTTGATATAAGAATAAAACTTGTGCACTGTGG
This sequence comes from Trichobilharzia szidati, assembly GCA_944472155.2. Taxonomy (NCBI): domain Eukaryota; kingdom Metazoa; phylum Platyhelminthes; class Trematoda; order Strigeidida; family Schistosomatidae; genus Trichobilharzia; species Trichobilharzia szidati. The sequence continues at coordinate 16,923,437 of OX235276.1, read as the reverse complement.
CAGTAGAGTATAATTCCATTATGGGTCAAACTTATTTTGATAAAGTCTCACAGTGTGTTATACAGTAATATTTACTGATGACCACGTTTCCAGCACAATTTATTACTGCAGCTTATAATCATATCAAGGTACTCACACAACTTTCTAACTTCGTTTATATAATTCCATTATTTTTCATCGCTTGATTTGATTGGTATATGTATGAGTGATGAATCATTCCTATCGCACTTGTTGGGTGCAGACCCGATGAACAAGGGTTCAGTAATCAAACTCTCTCGCTCTCCACCTACTTATTAGAATTTTAACCCTCTCCCACCCTAATGTGTGGTTGCGTGTTAGCGCATGCAGTGCAATCTCTGAGCTTTTAACTAAATTACTGATCTGTCTCCTTGGGGTCAATCATTCTAACCTTAACCACTAAATTCTTATGTTCTGATAATCTCACTACTCCTGATCTACTAGTTTGACCTATGTAGTTGATTTCACTCACAGTCATTGCAAGGTATTTTGTAAATTATATTATTTTCTCTAATCGGGTCAACCAATAGCTCCTCTAGCCTACAGAGCTTGTCCTATCTGAGTGAGTTTTTAGGTTTGAATGCCCCTCTAATTCCTGCTTTATTACGAATCCTACGTGGGGAGGGTCTCAGATGTCTCCTCCTTATATGGTATAACTGTGGATGCCTTATATTCTCTCTTATTTATGTTATCATTACTAGTTTCACAATTATTTTTATTTTGCTTTTGACCTTTCCTGATCTTCCTAATGAATTTTATAGGATAGTTAGTTATTTGACACCAACACTTCTTCTATCTGTTTCATTTCATCATTTAGGTCTTTTCTTGTACCACTAAACTTATCTAATATCGAAGGAATTAGAATAACCACTTCAGAATCAAACCATAATTCATTCCAAGATATTTTTAAAAAATTTTACTTTATTTTATTTTATTTTAATTCTAGGCTCCATTACCAAATACATTTGAAGATTTTTGGACAATGATATGGGAACAGAATACAAGTGTGATTGTTATGCTGAGTAAAATTATTGAAAAAGGTCAAGTTAAATGTGATCAATATTGGCCAACAGTCAGTGGAACGCTTATATTCTCTAATTTAATTATAACCCATATAGAAACAACTGAATTGGCAAATTATACAATCCGCAGTTTTGAATTACGCAAAGAAAGGTGAGTTGAGAATGATTGTGAATAGAAAGATTGTTATTTAAGCTCAGTTACAATTTGAATTAAAAATGAATATTTGGAAAAACCACGTCCCATTTCTAAATACCAATAGGATGAAATACATTTGATGCACAGACACCGATGGAAATTTGACGTCATCTGACTGACTGACTGGGTTCAATGTAGAACTTTGCACAGGTGTGCACAAGTTCCAGTCGCCACACTCCCTTCTTGTAGCACACAAAGTGAGAGAAGACAGCAAAGAGAGATTCAAAAGAGAGCGAGGGAGACAGATAATAAACAGAAGTGTGAGTGAGGGAAAAAGAATAGTAAAATGCGAGAAGAATAGAGTTTAATTGGATATGATAAATCACAAAGAGTGAATGCATCTATGCTGTCACTGACAACGAGGATTCTGAGTCATATCACCAATTGTCTTCAGCCACCTCTATTGGTTCCCACCATCGCATGGACCGCAACTCGTCAGTCAGGAAGTCTACACCTCCCTACGTGGCTGGCTGGTTTAAACTAACTGTTATGGATTTAATTGACTGATGGAGCTATGTTTTGCTTTGACCACCACTAGCCAACTCTTTTCCAACCTCATCCATCCTATGTCAATGGCTAACACTGTCCGGTGTCGAGGAAGGCGATCGATGGCTAAGCTAGGCTGGGCATGCGTGACACGTGCCCTAATCATCTCTGTCAGTCCATGTAACTTCATTACACAACCTCGTTGACTGATCTCCCCTCCAACTCACCTAGCACTCACTCGACTGAAGCCTGACCTCAATATTGCCCACTTTATTATACCACGCCACCTAACATACATGAGAGATAGATCGCAGACAGGCACGTATGATCCAAGATAGCCAAGTAGCCGGCATTTTCACGTCATCCAGTTCCAATGAGAGCTGAGCAGTACACATACCATTTGGTCGACAGCCAGCGCTGCCAGCCCGTTGGATATCACTTCTACTAAGCCGGAGATGGCGTGAGTTGTCTGTCAAATGTCAAACGAGCCTTCTGCATCTTTGCTGAGATTTTATCAGCGACTAATCCTTTGGCGTTGGCTGATGCAACTTCACAAATAAGTGAAGTCGTTAACAGGCTCAGCCCCCGGTTCACTCCATATCTTTAAGCCAGGAGTGAGTCAATGCAGTCTAGTCCACTCATTTAGCTTCATCTTACATTTGACTGGAGCGAATGGCATGCCAAACATTCGCAGTCTGTTCAATGCTCCAAGTGTTCACAAGACTCTGCATTTTGTCAGCGTCTTCATCTAGAAGGTATATACCATCTGCATATTCTAAGTCAACGAGATTGTTCCCTAGTGGTAACAAGTCAGTCCCTGAGTTGCTGAAGTCCATTAGTACAGAATATGCTGTTGTATTTCCCCACTCGAATAGATTTCCCTCTCGTAGCCGCTTTAGAACCTATTCTGTTTGAGATTACCTGACAGCTATGCTTAAATTAGGTCACTGGTTTGAAGCTTTCACTAATCTGGCCTCTAAATTTAGAAAAGTACAGGTTTTTTGCAGGTTACACCGATAGTGCATTGGTAATAAGGAGTTTAATTAGTATTTTGCGGACTTTTCTTTCTCTAAATCCATGTTTGACTTTTCCGATGACATTACTGAATGACAAATATCATCCATTTTTCAACTAACTTTACACTGTATTAAGTACTTTATTTTCGTGAATTAACCTGCTGTTAAGAATAAACTTGTTTAAATATTTTTTGATTAAATGTGTTCTCTAAGCTGGTCGATTTAACTGCGAAGCTTTGCCGTCGTTCACCTTTTCAACACAGCATCGCGTCAGTGCAGGTTTTAGTATAAATTAACTCATTTAAACTCCCCATGAATGATGTATTTGTTCCTCTTATCATGACTGGTTGTTAATTTAAGTCTCCGTTGATCATTCGAACTTTATTGCTATGTGACTTACACCGATTCACTTAAGTACCAGGCTTCTAGAAATTCGGCGTTTTGTCTGTTCAAAATTTCTACATTATCCCAATCATTTAGTTGGTGTCCATAATTATCTACATGTATTGATACGAAAGAATATATATATCATATCCTTTTAAAGCCAATTTGTGTTCTTGGATTCGGATTCGAAGGGGACGCCCACTTTGTTGACCGATGTAATGTTTATTGCAGTTCATGCATGCAATTTATTTTGTAAATGGTATTAATTTTATCTTGTTTTCCTGTTGGATGGGTCTTTCGATTTGCACAATATCGAATGAAGTGATTTTGCTGGCTGGCTGGCAGGCATTGTCATATAGCCACCTGTAAAATGAGGTTGACAAAGATATAGGGTTCCCAAAACTAATTCACAGTCAATGCTTTGAAGGCCTTTTCGAAGTCGGTGAAGTTGAGGTAGAGAGTGAGAGTTGACTGCCATTCTATGCTCTGTTCGATGACGATGGGTAGAGATGCAATTCGATCAGCACATGATTTGCCTCTCTTGAATCCACCTTGTACCGGTGATCTGACACAGTTCTGCATCCAGTGCAACTTTTATTCTCTCCAGAATTACAAGACTTAGTATTCCACTTGGCTTGGACAAGAACATGATTCCACTCCAGTTCTTGCACAGGCCTAAGTCACCCTTCTTCCGCAGTTTGACAAGGTAGCCAGCCTTCCTTCCAATCAGTAGACACCTTTCCAACCCTCCAAACTGTTTGCGATAAAGGCGTCAGGATGTCCGCTGCAATCTCTAGGTCTGTTGTCAGTACTTCGGGACGAACCCCATCTGACCCTGCCGTCTTCCTGGCCAGTGTTCAACAGCTTGATTGCATTCAAGATTTCTACTTTTGTTGGTGGACTGGTGTCCACTGGTAGATAGTTCTGTGCGTGCTGTTGCCGGTAGTGGCATTTCTGGGCGAGTTGCTGGTGATGGTCGGGACCTTTTTGAAATTTATGTAGCTGGCAAGCCTGTGAAATCTTCTCATTCTCTCTAATTCTGCAAAAAAGACACAGTTGCACAGAAATGCAGTCTATACGTTAAGTCGTATTAACCTAAATAAACACTAAATTAATTATATGAAGTGGTCATCCCTCCGGTCATCGTCTACATGGATATAAGTTAGCCGTGGAACTTCATGATACACCTTTCGATCTAATGCGAACAGTAAATTTCAACTATGGATTGGTGGGAATTTGTACAAAGAATTTTTAGAAGCTTCAATCTTTAGTCCCTCTGCAATCAGCATATACACGAATTTACATCTGATCCATATATCAATAGGGAAAGCGAGAAAGCACCATGACGCTGGAGATTAAGCTATCAAAGTGACATACTAAAGTAAAAACGGCTGTTGAAATGACTGAGCACTGGTAAGAAATGTATGGGGAAAATCCAGTACCTGACTGCTTTCTGAAGCTTCTCGCTGAAGATGTTATTTTAGAGTGATATTGAATCTCTACAGTAAAATCATTCAGTCTGTTTCCTTTTGATGCAAGCATAGTAAACTCTGTTACTTCGCAAAGTAACATTCTCTGTCGAAAATATTAATGATGAGATCTCATGCATACTTTTAAAGCTTTGGGAATTATCTCCCTATTTCTGGCTTTAACAATCAATTGATTGGATAAAGTGGTTATTCATTCTCCATAGTATAATAGTATTACTTGATGTGACACACAGTGATGCAGGATTACTTATTTACTGATGATGTAGATATGATGGAGAAGATTTGCAGCTCAGGTGGATGATTTTGATGTGGTTATGTTCTCTGAGATGGATAGTTAATTTGCAAAGCTTTCATCGCCCTACCAAGCAACATCTTCAGCGCATACTTCAATTTGTTGAAGTAAGCTTTTAGATTTCTCATCAAAAGACATACACCCCCAAGCCAACCTATCAAACCAAAGGCCCCCAAGGAAAGCACAAAGAAAATCGCCCTACCATATGTATAAAGGACATCTCAGAAATCACTGCAAGACTCTTCAAACATTTAGGAATTGACATCGAACACAAACCAACAAAATCTTTTCACTCAGCTGGCACCGCGTCAACCAAAAGACTCAACAACGAAAGAGGATAAAACCAACATCATCTACAAAATAAATTGTAACAATTGCGAAAAACACTACATCGGCCAAAGTAGACTCCCCTCCTCTTCGTCTTCGTATCCATGAACATAAGCTGGCTGTCAAAAGATATGACATCCACTCCGTTGTATCACCTCACTGCATACAGACAACCACGGACATCAATTCGACTGAGACAACCAGAGTTCAACTATTAGACAGAGGAAACACCAAGAATACTTGAGAATTTTTAGAAGCCTGGTATTTCAGTGGGCCGTCAATCAATAGACACATCGACATAAACAAAATTCACCAACTGATAAGAAGGAAATCTCATACACACACAAAGGGTTAAAGTTTGAGTCAAAGAAACAATCAGTTCCAATACAAGTAGCATAGAGGGTGTGAAAACACACAAAACAAACCTATCACATTCAAGGTCACCAGGAGAGATGACCAGTAAACTCGTGGAGAAATCTAAAAGCTCACCTCAAATTGAAGTGTGCGCAGATGTTGCCAAGTGGTGAGGCAATGAAAGCTTTGCAAATTAACTATCCAGCTCAGAGAACACAACCACATCAAAATTACTGATGATGTCTCTAGCATAAATTGTGGCTCATATTTATACTTTCAAATTTTGTCCACATAGTTCCATTACTTATTCTCCTTTTACTTTATGATTACTGATGTATTCTATATCTCTAGATATTGGTGTGACACCATTCTTACTGCAGGTATTCGATGCAAGTTCCATGGACGAAGATTTATTGATCAATCTTTCCTTCCACTTAAGTATATTACCTTTTATAACTGTAGCTCCTTACCCCTCGCCTCCCCTGACTATTCTGTGATTCTGTGCTAGTGAGTACAGCGTGATGCTTGCCTTTCTCTAAATTTGTGATGTTCAAATAATATAACTGACTTCGATCTAAACTGACATGATTATGAGGAATAATTTATACTTGGAACGTTATCACAGTGTATTTATTATAATACGGCATCATCGTATGTCACATCGAGTATAACTATACGGGTCAGAAACTTGGCCAGCGTGTAACGAAAAGAATTTCCAACAGGTTGCAGACTTTCATCAACAGCTCTCTTCACTGGCGCTATAATGAAGCTCAGACGACTGGCCAGAAAGGATTAGTAACAAGAAACTGTGGGAACTAACCAACCAAGAGCCGATGACTCAACGATTATGTAGGAGAAAATGGAGATGGATTGGGCATACGCCACTGAACAGACCGTAGAATGACATCATACGCTAGGCAGTCACTCAAGTGGAATCCCAATGGGAAGGGACGAGTAGGTTGTGAGTGCGAGGGTGAAATGGGGGACGTCGTATCAGAAGGAGATGAGAGATTATGGGGAATTGTGTGCCCCGGCAGCTGAAGAGGACAGCAGAAAATAGAAAAAAGTGTAGATATGTTGTTGAAGCCCCATGTTCCACTCGGAACTATGGAATTATACTTTACAACACTGCCGAGATTCTGTGATCTGTTACCTCACAGACAATGAAATTTTAAAAAAAAACATTTAGGTAAATTTTAAAAAATGAAGAATGAGCGACTTTAAAAGTCTAACAGTTATTGCTTTCTTCCCACGTTAAACATCGAATTCAACAACTTCAGATGACCGGAAAAAATTCATGAATGCATACTTTGTCTAGCAATGTGATGTTGCATGTGAGGGAAATAAGAATTATGGCGGAAAATAGATATATATTATTGAGAAAACAAACAAATAATAATTTAAAAACAACAATAAACTGCTGAATAATACTTATTATTATATTATTACAATTATTGTTAATCTCTTATTAGTATTTATGTTGTATACGTCTGTTGCACGCGTTGTAGACAGAAATGTACAAAATACGCCCACATATGTTGTGTTATACAAGTGCTAATTAATAATGCTTGCAGTGATCTTATAATAATAATTGTTGCTCTAATAGAAAGATCACAGGATTTCTTCGTTAGCTGACATCGGTTAGAAAACCAGCTGGGAGTAGTGGACAGCTGTTTCGTCCTAGTTTGAGACTCTTCATCAGTACACACTCACCGACAGGGTTCGAACCCACGACTTTGTGGTTACAAGGCGAGCTAGGTCGTAGACCAATAAGCCACCGAGACCCGATCCAATGGTCGGTCCATAAGTTTCAGCTTCTGCCAATTCACGACATAGCGCTACACCTAGCCAGTAACCAATCAATAAAATCCCTACAAACCAATACCTGAATATCAATGAGATTCTCACTAGCGACCGGTCCTATTCAGGTAGGTAGTTACCTGGCTAGGTTCTAGTGGGAAGTCGTGACCAGTAGGGTACAGCGGGTCGGGTGTTAGGACAAATACTCGTCAGCAGTGACACTGACTAGTGGTCGCACTATGTCGTGCGTGAATTGGCAGAAGCTGGAATTCATGCACTGGCCATTGGATTGGCTGGTCCAGTGGCTTAATGGTCTACGAGCTAGCTCGCCTTGTAACCAGAAGGTCCTGGGTTTGAACCCTATCGGTGGGTGCGTACTGATGAAAAGTCCCTAAATATGCTGACGAAACAGCTGTCCACTACTCCCAGGTTCTCTAATCGATGTCAGCTCACGACGAAATCCTTTAACCAATCATAGGAAGTAATTTTTCTAGAAAAATGCACCCACCTGACTTGTATACCTGCAAATGACAACCATATAACTAAACTTACTCGGTGCTGAATGTATGTTCATTGCTGGGAAAGTGCCATGACATTTGAGACGTAATTGTCAATCTTCTTCATTAGTGAATATCCAGGAAACTTCATCAAAAGATGTCTACCTACCCACCTACCTCCAGTAAATCCTGCCAGTAAACTCGAAAAAATTATCAACTAAAAGCGTTGACGCATTAGATTTAAAAAAATCTGCTGAAACCGGTTGATATAAATGTCCCCGCCACTCCGGGCATATAAAACAACAGAATCCCTTCAACCAAAAGACACAACCACAGTCATCTACAACAATGTTAATTGCAATAATTACGAAAACATTCTATTGGTTGAAGTGGACATCCTCTACACATCTACGCATTCACGAATACGAATTGGATGTCAAACAACATGATAGTCATTCCATCATATCAATGAATGCAGACAAGTGAAGACACTTGTCCAATTGGAAATGTTTGCAAATCTTAGACAATGGAAACACCAAAATTGGCAGGGAATTCCTAGAAGACTGGTGATCAGACAGGTTGATATAGATCAGATTAATCAAACAATGAAAAAGTAAGTCTGGAGCCAGGTATGTCGGTCGTAGCCAGCGTTTACCATCCAAGCGTATCATCGAACACTTACCCTTAGTTATGGTTTCATAAAGGAGAAAAAGAATCACCCACCACACCTCTATCCTGAAACACCTGATCAAATCTTGACACCAAGCAACCCCACAAAGGTACTTCAAAGTGGTTATCTACAGAATACGTGGGAGTACGGGAGCCAAAAGTGTGAGAATCAAACTTCTTCAAACAGAGCAGAAGCAGCAATGGCAGTCATTTTACATGCTACATCCAGAACTCTGAATACAGGAGAAGTTTGTTCAGTCATTAAATCTACAATGGACCTGATTGGTCTATCTTAACACCAAATATGTAATTTTTGTGGTTTTTGTTTCTTAATTGTATTATTTTCTCACCCTCCCCCTACCCCACATTACATTGCTACCCCTCATTACCACTGTTGTTAACTTAACTGTCGTCCAATTTTAGTTGAATTCTACTCAGTGCCGTCGGTTATATTACGTACGTCGTTCAATTCACTTATTTAATCTTACTTCAGTTTCTACGCGATAAGTGCTCCCTACATTACGTAATTCGTTGTCTGAAATTTACAATTCCAGTGACACATTCTCGGAAATATTTATTTTGTTGCTAAGACAATTTACTCCCTGTATATGCGGTTGTACAGCTCGAGAGAATGATATCGCCGAAAACAGTAACTTTTCGCTGAACGCCTATTAGGAAGTCTCGTCGACAATATATCAGCTTTCAGCTAAATAAAATAATCAGCTCCAATATAAGTGGACAAGGTGGGGAAAAGATTATCTGGAGAGATAGTGATTACACTTATGGAGAATTGTAAAAGCCCACTTCATACTGAACTCTGTGCTGAAGACGTCGACTAGAAAGACAGCGAATGCTTTTCAGTTAGACCATTAAGCACTAAGTACAGCTCGTAAGATATAAATATGATGGAGAAGATTTGTATCTCAGGTGGATGATTTTGATGTGGTTGTATTCTCTGAGCTGGATAGTTAATTTGCGAAACTTTCATTACCTCACCATTAGGCAACATCCTCACTTCGGCGCATACTTCATTTTATGAAGTGAGCTTTTATTAGTCATCTCTCCTGGCGCTCACCTTGAACGTGACTCTTTGGTTGTTTTTGTGTGTTTTCACACCCTCTAAGCTACTTGTATTGGAACTGATTGTTTCCTTAACTTTAACTTTGACCATTTGTGTGTGAGATTTCCTTCTTATCGACTGGGAAATTTCGTGTATGTCGATATGTCTATTGATTGACGATTCACTGGAATATCAGGCAGCCTTCTGAAAATTCTCTAGCATTCTTGGTGTTTCCTCTGTCTAATATTTGAACGCTGGTTGTCTCAGTCGGATTGATGTCCGTGGTTATCTGTCTGTATGCAGTGAGGCGATATGATTGAGGGAGTGGATGTCATGTCTTTTGACGGCTAGCTTATGTTCATGGAAAGGAAGATGAAGGGGACGTCTACTTTGGCCAATGTAGTGTTTTTCGCAGTTGTTGCAATTTATTCTGTAGATGATGTTGGTTTTATCTCCTTACATTGTTTATGTTGTGCGACGTCAATTCCTTAATGTTTGAAGAGTGTTGCAGTGATTTCTGAAATGTCCTTTATATATAGAGGTGTATGTCTTTTGATGGGAAATCTTAAAGCTCGCTTTAATAAATTGAAGTATGCGCTGAATATGTTGCCTGGTAGGGCGATGAAAGCTTCGCAAATAAACCATCATCCACCTAAGAGAACACAACCACATCAAAAACAAAGTACAGAATAATCCACCTGCATTATTCCTACATCAATTCTGATGTTTCGATTAGACATGGGATCCCTACGTTGGGTGGTCGTTCAGCTTATTTGAAATCAAAATCACAAAAAGCCATTGTTGAAGACTCCATACAAGTCTTTAGTCGCAACATAAGTTTTCCACAAATGCTTCTAACACTGTTCTTCGTGGTAGATTTCCTTATGAACTGGACAGCCATTCCCTTTCGTTTTAGAACATTTCTTCATTATCTATCCATAAACCCAATTCAGATAAAACTAGACCTTTCAGATTAGCTGGCTGACACAAAACCATTCAATCAATGAAATCGAACTACTGTTGTCTTTTCATGATATGGTATTACCCACACTCAGTATCACCGTTAAGTTTTTGTCCCTCACACTTGACTTTTTGCACCCCACCAGTTACAACATCTCCTTAGAACTCTAGAAGGTTCAGTGACGAAGTCAGTGGCAAATAAAAAGTGGATTAATTTTCAACGAATTCAGTGAATTCGACCATAAATCAAACAGTTGGATATCCAGTTATATTTTGTTTTACAAGTAACACTTGTATTTGAGGACAAAAGCCACTTGTAAGGATTAATAAGTTAAATTTGTGCAAGAATAATAAACAATTGGTAGCAATGGGAACCCTTTATTCTCACTTTTGGAATTTATAACACACTTATATAATGTAGCAAACATTTAGTTAGATAAATTGTTCGATTTAGAAATTCAGAGGCGTAATCTGTTTTACTTGGGTGGGAGACATTTATCCTGCAGTGTGAGAGCTTTCAACTATTGAGTACTTAATTATATTATTATTATTGTTCCCTTGGGTTCCAAGTGGAACATGCAGCTTCAACACCACATCACCACTTTCTTCCATTTTCTGATCTCCTCTTCAGCTGGCTGGGTCTATGATTGCTCATAATGCTTCATCTTCTCCTCCCCAACACACAGCCTCCTCCATATCACCCTAGCAATCACGACCCATTCGTCGCTCGTTTCCACTTCACCTTCCACTCGAGCAATGGCCTGCATTTAGCGCGATGTTATTCGATGATATCCTCAGTGGCGTATGCCCAATCCATCTCCATTTTCTCCTAAATATATCATGAACGATAGGTTCTTGGTTTGTCTTTCGCAAAGAGTTTCTTGTTGATAATTCCTTCTGATCAGCTGGTCATCCATCCGATCTTCAGTATGGAGCCAGAGAAGGAGACAGTTGTTGATAAAACTCTGTTGAAAATGCTTTTCGTGACTCATGTGCAGTGCAAGTTTCTCACCCATATAGAAGAACTAACTTCACATTTGTGTTGAATACAATCCAAATCTTGTTGTTTATGCTGGCTGGCTGGCTGAGTGAAGCAGAAGATTTCCAAACCGATTTCAGATTCATGGGAGTGTGTCTCATCTTTCTGATTCTCACCTTCTGCCTTTGACATTATCATCCAGGCTGTTGCCCGTGGTTGAAACAACGTCAGTCAAATTTGTTCCGTTGATAGTGAGTGGCTGGTGTTGTTTGTTGTCGCTGTTGTTCGGTTGGTTGGTTCTCTTCATCACCTCCCTCTTCTCTATGTTCACTTGGAGTCCTGTCATCGCTGCGCTGCTTCTTCTGCCAGTTCTTTGTTGGTTTTCGCTTGCCTAAAAGACTTCGATTTTGTGTGATATTAAACATAAATCATCAACACGCGAAATCTAGATCTTTTGTAGTCTTTTATTTGGTCGCAAGCTCTTTTCTCCTTTTCAAAACACGCTTATATTCACTTTAAAGGCAGGCTTCACTGAGGTTTTTCGTTGTTGATCACCTGGCTGACATGTGATAGGTATTGTCATATATTCAGCTGTTGAATGAGGTTGATAACAATTTGGGAAATTCACGCTATAATGTGGAAACAGTTTCCAGATTACTTCTCGGTCAACGCTGTCGAAGGCCTTTCCAAAGTTGATGAATTTGAGGTAGATAGTGAGAGTTGACTGCCATTCTATGCTTTGTTTTGTGATGATGGTGCGTAGAGTTGCACATGATTCACCTTTCCTGAATCCAACTTGTTCCGGTGAGCTGGTGGAGTTCCGCATCCAGTGCACCTTTCATTCTCTCCAGGTAAACACGACTAAGTATTCTACTTGGCGTGAACAAGAACATGATTCTGCGCCACTTATTGTTTGGGCACGTAGTTTGACAAGGAAGCTAACGTTTCTTCCAGTCAGTAGGTACCTTTCTCTCCTTCCAAACAATTTGAAATAAAAAGGTCAGCATATCCTCTTCAGTCTTTGGATCCGTTTTGAGTACTTCGAGGGAATTCCGTCTGGTGCTGCTGCCTTGCCGGCCAGTGTTCAGTAGCTTGATCGCATTTCTGCTTTTGTTGGTGGGCTGGTTTCCCCTGGCAGGCAGTTCTGTGCGTGCTGTTTATGGTATTTCTTGACGGTCGATTCAAGAGTCCTTTGAAGTGATCAATCCACTGTTTCACTTGTCTGTCTTCTTTGGTATTTAGGTTCCCTTGACCATCCTTTACAGATTTATTCTGCGTTGATCTTTCCCCGGATAGAGTTCTGGTTATCTGATATAATGTTCTAAGGTTTCTTTTACCTATGGTCTATTGTGCTTCAGTTGTCAGCCAGTGTGTCGTAGAATTGTCTTTTGTCTTTCCTGGCACTGATGTCAGTTCATAAAGAAAATTACACTAGTTACTAGTCACTGCAAAAAGTTATTTAGTTTTATAAAACTCATTATCACGTTTATGTTCACTAGTCTTTCGACAGGTCTCTAGAAATGTATTTCTCTGTTTTTCACTAATAGCGTTTACTGGTAACTGGATTCCACATGAATTCCTTGAAGTTATTCCCTAAATTAGTTAAAATGAAAAGAAATAAGCCACTTTTGCAACATTTCTCCAGGATTGGTGGATGGTGACTAGCAGTGGAATCCAGGATAAAGCACATTTCGTCCTATTTGAGACTCCTCACTGGATATACCTGCATTCCTCAGTGAGTGATGCTGTTCCCACCATCGAGGCTCGGACGCAGTGTCCATAGTCTCATAAGTCAAAGCGGTTTATCCACTAGACATCATCACTCACTGGGGAATGCAGGCACATCCAGTTGACGAGGCAGTCCCAAATAAGACGAAATGAGCTTTATCCTGGATTCCACTGCTAGTCACCATTCACCAAATTAACTTCTAATTATATGCCCAGACATCGTCGAAGCATCTGCACAAGGAGGAGCCGACATGTCAACCTGAGACCGAGCACTTAGGTCCAATAAACAATCAATCGACGAGGAAAATCTAAAATTGAATTAAATATTATGGATAGTGTCAAAGAGGTTTTACATTTTAGGCCGAATATTCTTGAGTTCCAAAGGCGACTGTGGACGACTTCATGCTCTCTATGTACAGAAATCGACTCGTGCCGGCTCAAATCGTGTTTTCAGATATACCGGGTAAAAATCGTTTATAAGGAATAGAATTTAACACAGTTGAGAAGACCCCCGCTCCAAGGCTTCTATTCAGAAAACATTTTCAATGTTTAGTGAATATAAATCAATTTTGTGTGTGCATGTGTGTGTGTTGGTTCTTATTGCTTCAGTCTACAGAACTGAACGGAATACTGACATCAGAATAAATATGACAAGAAAAGCAAACTATAATCTCTAGTGACTTGCTACAGGATGGAGTTTCCTGGAGTTAGTTCTAGTGAGAAGTCATGACCAGTGAAGTGCATCCAGTCGGGAGTGAGAATGGATTTCCCACCGGTGATATTGGTTGGTGCTAGTCGCGCTAAATGCATCACGAATTGGTAGAAGTTAGAATTCATGAACTGGCCATTTAGGAGTCAGGTCCCAGTGGCTGAATGGTCTACAAGCTAGCTTGCCTTGTAACCGGAAGGTCCTTGGGTTCGAACCCCGTCGGTGGTGTAGCTGCGTACTGCCGATGATTCCAGTACTGTCCAGTACTCCAGCGTTGGTTTTCAATGGTTGTCTAATTGATATCAATCCGTCGTCTAACTCGAAAAGTTATAATCAGACTTTTAATTCTTTCATAATTAAAAATTACCACTGAATATTCTTGCTGTTTAGTGTAATAGAGATCTCAACCTGTGCGTTGGTGGCACAGCGGTAAAATGCTCGCCAACCACGCCACATGTGGTTCGAGGTTCGATCCCCGGCCACTGGATGCACTCCTTTACCTCTCTAAGCCAGTGGTAAGACTGGTAAAGAGGGGAAGTTGGGCATGAGGCTAGCAACCGCATCCTGTAAAAATAAACATCCACTGCTACCGAAACTTCAAACCTCTAGCTTGAAGCCCTATGTTCCATTGGGAACGTAAACGATTAAAAAATTACCTAACTTTTCATTATTATAGAAGTTTTTTTTGTATTTCCCAATGAACGAAGAACAAAACGATATCGTTGTTGTGTTTTACTGACGTCTCGCTATTTAACACTGCTGCTAATAGCTTTATCAAAGTAGTATTATTAAACCAGAACATAATCATCGTTCATCAGCATGAGGTAAATTTTACGTTGTTGTCAAGTTGGCCAATTAGTAAAGATAACAAAACCAGGTGTAGATTTTTGGATTCGCTAAGTGTATAAAATTATAAAAGCAACATGTATGTTTACATAATGAAATTGCTTCTCACATTCGTGTTGATTTTGCCATTTCATGGGAGTAGGTGGGTGGGGTGTTGTAACCAGGTCAAATTCTGTTTTAGTCCATCATTCCTATTCAGTTCAGACAATTTGGATTCCATTTGATGATGAAGTGCTTCTGATGAAGTGAGACGTTCTTTGTGATTTCTGAAATTTTTCTGGATTATTTCAATATTGTCAAAATCAATTTTGTGGCCTGATTCTATAGCGTCGCGTGTAGACGACGAGCTATGGCTGATGATGTTTGAAGCTTTTCTAGTTCACTAATTGGATTTCTTGGTGGTTGAACAGATGCTCTGGTGTGTTCATTTCTTCTGATTACCTTGTCTTCTCTTTAGGGCGGTTTGTTTGATGTTTAATACATCACATTCCAAGCATTTTATTTTGTAGACACAATTAAACTGAGAATCCTTAGGGATTTGATCTTTTACATGGACAAGGTTGCTTTGTAGTGTTTGTGTGTCCCCGATGTTTTGAAGAAAACTCTGATGTTGGGCTTATTGAGTACTTTTCTGATATCGTCTGACGTTTCTGATGGTCTATATGGAATGACAAATGTTGAGGCCCATGTCTCCGGAATACTTTTTTTTCTTCGACCATATTTTTAATGTCAGTGTTGATTTTGTTAATGAAGTTCTTAAGTTAACTTTTGCTAACTTTTGTTTGTTTTCCCAGTGAACATAGAAAAATCTGGCATTTACAATATACAAGCTGGCCTGATCATGGGGTACCAATTTATTCGACAGTATTTTTAATGTTTCTTCGACGTGTTGGTACAATTACTCCAGCTGACTGTGGACCAATTGTTGTTCACTGTTCCTCTGGTACAGGAAGAACTGGTATGTTATAAAAAACATTTTACTGGTTATAGGATTTCATCATGAACTGACATCGGTTAGAGAAACCAACTGGAAGTACTGGACAGCTGTTTCGTCAGCCTAGTTTGGGACTCTTCATCAGTACTCACCCACCGGGGTTCGAACATTTTACTCACTTACTACTTAATAGGCCTGATGTTACGTTTCTCACCAATGTGTTATCATGCTCAGCTTCACTGGTTGAACATGTAGACTGGTACCAATGCTAAAACATATTTGGATAAGTGGGAAAAATTATTCTTAAATTAGATAGAACGAACATATGAACATGAATTCAAATACAATCTAAATTTAAATTCATCCGGATTGTATTCACTTGAACAGCTTATTTACTCACTTGTTCTATAAAAGACTTCTATTTTATGTAAATTTGATTCTAAATACACCTATGATAGCTGTTTCATCCCAGTTTGGGACTCTTCAGCAGCAGTACACACTCATAAATCCACCAGACTTTGTACACAAGACCTCCAGGTAACAAGTCCAACCTATTGAAGATTCAGTAACCCGCGAATCGTAACTTCTGGACATTTACAACATAGCGCTTCCACCAACTGTTGTCACGAATGAGAATCCGCTTTACATGTCCAGTTGAGGATCTCACGGGCTATAGCTTCTCATTAAAACTTTAGGATACTCATCGTGCAGCCACTAATGAGCTGGATTTTGTAGGGATTTCGATTAATTTCAGTGTAGATCTTATCATGAATAACTGAAACCAAGAAGCATGAGACATCTGGACAGTTATGGGCGCGCATTGCTGCTCAAGAATCCCAAACCATGGCGAAAAAGATATCCAGTCCTCCTTGGCTTTTCAGTTATTAATTGACGTCTATCCGTAACGAAATCCACAATAAAATTTAGTGAAAATCCCTACACTCATTTGAAAAAAGAATTTTTTCAAGCTTTGGATAGCTAATTTATAAGACGATTGTAGCTAATATTCGTAAAGTTGATTCATTCACGTTCATTTCCTCATTTACCACCTGATTCTGCATAAGAAAAAGACGTAAACAGCGGAAAAAGTTTTCTTTTCGACGACTCATTTTCATAAGCTGCTGTACAGTAATCGTAATTATATTTAACGAAGAATTCATAAGACCAATCCGATACTGGTAAAATTTGTCCTCGAGAACGTATTGCGTAATGTAAGGTGTAGTCTAGAAGGGGTGACGTAATAAGTGTGAGAAAATGACTACTCAATATGGTTGTGTAGAGTAGACAGGAACTAGTGAAAAAACGACAAAGTGTTTTTATAAAATCTGCATGAAAACGCAATGTTATTAATAAACAGTAGTACAGTGATAATAAATGATAATAAATAGTTAACTTACATGATAAAAGGAAGCAAAATTATAGTGAGAAAGTTACTCTGGCCATGGTAGGGTGAGTGAGTATGTCTTTTGAATGCAGAGGTCCGGTTTCAGATCCCGAATAGCCAATTATTCAGCTATGTATAGATGGCGTATTCGAAGTCCCTTTGTATGATACTGAGGGACTCTGTGTAGCACTGTGAAGCATTCATGTAGGAGTGCTCGATGTCCAGAGTTGAAAAGGTGTTCGAGGATGGAGCTGCCAGTATTCTTCTTTTCTCCTCTGGCTGGCTAGCCAAGCTGGACAGTGTTCCAGAATACGTTTGTGGAGTTGATGTTGCGTACGGCTAATATACTTTGCTCCACACGAACAAGTCAACTGATAAATACACACTGAGGTGGCCACAAGCGGTATGTTGTCCTTAACGCTAGACTGGAGAATGTGATGCGTAAGGTGGCTGCTTGAAATGTCTTCCTCAGACATCTGGAAAGGCGGTTTCTAAGAGTTTCTGCTTCGATGTCACCTTTGAATTCCAGGTTCATGAAGAGAGTTTTCTTAGGAACAATTGTGATTTTTGGCGACGGAGGCTTTTCCTTCATGTTTTTGACGATGAATCTTGGTGGATACCCTTTCTCTAGTAGGGTTTCACATGTAATGAATTTAATTTATTGCCTATCGTGTCTTTGGAACAGATTTTTCTAATCCTTGAACATAATATACCTTTTTACTCCCCCCCCCCAACTTCCTTTAATTAGGTATCTACATAGCAATCAATATATTATTAGAACGTATGAAAAGTGAATCTGTTATTGATATATTCGGTCTGGTGAATCAACTACGCATGCAACGCAATTCTATGATTGAAACACAAGATGAGTACACGTTTATTTACACTGCACTACTTGAATCAATAACCGATGGCAACACCGAAGTATCCGCTCGTAATCTCTACATACACTTACAGCATTTATCTATGATACAGACAACAGTTACAAATGATTATCCTATGAATCCTACGGGTCAACAACTGTCGTCATCATCTCCTCCAACGATATCAGTGAACAGTGTAAATGAGAATGTTAATAATACAGCTAATGTGACGGCGACAACAAATTCCTTAGGCTATACTGGATTCCAATTAGAATTTCGTAAAATCAACAAGCTATCACCAAATATTGCATTCGCATTGAATTGTGTTACACCAAAAACTGGTATCCTAGGATATTCATCGTCTGCGATTCATATACAAGATTGTAAATCGGTTGTTTCGTGTGAAGTAGCCAAGAGAAATGTGAGTTGTTTTTGTTTTTTTTTTTTTGTATAAAGAAGTTGTTTGTAAAACCATCTTCACCATATTAGTCGAATGATTTGCTTTGCTTCTCTGTACGCATGTTAATAGTATACCTACAAATGGCGAGTTTTCGGCAGATGGTTGGAGATAATCGTCGTGAAGCCTAGAAGCTAGGTTTCGTGCTTGCCGACAGTCGTCAGAAAGGCTTATCTCAAATCTTGAAGGAACACATATCCCTTCTGAGGCTTGAACCCGGATCACATAATGCTACAGTCAGAAACGTTAACACTGAGCAATTCTGACTCACGATTGATCTGCTGCAGGACTGTAATGGATGCTTTGATTGGAAACTAGACGGTGACTAATGTCATACCTATAGTCTTTGGTGCTGGTGGGTTCCAAGTGAAACACACGGCTTCAACAACATATCTCTACCTGCTTCTATTTTCTGCTGTCCTGTTCAACTGGGCTCACGATAACCTATAATCTCTCATCTCCTCCTCCTCCTCCTCCTCAACACATGATCTCCTCCATGTCACCCTCGCACTGACGACCAACTCGTCGCTCGTTTCCCATTCGGGTTCCACTCAAGTGATGGCCTGCATTGAGTGCGATGTCATTTGACGCCTTCCTCAACGTATTCCCAACGCATCTCCATTTTCTCCTGCATAAGTTTTCGGTTAGTCTGTTGTCAGATTTCCTTACTGCTAATTCTTTCTAGTTTGCCAGCCATCCATTTGTTCTTCATTTAAAGGCCATCGAAGGGGGCGGTTGTTGATAAAAGTCTGCATTGGCCTGTGGGAAATGCTTTTCATGACTCACGCGCAGTGAAATTTTCTCACCCATTTAGAAGAAGTCACTGACTGACTTAACGCAGAGATAAGGACGCTCTCCGACTACGTACATCATCGGGGTTTCTATCCTCGCCGACGCACACCTGATATCAATGGTCAGCCTGCTAAATTTGGGCTACCGATATTACATGCTTAAAATTCCCTAGTTGCATCAAAATACCGTGTGGAATCCAACTGTAATAAAAAAACAAACAAAAGGATTCGGATTTGCTGGCTGATTGAAGCAGAAGATTTCCTAACTGATTTCAGGTTGATGAAGGTGTATCTTACCCTTCCGATTCTCTCTGGCTTAGTCATCATCCGTCACACTGTATGTGGTTGAAATAATGCTGGCTGACCAGACAACTGAAGGAAATAACCCCTTTCAAGTTCCTTCCGTTGATAGTGACTGCTACTTCTTGTTGCTGTTGGTTGGTTGGTTATCTTCATCACCTCCGTCTCCTCTATGTTCACCTGGATAGAGAGAGAGTCCTGTCTTTGCTGCACTGCTTCTTCAACCAGATTGTTGATTTTCGCCTGCCTACAAGTCTTCAATTTTATCAGACATAAATCCTCCACACGCTAAATCCAGATCTTCTAGAGTCTTCTTATCGGTCAGTCCAGCATCTTCCTGTCTTTTCATTCCCAGTCCACCACAATTAGGAATATAACTGGTGATAATAGGCAACCTTGTCAAGTTAGTTAGTCACATTGACAGTGTTCAATTGAAGTATCCAATACAGTCCTACAGGAGGTCAGTCATGAGCTCGAATAGCCCGAATAGATCTGTGATTCGCCTTCCCGATGACTGCTGACAAGCACGAAATCTAGGTTCAAAGCTTTCTGAGAATTGCCCCCAACCATCTAACAACAGTTCAGAATGCACTGTGGTGGCGAACCATCTGGCATAGTAACTATATCGCGAACCTCACTGACGGAATTATATCTGCACCAAAAGAAGGGATAGATGCTTGACGTTAGCCGTTACCTAGTGTCCAATCAAAAAATATTTGCCTTAGTGGGTAGTTAGAATTCACGTGGTTTGAACATATTGGACTATAGAAACTGAGGCAAACCGGGTACACCGATGATGAGCTCTCTCTCTCGTAAAAGAGTTAAACGGTTGGTTAATGTTTAGATTACTCCTACACAGCTAGCTAGCAATACTGTGAGTGGTTTCCAAATAATCATTTGAATCAATAGAATATACCCTCTCTCTGTATTGGTTCCTGCTGGTATAAAGCGGTAGTTTAGTGGAGATATACAGTAGTATATCAGCAAGGCGTATCTGCAACCGCCTTGAAGGAGCTCATTTCCCTTCTGAGATTCCAACCCGGTGATCACCCAGTGCCACCAGCAGTCACAGAGAAACGTTACCACTGAGCTATTCAGGCTCGCAACTGACCCCCTGTAGGACTGTATTGGATACTTTGATTGGACACTATTCAGTGACTAGTGTGATGTGTCTAGTCCTTTGTCTTTGGTGCAGACTGAATTCTATCAGTCAGGTTTGCAATGTGGCCACCATTCGCCTTGCTGACTGACTGGTGAGTGCCAGCCAACTAGCCCGAAACCTAGGTGGTGGTGTCCAAGGCTTCCTGTGGCCGATTGCCTCCAACCATCTAATATCATCAAAACAGCAGAATTGTTTATTTGGCAAGTGATATATACGATGGTAGCGAAATACAGTGAAATTTCCATTCTCACAAGTTAGCTGTATTGTGCTCATCCTGTCTACCTTCTATACCTACCTTCTACACTGTTTCAAAAGGATATTTCATTACATCTCTTTGCGCAATTAATCCGTCACTCCGTTATCCAAGAATTGGCGGACTGCTTAAAATTTGGGCTACCATAGACTTCCATCAATATACATTGCATAGGATTTCTCTTATTCAGATTGTTTAAATTTAGGAAAATATTACCATCTCCAGTAGTACTGTTTACTCTGGCGGGTATTTAAAATATTCACAAATTTCTGGCAACTTATCCCAATACATGTGATGACCGTTCCTCAGTGGTGTCCCTCGTTCACAAAATGTACTCCTGAACTTTTTGTAATTGATATTCAGGAAGATTTTGTGTATTTCCCAAAGGAGAGTAAGGAGAGAGATCACAGGGGGGATTAGTTTGCGCTTCAGGTGAGATAGAACTATGTTACACGATCTACTGTCGGTCAATTAATCTTTTATGTTAAGATCCTTAATTATCATACAGTATATAAATAGTATTCGGAATAAAGCTATTATTTTAAAAAAATAGTAATAATAAAGACATCATCAACTATATACTACTTATAAATTCTTGTTAGTAGTATCTACCACAATAGATTTGTGAATGTTAAACTTTCTATCATTAGCTGAAATTAGAACTTAAAAGATCAGAACATCTTGTAAAATTTAAAACAATTAGTTCCCTTTATGAATTTAGACAAAGCAATAAGAAGACGTTTTAGAAGCTGACGGTATTGACGTTCACGGATAGAGTACGAAGTATACTAACGCAAGATCTAATACCCACAACTTCTATAGTATTCGTTCCGCGTGGACCAAAGATAAAGCAAATTACGAGATAAATTTCGGGACCAAATCGGAGTGCGAGATGATTGCTTAGCTGGCTAGTGATCGTGCACGAACGTGACACGAAGGAGTACCAAATGGTGTGGATGCTTGACCAGAAGCCTTCATCTAAACAAGTCGACTTAAACAGTGAGGGTCAGCATCCAATGTTCAGTGATGAGTGGTGTGGTCAATAATTTTGGGGAATTATTTACCGCTACAACGTAATTTGTCTGAATCGTGTATTGGGTATTTGCGCACAACACATTTCCAACAATCTGATCACACACACGGACTTGTCATAGGAAGATGTATATATATGAAATTAATAAAGAGTTAAGAGGTGAGAAAATAGACAAGTTAGGTCAAGTTAAAAGGATATATTGAAGGTCAAAATAACAATGAAGATCACTAAACCAAAGAGTGCAAGTAATAGTACATCTACCCTGGTTGGTATCAAAACAAAGTTTACCAAGGAAGGTGGTTTAAACTTTTTTAATTGCCAGCTTGGGCTTCCACAAACTTTAGGATACGCCCTCCCCCAAACACTTTTTATATATAGGTTTAAAAGATGTGTTAACGTCAATTTTATGTCCTGTCTCCTCTACAATATGTTTCGCAATAGAGGAGCTAGGTCGTCGTCTGTTCTCACCATTAATGGGTTCTGAAGATTCTATTTGCTTCTGAAGCCATTTAGGAATATGCTCTGAAGTCAGCCCTTACTTGCAGAGATCATCGATGAGTCCTCCCTTCTATGTATGTATGTGTGTGTCCACACGTACATTCAAATCGGTAAATACAACAGGGGGATATGACATCATTTTCCGCATGTTCAAAGGGCTTAGATAGACGGATGGATGGATATATTGGCTCCACATTCTCAATTATTACTATGATATTAGCTGCATAAAAAGTCTTTTTCCTAACAGCAGCCTTCAATCTTTGTAAACTGCCGTGTATAATAATAAATATTTCTAATCTCACATCAAATCTGTATGCAGTTGTCATGACTTTTATCAATCAATATCAGTATTCAGGGAAATCTACAAGTTATAATTAACAGGAACCATGTATCCACAGCTTGAAAGCATCTTGTTGATAAGACAAGACACTGTCAGCAGATACATCTGAATACGAGATTGTTTAAAAAGGGCATTTATTTTTTTTGAAAATACTAACTATGACATAATAGGCATGCTTAGACGGACCAAATAAATAAAGTTCATCTTGTCTAGACATAAAAATACAGGTCATTGATTTTATCTTGTCATATTTTATGTTTTATAAAGCCTTCAAAGGTCGAGGGGAACAAGGTTAACTCGTAAAGGCTTATTATTCGAAAGAAAAAAAGGCAATCTAGATTAGTACAAAAAGATTAACACAGCTGAGTTGGTAACAAGACTTCTTTTAGCGTCCTAGTGACTGAAAAAAGTCAGACATAATATGAACTTTTGTTAAAGTCTGTTGTCTGTCAGAGTGTTAGTTACTTCATTGTAGGATGGTTTAAACAAGGATTTAGACATGATTATTAGGATTTTAGCATATAATTCTTCTTCCTTAATAAATAAAAATATTTTTTATAGTTGGTTTGTAAGGATTAGTTTTGTTTTTACGAGTTGATCACGGATTGACATCAGTTAGAGAACCATTTAAAACCAGTACTGAAGTACTGGACAGTTGAATTTATCCTAGTTTTGGACTCATCGGCAGTGCACACCCACGGTAAGCTAGCCAGTAGACCATTCAGCTACTGGGACCCGATTCAGTGGCCATTTCATGAATTCTAGTTTCTACCAATTCGTGATGTATTTAGCGCCACTGGCACCAACCACTGTCATCGGTGGGAAATCCATCCTTACTCACGACTGGATGCACCTCACTGGTCATGACTTCTCACTAGAACTAACTCCAGGGAACTCCGTCCTGTAGCAAGTCACTAGCGAGCATCAAATTAATTTTCTATAGTTGGTTTGTAAGGATTAGTTTTGTTTTTTACGAGTTTTTGCGATCAATCCGCCATCAACTCGTAAACACAAAACTAATCCTTACAAATCAACTACAGAAAATAATTCTGATTCTCGCTAGTGACTTGCTACAGGATGGAGTTACCTGGAGTTACTTCTAGTGAGAAGTCATGACCAGTGAGGTCCAACCAGTCAAGTGTGAGGATGGATGTCCCACCGATGACATTGGTTGGTGGTCGCGCTGAATTTCAGGAAATGGTAGAAGTTAGAATTAATGGGTTGGCCATTGAGGAGTCAGGTCGCAGTGGCTGAGTGGCCTACGAGCTAGCTTGCCTTGTTGAAACTATGGCAGTGGGTGCGTATTGCTGATAATTCTCAAAAAACTAGGATGAAGCAGCTGTTCAGTATCCTTTCGCTATTCTCAGAAGCGACATGAGCTCCTTCAAGGTTACAGATACGTCCTGCTGACTTGTGAGTGCCAACTAGCACGAAACTTAAATGGTGTCCGATTCTTCCTGTGGCTGATTGCCTCCAACCATCTAATACTACTAGGAATCTTTTGTTCAATAAATATGTGGCAGGAAATGGAGATGGACTGGGCATGCTTCACTTAGGAAGCCGTCGAATGACATCGCGCTCTATGCAGACCATCGCTCAAGTACAGCCTGAATAGGAAGCGAGCGACGAGTGCGGTGTGAGTGCGAGAGTGACATGGAGCAGATCATGTGTTGTGGAGGAGAGAATGAGAGACTATCACCAATCTCGGGCCCAAACAGCTGAAGAGGAGATCAGAAAATAGAACAAAGTGTAGAAGCATTGTTGAAGCCGTATGTTCCATTCGGAACCTGAGGGAATAATAATAATAGTATGTGATTTCAACTCATAAGTCATACAATTTAGTATACTCCCCAATTGTGTAATAATTATTATCATAAATTTTCATCATTTCAGGTTAATTTTAGTAAAAATCGTCTAGTCAGTATAATACCATTTGATTGGAATCGTGTAACTTTATGTCCAGTACGTGGAGTAGATGGATCTGATTATATAAATGCCAGTTTGATTGATGGTTATCTAAAGAAAAATGCTTATATCGCTTGTCAAGGACCAATGGTATCAACTGTAGAAGATTTTTGGCGTATGCTTTGGGAAAAACACAGTTGCTTAATTGTCATGTTATGCTCAATTAAAGAGAGTGGGAAAGTGAGTGATGGTTTCTTTTTTTTTAGTTTTTTTTTGGTAAAAAGATTTTCGCTCGATGAAGTTGATACTTTTTTAAAGTTTCAGTTATAGAACCATTTCCAAACCACCACTGGAGTACTAGATAGCTAGCTGTCTCGTCACTTTAGTTCGGGACTCCTCAGCAGCACGCACCCAACTGTCAGGGTTCGAACCCAGGACCTTCTGGTTACACGGTGAGCTAGGTAGTAGACCCTTAAACCACTGGAACCCATCAATCCAATGGCCAGTCCATGAATGCCAAATTTTGTCATTTAGAAGATATGAGTTACAAGTGTTTTAATTATTGGAACGCTGATGTTTCTGATCTCTCCGTAAATATATTTACGTCATTAAAGAAAGAATGGTTACTGAACAAAGAATATTCTTTTCAATAACCTGCTCTTCATCATCAGCTTCTACAGTTATATGCATCCATAATAGTGAATGAATTAGTGTTATTACCAATAACATTAATGTTGTTTAAATAACATCGAATCAATAATAATAATATCATTGGATTACAGCCCGATAGCATCGACATAACAATACACTGAATTTCAGAAAAATTAGGAAAGATAATAATACAAATTCATGAATTTATAGTCTCTACTGAAGGCCGATCAGCGAACTAGCAGTGGCTGGACTTTCTTCTTTTACACACAAAGCACTGGTTGTTTCACGCGAATTGCGATAGCCTCTGCTGTTTGGAGCATGCAGTACCTCGATGTTTTTGGCAATTTATTTGGTACCCGGTAGATGATAGAGAAGGATTCTTCAACATTGGCTTTGCGGCCGGTTTGGACCAGGTGTTCTAATATGTAGCTATTGATGCTTCTCACTACACCTTTACTAAGCCATACTTGGAGATGTTCCCGAGAGAACACGAAAAATCAAGTTCCTAGAGGAACAGCCAGTAGAACTCGCTACACCACAAGCTCACTTCAATTGGTAGGTACAATTAGAAGTGGCTAGCTAATCTAGGTACTTCATCTTTCAATCGAGGAATCACCATCGGTAGTGTAGAAAAAAAGACGTGTAGTTTGCCAGCACTAAAAGTTCTTTGAACGGATTCTATTAACTTCTTCATAATTATTTCGCTAGGTATATCACCCTTGAATTGCAGTAGCATATAAGTAGGCTTCTTGTTTGCAGGTAGTGAACAGTCCTTTCCAAATTTCTTAGTCATATATTTCCTGATGAGTTTGTCTGGATAGCTATTTTCAATCAATCAAGGTATCATATACAATCCTTAGTTCATCTTCAGTTACTTCTTCTGAGCATATGGCTGTAACACTGTGGCAGAGGGTCTTTACTAAATTTCTTTTGTACTTGAGAGGAACGAAGCTGTGAAAATGTGTATATTGTCCTATCCATGTACTTTTTCTATGCAAATTTCTCTTTATGCTACCATCTGGTTTTCTTGTAAGGAAGACATCCAGGAAGGTAATTCTGTCTTGGGATTCCTCTTCGCATGTGAATTTCCTAGCCGAATAGACTTCATTGAATTCAGTAATTATTTTACTCCTATCCGAATCATTTTCACTAAGAGTAAAGGTATCATCCATATACCGGCAGTAAAATGAGAATTTCCTGAGAAGATTGTTCAAAAGTCCATCTTCTAGTTTACTTAGAAAGAAATCTGCCAAAATGGGACCCACTGAGGAGCCTATCGCCAACCCATCCACTTGTCTGTAAAGTGTAACGTCAAATTTGAAATTTACATTCATCGTACACCCTAATAACAATTCTTTCAAGATTTTTTTGGGGATGCCAGTATTTATCAACTGGTTTTACACTTGTTTACATATGTAGTTAACTGTTTCTAATAGAGGTACATTTGTGAATGAAGGTGTTATGTCCAAAGATATAGTTCTATCCTTGATATAAATATTTTTGGCTTTGTCCACGAATTCAAAGACATCTTTAACGTTATGTTTCACTATCTATCTGTTCATGCAAATGTTTGAGAATATTTACTAACCATCAGTCTAGAGCAGGGTAGAATGAATTTTTCATATCAAGTATTATTCTTAACGGTACCCCCGGCTTATGCACTTTAGGTTGAGCCATACAATCTTCACGTGTACTGAAATTCCAGTAAACTGTGTAGGTTGCAAATGGCTAATTAATCTACAAATTGCTACTTGGGCGGGTGTGTGAAAGCAAAAGATTATTATGCAGCGTGTTGTGTGTGAGGACAAATACTCGCCAAAGTCAGTGGCTAGCGGTCGTGCCATGTCGTAGATTAGCAAAAGTTGGAACTCATGGGCCATTGGATCGGGTCCCAGTGGCTTAATGGTCTACGAGCTAACTCACCTTGTAACCAGAAGGTCCTGGGTTCGAACTCTGGCGGTGGATGTGCGCCACCAAAGAGTCCCAAACTAAGCTGATGAAGCAGCTGTCCAGTACTCGAGTGGTGGTTTCTCAATGGTTCTTTAACCGATATCAGCTCACAATGAGATCCTGTAACCAATCCATCAAATCCCTGCAAACAAATACTTGAAGGTTCTGCAATCAGTGGAGACAAAGAGAGAATAGACGTTGACTCACCATGGCAAATAAAGACTAATAGGTGAATCTTCATGAATACATAAGTCAGTTTTTAAACCTTTAATAGCGAGCTATTGCTTCGGCAAAATTGAGAAGAGTTAAGTTGTACTGTCTGTTGATAATCTTGAAGGATTTCACGTTGTTATCAACAGGATATCTGGCAATAGCACTGTTCAAAGGATTCGATCCCTTGAGACGTACACTTTTTGGTGCATATCCAGAGAATCTGTGATATGCCCTTCTTTCTGTTCTCTCAAAGTTGTAACTGCTCCCGCAGGTGCATGTAAATTTGTATACACAATTGGAGTTAACCCAGGTAGAGTATCTATCCATCAACCTTTGATTGTGATTGCTTGCTCTATTAACATTGAATGGTATCGAGCAGACCACATATCGTGATGATCTCTATAATTCTGCTTTGCAAATGAAACTATAGTAAAATCTCTCCTCCTCAAACTGCATACATTTCAAAGTGCGCACATAAACTGCTCCAATGTGCTTGGCGAAACAACGTTTACTATCAGTATTGCCAACTTCCAAACTAGTAGCATTTGTAAAAATATTCACAGAGGATTTGGGAGCTCATTACCAGGATAGAGGTTGTTTGGTGTTCTCCTAACTCTGTGGTGTTACAGCTGAAGGCATCTTCAAGCCTGGTGATTGAACAGCCATAATGAAATATCTAAGCTGGCGTAGTTAAATTTTAAACACCACTAATTACCAATGGAATACGACGACCCCATTGACCTTGAATAGTCCAGTGAGTTTTATTCAGGTCAGTTGAAGCGTCTATTCCGCTTGATTCGAGTCAAACGTCTGCTCTAACGCGGTTACGTTTGCAGTTTTCTGAGGAAAAGGTTTTCCAGTATTGCCTAGATGTGGAGTTGATTAGGAAAGAAAGAATTTTTTTCGTCTGGATGTGTCATGAGTATTAAAAGCTTCAGCTGGTCTGTTGATGGACATGTGCGTCACTGTGCAATTTGTTTCAGACGAGTTAGTATCAGGGAAGGTAAGTTGATGATTCTAATATTTCGTAGGAACATTTTTTGCCAGATCCCGTCTTCCGTTAACCCAGATTTTGTATATTTGTAAACAGCCTGTGAGAGGTGCAACTGCTGAAACTGAAAATAGTCTCGTATCAGTAGTTCAGTGGTACCAGCACTGCAGGGATATCGCATCCTGGAAAATGGAGAGGTTAACTTCCTTATTGGGAGGAGAAGGTGTAGTCGTATATGTTAATGAAACTGTCTTAATAATGAAAAAATGCAACCGTGGTTAAGAACGGGAGCATAATGTTTGAACAATCGTTTTATTTGAAAGGATTCGTCGAAAGGATAGCAGATAAAAAGTCAGGTACTTTAATACCTATTATTACTCAACTGGCATGAAACAAGGATCTATAATACACACAGATAAGTAGAAAGGTTATAACTCCTTGTCATCCCTTCCAAATATATGTTCACCACAGAGTCAACCATCCTAATCATTTTGTGGATCCTGTTACAGGGACCCACACCGGTTCTATCGAAGGCTTTTGTGGAAGGTTAAATAACAGGATTAGAGCCATTAACGGATCACAAAGCGATGTCATTTCTAGTTATTCAGATGAACATATGTACAGGATGTGATGTAACGTTTCAATGGATCCTCCTATGTTAAACTGAGAGATGTTTTTTGTCACATGTGAGAGAAAGGTATCCCATGTAACACTTTTATACGGTTTTATGCACTTTTCTCCCACAAATATATGTGGATATCATATCCAAAAATGCCTCCTTCATGTGACTGGTGCGCTCAAGGTGATTCTCTGATTGATGGTCGTCAGTGGTGTTTGAAGTTTAACTTTGCCTCTAAGCTTGTAGAACAGCAAAACAATTTTTCTAAGATTTTATAACGTCATATAAACTTTACTGTGATTTCAAGAGGAATTCGATTCCAACATTGAACTAGAAATCAGGGGTAGATAAAATTATCACCGTTACTTCCACCACGGACCACTTTTTGCTACGACAACCATTGAGTTTAGTCTAAATGGAACAGTCAAGAAGCGTTTGTATTACTCAGAATTTAACTCTGTTTTCCTTAAAAAACACCTGATACTGGGAAATATCAAAAAATAAACCATGAATTGACGACTATAGATACCTCCATTCCATCATCTCAACTGTGAAATAAATAGAATTTAGACAATAAATACTGATTATCAGATAAGAAAGATAAATCCACTTACAGTACAAAGATTATTAACTAACTGAAGTAGCTAAAGTATGTGTCATACATCCTGATTCCCCCCTCCTCCTTTCTTCTTTTTCTTAGACAAGCGTTGTTTGCTGAAGTACTTACTTTACTTTACTTCGGCTATCTCCTACGGTAGGATGAGCCGGCTTCATGAACATCTCGAATGATCGCTGCCCAAGCGCGGCAATCTGATGCAAGGTTTTGCGACAGGGTTATCCAATTCTTGTTCCACAGACGGAGTCCGTGGACGGTTTGTAGCCCCAGGCACTCCATATCAGCCTTGACTGTACCAAGCCATGTTTTCAGCTGTCCACCCCTGCGACATCGCCAAGATGGTAATGGCGAGGGATTTAGAACTGATTTGACCAGATCGTCATCTGGTCGGCGCAAGAGAGTTCATGAAGTTTCATGGGAATTTGGTACGAGTGATGTCCCCAGAATCGCTCAGCCTTTTGTTTGAGAGCGCAGCTCTAGCCTTTACACAACCAAGTGTGACCTACAAGGCAGTAGGAGTGGAGTAGGGAGTCCACTATCCATTGGCAGCCGGTGACCGGAGTTCGGTTCATACGCCTTTTTGAATGGGGCCAGACATCCAGGACATTCAACAAGCCCTTTGTCCATACGTGTGCCGGTGGGCTCCAGTGAGCTTCATACGCCAGTCGTTGGAGGTTTGGAATCAGGTTTAGCCATCTCCCCTACACTGTCATCCAATGGGCAGTCAACCCGGTGACGAGCGCCGGGCATCCGCTTTCGCCCTCTCACTTTGGTGAAAAACACCTCCGCCACGTGAAGGCAGTGAGTAGGACTTCCTCAGGAGAGGCTACGTAAGACGCCCGGTCATATGGGAGCATTTCAAGAGGTGTGCGGAGGGGTGGCCAACCCGCAGCGCGAGGCACCCACCCCTGACCATCCTGAGGCTTTAGAGGCTTGCTGAAGTACAATTAGGTTGCAAAAAATAGAAAGGTAATGGTATTCAGGCTGAGACAAACAACATCAACTTGTTAAGTGACTGACATTTTATCTAAGCAATATAAGTAGATGTTACTTACACAGATATGATTCTGAAGATAATAGGAATCGTGCTAAATATGGCGCTGAAGATGTTGTCCGGAAGGACGACGAAAGCTTCGCGACTAAACCAGCCAGCTCAGAGAACGCTTTTAATTGTAAATCATCCACCTGAGCTACAAATCTTCTCTATTATTTCAATAGGAATCAATATTTAGAGACATATTATAATAATTATTATTCCCTTGGGTTCCGAGTGGAACATTGGGCTTCAATAACACATGTTCACTCGCTTCTATTCTCTACTGTCTTCTTCAGATGACTGGGCACACGACTTGCTATATATAATGTCTCATCTCCTTCTCCCCACAACACCATCTCCTCCATGACACTCATGGATCCCAGCATCACTTCGTTGTTTCCCATTCGGATTCCACTCGAGCGGTAGCCTGCATTGAGCGCGACGTCACCCAACTGTCGCCTCACCGTATTACCTATCCGTTTCCATTCTCTCCTACATATTTCAGTAAATTGAATATTCCCATGATTTATTCAGAGCAAAATATTTAGAGCGAACAATTGTTTTCAATAAATTCTTCTTCAGGCTCTACAATTATAAATCCATAGAAAGAAAGATAGATGTAGGAATCCCATCGGAAAAAGTCTAAGAATTAATATTGAAATGCACTATGAATGTTCAGTTTATGTTCAGTAATGGTTTTTATAGACAAGTTGATGGTGTAGCCATGGGATCACCTCTGGGCCCTAGGCTAGCAGATATTTTCCTGGCAAAGCTTGAAAACGGTCCACTTAAAGACACGATTAAAGGGTTTGACTATTATTGTCGATACGTAGATGATACCTTTATCGTTTTTGATATAAATCTTAATAAACAAGAGCTTCTAAATGCTGTTAATAGTGTTCACCCAACTATTCAGTTTACATGTGAAGAAGAAGACAATAACAGTTTATCTTTCCTAGACGTCCTCCTTACCATGAAGACAGACGGATATCTACGAAGGAAACTATTTAGAAATAAAACGTGGACGGGTCAGTACACCCATTTCCATAGCTTCGCACCGATTCAGTAAAAAAGAAACTTAGTTAAGTGTCTAAGCTATAGAATAAAACGTATATGTTCAGAGGAATGCATTAAGGAAGAAATGCACAAACTAAAACTCACACTACAAGAAAATGGAGATCCACAGAGCTTCCTAAAAAAGTATATGTCAATACCTGCAGACAAGGTAAAGGTGGATACCGTAGAAAAGAAACCTTTGTATCTTAAGTTAAGTTACAAAGGGGAAATTGTAGCTGACATTCTAAAATGTCGACTTAATAGAGCATTAGATAGAACATTTCCTGCAGCTAAGCTGGTACTCAACTTCTCAACTAAACCAGTACTCACACAGCAAGTAAAGGATAAATTACCAAAGATGGCCTCATCAATGTGCATCTTTGAATTCAACTGCTCATGTGGAGCTAGTTACATTGGCCGTACTCAGAGGGCTTTATCCATGCGCGCGCGTGAACATGTACCTGTATGCTTGAGTAAAGGAGTAACCAAATGTGTAAATAGTGCAGTCTTAGCTCACTTGGTAGATACTGAACACCAGATAAAACTTGACCAAGCTTTCTCAGTAATTTATCTAGAGGAGCTCGACTGCGTCTTCTATCAGTAGCTGAAGCGGTTGCAATTAATACCAGAAGACCATCTCTTTGCACACAGAAGAAGTATGTTCAACCACTATGTTTACCTTGGCCTACAATAAAGCCAACAAATCCTCCATTAACACTATAATTTCCTTTCACAATTTTCTTTTCTTCTTTTATTCCTCTGTTTCATTGACAATGATCTTTCTTATGATTTTATTACCTTAGGTTTAAGTAGTGCTTTTCTAACTTGCTATCGTATTTACAAAATCCTGTTCATTCCACTTCATTATATTGATTATTTTTATTATTTGACAATCATTCACCAATAGTGCTTGTAATTTTACACCATATCGTCGTTATTATTTTACAATCATTCTTACTGTCGTTATTTTCAACCTTGAACTTATGTCTAGTCCGCCCCATTCGTTGGTTTATTTTCATATTGTCTCACACACCCTGATTACACACACTCTCGAAACCTGTATTTTCTGTTGACTATATTTATATATATACACACATCATTAAATTAAATTACTTCATCTGATTTTGTCCCCTGTTCTGATTGACCATGCATATTATAAAACTAACTGACTATTGTTCCATCATCCCATCTTATACTTGTTCCACAATACACTTTCTGATATGATTCTAATTTGCCTTTACTGACTGGCTATTGTATGCTTAAATTAATGGATTTATAATTGTAGAGCCTGAAGAAGAATTTATTGAAAACAATTGTTCGCTCTAAATATTTTGTTCCTACAAATTTGTTGAGCAATCGGCTCTTCGTTGGTTTGTTCATCACCAGAATTTCTTGTCTCTAATTCTTTATGGCCAGTCGGCCATCTATCTGATTTTCAATATGGCACCACTGGAGGCAGCTGTTGATAAAAGTTTGCAGCAACCTGTTGGAAATACTTCTCGTGAGGTGTTCACCAAGTTTCTGACCCATATAGTGGAAGAACAGACTGACTGAATGACTTCACATTTGTGTTGAATAGAATCCGAATCTTGTTGTTTATGCTGGCTGGCTGAGTGAGTGAAGCAGAAGATCTCCGGACTGATTTCAGGTTGATGAAGGTGTATCTCGCCTTTCCGATTTTCGCTGGCTAGCTGGCTTCGACATAATCATTTGTGCTGTCCGACTGCCTGTGGTTAAAACGATGCTTCCTAGTCAGACAAGTGAAGGGAGTGACCTCTTTCAAATCTCTCCCGTTAGTGATGACTTTTATTGATTGGTTATCTTCATTACCTCCGCCTGCTCTTTTTTCACCTGAGTTCCTATCTTTACTGCACGCCTTCTTCTGCCGGTTGTTTGTTGGTTTTCATATATAAATCCACGAGTTTGTATGACATTAGAAATAAATCGTCCACATGCGAAATCCAGATCTTCTAAAGTCCTCTTGTTGGTCAGTGCAGCATATTCCTGTCTTCTCACTCCCAGCTCACAGTTTGGAGCATAATCCAATCCACCGCAACTAGGAATATCGTCATGGAGGATAGTAGTCAGCCAGCCTTGTTTTACTCTTGTATTCACTTCAATGGTAGGCTTCACTGAGTTTCCTCATGGGGATCAGCTGACACGTGACATTGTTTTATAGCCAACTGCATTCCATGGTGTTGAATTATTTTCCAAATTACTTCTCGGTCAACACTGTTGAAGACATCTTCAAAGACGATGAAGTTGAGTTAGGGGTTTCACTGCTATTCTGTGCTTTGTTATGTTATGATGATGCGTAGACACATGCACATTTTACTTAACATCACTGAAATTAATTCCATTCCATTTTATCTGTGTTACCTTCGATTTTGTCTGCTATTCCAAGACCTATGCCCGGACACTATAATACTTACCCTGGTTACTTATCCAGTCACTTAGTTTTGACATAAGCACCAATGTATTGTGAATAAATATAGCTACATAATTACTACATATACACAGATATCTGTTAAGTACAGGGAGTGAAGACTATATATGCATGAAGGCACCTAGCAGTAGTTTATCTTTTCATGCATCAATGTTTCTCATCCCAAATAGTTAACCGTATTACACTAATACCATTTAATGCCCAAAATTCTCTTTCATCCCACGTAAACTCTAAGTCAGTAAACTGGAAACTGAAATCCTGTCCTGATTCTTATTTCCACTCTAGTTGTATTTATCATTTCGAGCGAAGATTATCACAAATACCTTAGCTAAAGATGAGTTTTGTGTAGACTAACTGATTTCCAGTGGGGGGGGGAAAGATGGTGCAACAGAATCCCTAGACTTCAGCTGACTTAAATTCCATTATGGATAAAATTTATTTTGATAATGTCTCACAGAGTGTTACACTGATGACCACGTTTCCAGCACAATTTATTACTGCAGCTCATAATCTTATCAAGTTACTCACACAACTTCCTAGCTTCGTTTATTTAATTTCATTATTTCTCATATCTTGATTTGATTGACAGTGGTATTTTCCATATTTCGGGTATGAGTGATAAGTCATTTGTATTCGACGTGTTGGGGGTAGATTTATCGATGAACCAGGCAGGATTCAGTAATCAACCTCTCTCGCCCTTCACCTATACATATTACTTTTTAGAATTTTAACTCGCTTCAACTCTATTGTATGGTTATGTATTAATGAATACAGTGCAACTGCTGAGTTTTTTTCTAAATTACTCACCTGTTTTGGTGAGGTCAATCATCCTAACCTTAGCTAAATCCCCGTGTTCTGACCACCTGAAAACCTACGACCTACTAGTTTGACCTATGTAGTTGACTTAACTCAGAGTCATTGCAAGGTATTGTGTAAATTACATTATTTTTTATAATAAAGTTTTTTTTGTATTTCCCAATGAATGAAAAACAAAACGATATTGTTGTTGTGTTTTACTGACGTTTCTCTATTTAGTGCTGCTGCTAATAGATTTATCAAAGTAGTATTATTAAACCAGAATTTACAAAAATCCACCCAACTTATATATACCAACGTAATCATCGTTCCTCAGTGTGGGATCATTTTGCCGTTGTTAAATTGGCCAGTTGATAAAGATAACAAAACCATGTGTAGATTGTTCGATATGATAAAACAGCATGTCTCTACAGAGTTAAATTGCTCATCTCATTCGTGTTGATTTTGTCACATCATGGGGGAGGGAGGTGTTGTAACTAGGTTAAATTCTGTTTTAGCCCATCATTCCTATTCATTTCAGACAATTTAGATTCCATTTGATGATATGAAGTGCTTGTGATATTAGACGTTCTTTGTGATTTCTGAAGTTTTTCGGGATTATTTCATTATTGTCAACATCAATTTTGTGGCCTGATTCTATAGCGTATAGACCTATGACTTTTCTAGTTCAACTGGATTTCTCAGTGGTCGAACAGATGCTCTATGGTGTTCATTTATTCTGATTCTGATTTCTCGAGATGTTTGTCCAATGTATATCGCATCACATTCCAAGCATTTTATTTTATAGACACAATTAGATAGAGAATCTTTAGGGATTTGGTCTTTTATAATGGGTAAATTTTGTTTTGATAAAGTCTCACAGTGTTATACATATCAATCTTGATATGATTATGAGCAATAAATTGTGCTCGAAACGTCATCAGCAAACATTACTGTATAACACTATGAGACTTTATCAAAACAAAATTTACCCATAATGGAATTACACTCTACCACAATGCACAAGTTTTATTCTTATATCAATTTGGTCTTTTATATGGACAAGGCAAAAACAATATCGTTTTGTTTTTCATCCATTGGGAAATACAAAAAACATTTCTTATAATGAATACCATATACCTAACTTGGTTTGGACATATACGAATTATATTATTTTGTCTAACTGGGTCAACCTACAGGCTCCTTTAACCTACCTACAGAGCTTGTCCTGCCTAAGTGAGTTTGTAGGTTTGAATGCCATCCTAATTCCTGCTTTATTAGGAATTCTACGTAGGGAGGGTCTCAAATATCTTCCCTCCTTATACGGTAAAACTGTAGATGACTTATATTCTCTCTTATTTATGTTATCATTTACTATTTTGATAAATCACACAGTGTTACACAGTAATATTAACTGATGACGTCCACGTTTCGAGCACAAATAATTGCTCATAATCATATCAAGTTACACAACTTTTTCCTTCATTTATATATATGTATGTAACCGAGCAGTAGCTCTAAGTAGCACAAGAAAAGACCTAAATGATGAAATAAAACAGATAGAAGAGGCGTTGGTGTTGAATAGCTATCCCATAAAATTCATTAGGAAGATCAGTAAAGGCCAAAAGCAAAATAAAAATAATTATGAAACTAATAAGGATGACACAAATAAGAGAGAATATAAGGCATCTACAGTTATACCATACAAGGAGGGGACATCTAAGACACCGTCTACGTAGGATTCTTAATAAAGCAGGAATTAGGGTGGCATTCAGTCCTACAAACTCACTCAGACAGAACAAGCTCTGCAGGCTAAAAGACCCGGTGGACCCAATTAAACAAAATAATATAATTTACAAAATACCTTGCAATGACTGTGAGGTCAAACTAGTAGATCGGGGGTAATCAGATTGTCGGAACATAAGAATTTAGCTAAGGTAAGAATGGTTGACCCCGAGAAGATAAGTAATTTAGAAAAAAGCTCAGCAATTGCACTACATGCAATAACACACAACCACACAATAGGGTGGGAGACGGTTAAGATTCTAAGAAGTAATCTATGTAGGTGGAGAGAGAGATTGTTTACTGAGTCTACACCCAACACATGCAACAGAAATGACT
Source organism: Trichobilharzia szidati (assembly GCA_944472155.2). Classification (NCBI taxonomy): domain Eukaryota; kingdom Metazoa; phylum Platyhelminthes; class Trematoda; order Strigeidida; family Schistosomatidae; genus Trichobilharzia; species Trichobilharzia szidati. The sequence continues at coordinate 16,886,190 of OX235276.1, read as the reverse complement.
TAATGCAAATACCAGAAATATGGAAGATACTATTACCACCAGTCAAATCAGAAGAGGATAATAAATAATCTCAAAATTCTATTTCAATTCAAGCAAATCACAGCATTCTAACAAATTACTTATTATAACTATAAGAACATTCGTCTGATTTCCCATCTAATTGTATTTGATCAATAACACTCATATTATTATCTCTGAATGTACATTATCTCATATTGATTTTTATTCAAATATCTAGTCAATTCCATACATATATATAAATGAAGGAAAAAAATCTGTGAGTAACTTGATGTGATTATGAGCAGCAATAATTTGTGCTCGAAACGTGGTCATCAGTAAATATTACTGTGTAACACTACACTGTGTGACACTTTATCAAAATGAAATCTTATCCATAATGGAGTTACGCTCTACCATAGTGCCCAAGGTTTATACTTATGTCAGTTATCATTACTAGTTTCACAATTATTTTTATTTTGCTTTTGACCTTTTCTGATCGTCCTAATGAATTTCATAAGATAGTTATTTGATACGAGCGCTTCTTCTGTCTGTTTTATTTCGTCATTTAGGTTTTTTTGTACTACTTACTGCTACTGCTCAGTTTGTTAGACATTTAACTAAACCTGCCCCTACAGACAACAAATGAGATGACCTAAATTCTAAATATCTATTAGAATGTGTTGGTTTTTTATAAATGCTAGTGTGCAGTTTACCTTCTTCCCTTCCTTTTATTTTACAATCTAACATAGATAGCTGATTCTCCTTGTTCATTTACCGATTCAAGTGTGAATTTTATTCCCTTTACTAATGACTTCATATGTGTGAAGAAGTTAGAGATATGACTCATCGACAGTACAAACCGAAGAGTAGCAAACTAGGACGAAACAGCTGTCCAATACTCTCCCTTGTTTTCAATGGTAATATGTAAATTTAGAATTTCTTCTTTTTTCTTTTATTTCTTTAATTTCATCTCTTATTTTTTTCTGTCTTTCTTTCTTTCTTCTACTTGTTTCAAGGAGAAATGTTTCACCTATTGGCCAGAGGATAAATTAGCCCGTTATCAATTCTTTGTAGTGGACTTGACAGCTCAGTATACAATGTCTAGTCATATATTAAGAGAATTTAAAGTAACCGATGCACGGGATGGAGAATCACGTATCATTAGACAACTGCAATATATTCAATGGAATGAACAAGGCTTACCACAGACAAGTGAAAGTATAATTGATTTGATTGGACATATGCATAAAATTAAAGAGCAACAGAATTATGATGGACCGATCACTGTTCATTGCAGGTAATAAGTTAAAAATTTTAGAAATGTTTTGATGTTATACATTTAATCAATGGATTTATATTTATAAAGCAAAAAGTAATTGAGCAGAGAATGTCCTTTTCGATAAATTCCTCTTCTGGCTCTACAATCACATATATATATGCATGTTTATATACATAGAATATTCTAGATTAGTAGTCAATAACACTATTAGTGTTTGTTAAATAATATCGATTTGTTAAGTAAGATCACAATGGAATTACAGTTCACTAAAGATGCTTAAACTATAATAATAATAATAAAGATAAAATAGCAAATAGAATATCAACTTAAATTGGGAAAATTCCACAAAAATTCAGGATCATTCAAACCTGGATGGCCAAGGTAAGGAAAATGTCTGAACTAGCTTCTTTTGGATGCACAAATTAGGCTTCTTAATTAAGGTGGATCCCAACAGCCAGCCTCAGCAATATTTAGTAGTCAAACTCTTAAGGCGAAGTTGAGATTCGTAGGTATGCGGTAAATAACTCTAAAAGCATGGTTAACGTCAATCTTGTGTTCTGTATCCACAAGATGAGACAGAATAGCGCTGCAAATAGATTTTGTTTGTCCTTTGCTTAACCAGGCAGGGTGATGTTCGGAAATTCGACGAGAAACACGCCTAATTGTACACCCTACGTAACTGACTCCACAAGAGCAGTTAAATTGGTAGATACACATGGAAGAGGCGAAATTAGGCAGTTTATCCTTTACTCCAGAAAGCAAAACAGTTGGGGGTGGTTTTGAGGGCACAGCGTAATTCAGCATCAGGAAGTCCTCTTTTTACAGCATTTCTAAGGCGCTGTGTTAGTATCTCGCTGATGTTGTTCCCGAGGAACTGCATTTGTAAGAATAAGGCCTTTTTAGGAACTGTTGGTACCTTGGGCTGCCTTGATTTTAGATTCATATTCTTATCAATAAACTTTTCTGGATAACCATTTTCACTGAGCAACCGTTTAATATTATTAAGTTCCTCATCGAGACATTCATCCGAGCAGATCGCTCTTGCTCTGTTGCGGACTAAGCACTTTATCAGACTTATTTTATATTTTAAGGGCACAAAGCTGAAAAAATGAGTATACTGACCCGTTGATGTAGGTTTTTCTATAAACACTTCTTCTTACTGTGCGATCCTCTTTTCTGGTCATAAGGACCTCGAGAAATGAAATACCAGAGTCTTTTTCCTTCTCAATAGCAAAATTTACCGCAATATGAACCTCGTTAAATTTATTCAGGATGTTGTTTGCTTCCTCCTCATTTTTCATAATCAAAAATGTATCAGCCATGCACCAACAACAGAATTCAAGTTCATCAATAACATTTTTCAGAGGCCCATTTTCTAAATTCCCAGGGAAAATGTCAGCTAGAATGGGTCCTAGCGGTGACCCCATTGCCATACTATTGATTTGTCTATATCATAACATCACTTAAGGAAATAGTGTAAGATACACACAAAGAGAAGAACCAGCAACGACAGGAATTCAGGTGAACATAGAGAATACAGAATTGATGGAGATAACCAACCAACCAATAGCAGCCACAACCAGTACCAATCACTACTAACGGAAGAAACTTGAAAGAGGTTACTTCATCCACTTATCTGGCTAGGAAGGATTGTTTCAACCAAAGGTAACAGCACGGATGAAGATATCAAAGCCAGACAGCCAGAATCGGAAAGGCAAGATACATCTTCGTCGACCTGAAACCAGTTTGCAAATCTTCTGCTTCACTCAGCCAGCCGGCCAGCATAATCGACAAGATTCGGATTCTTGTCAACACAAATGTTAAGTCAGTCAGGCAGTCTGTTCTTTCACTATATGGGTGAGAAACTTGGTGAACGTATCACGGAAAGTATTTCCAAATGGCAAGTGCAAACTTTTATCAGCAAATGCCCTCTTCGCTGGCTCCACACTGAAGATCAGATGGATGGATGGCTGCCCAAAAAGAATTACCGACAAGAAACTTTGACAGTGAATGGACCAGTGAAGAGCCGATTGCTAAATCAATATACCAAATTGATTAAAGATGCCCATTCGAAATTCCAAAAGATTGGTTATTAAACAAAGAATAATCTTTTCGATCAGCCCTCTCTTCATCAGGTTCTAGAGTTATATATCCATTATATTATGACACAATGATTGTTAGTGACAACTTTAGTGGCTTTTAAAAAGAATAACATTGAATCGTTTAGATCAGACTGGTGAGTGCCAGCCGACTAGCACGAAACCTAAGTGGTGTCCAGGACTTCCTGTGCCCGATTGCCTTCAACCATCTACCTCGTCAAACTGCCAAAGAAGGGTAACTTGGACCTGTGAAGGAACTGACTGGCATGGAATAATGCTATTGTCCACGCCGAGTGAAATACTAAGTCGCATCATCCTCGAGAGAATAAAGGATGCACTAGAGACATAACTCCGTCAGCTAGCTCGAACAAGCTCGATTCAGGAAAGGCAAATCATGTGTTGATCAAATTGCAACTATACGTGTTGTCATCGAACACAGCATAGAATGGCAGTCAAACCCCTATCTCAACTTCATCGACTTCGAGAAGGCATTTGACAGCGTCAACCGAGAAGTAATTTGGAAACTACTTCAACACTGTGGCATACCTCAAGTCTTTGTAAACCTCATTCAACAGCTATATGACAATGCCGTGTGTCAAGTGATCCACAAAGGAAACCTCAGCGACGCGTTCGAAGTACATACAGGAGTAAGACAAAGCTGGCTGCCTATTACCACCGATGATATTCTTAATTATGGTGGACTGGATTATACATCAGACTGTTGGGGGCGAGGTGTTATGAATATGCTGGACGACCGATAAGAAGACTCTAGAAGATCTGGATTTCGCAGACGATATATGTCTAATATCACACAAACTCGAAGACTTGCAAGCGAAAACCAAAAATCTGGCTGAAGAGGTAGCGAAATCAAGACTGCAGGTGAACACAGAGGAGACGGAGGTGATGAAGATAACCAATCAACGGCAACAACAACCAGCACCGATCACCATCAACGGGAGATATATAAGAGAGGTTGCCTCCTTCACTTATCTAGGCAGCCAGCATCTTTTCAACCACAGAAGGAACGGATGAAGATGTCAAGGCCAGCCAGAATCAGAAAGGCAAGATACGCCTTCATCAACCTGAAACCAGTTTAGAAATCTTCCGCACTCAGTAGCATAAGGAACAAGATTCGGATACACTATCCAACGCAAATGTCAAGTCGGTTCCTCTGTACGGGTCAGAAACTTGCACTGCGTGTGAGTCACGAAAAGGATTTTCAACAGGCCAGTGCAGATTTTCATCAACAGCTTCCACCTTCGCTGGCTCCATGCTGAAGATCAGATGGTCAGAAAGAATAAGCAACAAAAAACTATAGGAACAAGGCCAACCACGAGCCTATTGCTCAACAAATATGTAGGAGAAAGAGGAGAAGGATCGAGCATGCATCGAGGAGGCCACCGAACGACATCACACGCCAGGCCCTCGAGTGGAATCCCAAAGAGAAGCGACGAGTGGGTCGTCATTGTGAGGGTAACATGGAGGAGATCATATGGGGAAGAGATGAGAGAGTTCAGTCAACCAGGGACCCAACTGAAGAGGACGATGGAAAACAGGGCTAAGTGGAGATGTGTTGTTGAAGCCCTATGTTCCACTCGGAACGCAAGGGAACAATAATAATATCCATATAACTTTTACTGACCGTCTCATGCATTCATCCTTCTCTTTTGTTTTTTTTTACTTTGTTTTAAAGCTCTGGTGCTGGTCGAACAGGATTATTTATAACAATGTGCAATGTGTTGGAAAGGCTACGTCAAGAATCAGTTATCGATATGTATCAAACAGTGAAATTACTTCGACAACAACGTGTCTGGATGGTACAAACAGAAGAACAATATCGTTTCTGTTATACAGCTACACTGGACTACTTGAATTCATTTGATCTGTGCACTCAACCACAATTACAAGCACCAATACCAATAATACCAACGCCACTACCCATGCAAATGCATAATTTACACAGAAATTCACCAAATTTAAAAACAAAATTAAAATCTACGCAATTATCTGATAAAAGCGTTCTATTTGAATTTGATAAAAATTATGAAATAGGCAATAATCATAATCATAATAATTTAATAATTCAATAGGAGAATTAAAACAATGACAATTGATCATTGAACACATGTCATGAAAGCCAGTGAATATAGGTATATCTATATACTACTCATTATGTTTGAGTAGTACTAAAGTTATTTTATTTTCATGTTACCAATTGCTGTTCATTTTTTTCTCCCCCTTTCTACTTTCTTGTGAATAAAATCTAATATTTAATTGTAAAACTCATGTTTTTTTCTGAGACATAGGTATTCAGACTTGAAGCCTTGAAGATTCAGTGGTCGTGAAGTTGTTTTTTACTGTTTTACTAGGTGGTGGGTCTATATGTTTTCTACATAGAACTTTGCACCGATGTGCTGCAGTTCAAATCGTCACACTCCCTCCATGTAGCACACAAAGCAAGAGAAGAAAGTAGAAGAAATGCATAATAGAGACAGTAGACAGGGATATGAGACAAAAGGAATAGTAATAACGAAGAACAATGTAGTTTCATTGGAAATTATAAGTCGCAAGGAGTGGATGCATCTGCGCCATTGAAAACGAAGATTTTGAATCATATCAACAGTTGTCTGCAGCCATTGGATTTTACTGTCCCGAGGACCCCAACCAGTCAAGAAGTCTACACCTTCCTACGTGGCTGGCTTAGACTAACTGTTATGGATTTCATTGACTGGTGCCATGTTTTGGTTTGACTGCCGCTAGCTCTTTTCCAACCTGATCCTATGTCAGCTAACATTGCCCGTCAAGGAAGGCAATGACTAGGCATACGTAACACATGTCCTAACCATCTCAGTCTATGTAACTTCACAGCCTCGTCGGTTGATTTCCCCTCCAACTTATCTAGCACTCAACCGGAGCCTAACCTGAATATTGCTCACCTTATTATACCACTTCACACGGGAGATAGAACACAGACACCTATGATCGAAGACAGCTAGCTAGTCTTTTCATATCTTCCACTCTCAATGACCAGGTCTCAGAGCCAGAAAGGAGGATGGAGCGGACTGATGAGCAGTACACCCACCCTTTGGTCGATAGCTGGATATCACGTATAAGCCAGAGACGGTGTAAACTGGCATATGCGAAACCAACCCCCCTGTTGGTTGATACTGCTGAGCAGTATCCTTTCTGAGATTTCGTCACAGATCACCCCGTTGGGGGTTGATGGTAATTCCCAAATAAGTGAAGCGGTCAATGTGCTCTACCACTTCACTCGCTATTTATAAACTAGGAGTCAGTGTAGTCCAGTCCTGTAACATCATCTTACATTTGACGGGAGCAAATCGCATGCCGAACACTCGTAGATTGCAGCTCAAGATGTTCAGAAGACTACGCATTTTGTCAGCGTCTTCACCCAGGATGGAGGACTATATCATCTGCATATTCTAAGTCAACGAGATTATTATTATTATCCCTGAGTCTCTGAAGTGAGTCAGGGTTAAATCCATTAGTACATCTATGATGAAATTGAATGAATGAACAGGTGGTGGATAGGGGTTGCTAGCCTCATAACCAACCGTTCACCTTTTCTAGGCAAGATTTAACAGGTGGTCTGACAGAAATCGAACCCCTGACCAGGTACCTGACTGGTGGTCATTCTAGCACTGAGCCACTAGTGCACACTCGTTAGTAATAGTTATCCTGTTCACGGAAAAGTTCGCAAATTAAAAAAATTTTTTTGTTGAATCAAGCAATTCAAATGATAATTTAGTTTCTATGTATATTTCGAGATTGATGATAACGTAACCAACCTACAAAGATTCACAGTAATACTGACAGTAACTGATTGTCCCATTAATCTAACAATTTCATATGGTGGTAATTATTGTTCCCTCAGGCATACGATTTTCCATAATGTCTCATCTCCTCATCCTCCCCAACACACGATCTCCTCCATGTCACTCTTGCACTGACGACCCACTCGTTGGTCGTTTCCCATTCACCTTCCACTTCAGCGATGGCCTGACCAAAACGCGGTGTCAGTCAACTGCGTCTTCAGTGGTGTATTCCCAATCCATCTCCATTTTCTCCCACATATTTGTTGTGCAATCAACTCTTGGTTGGTTGGTTAGTTCATTGCCATAGTTACTTGTTGGTAATTTGTTCTAGCCATCTCACCGGCCATCCATCTAAATCTTCAGTATGGAGCCAACGAAAGTGGCAGTTGTTCTTAAAAGTGTGCACTGGTCTGCTGGAAATGCTTCTCGCGACTTACGCTCAGTGCAAGTTACTGACCCACATAGAAGAAGTGACTGACTGACTGACTGGCTTGACATTGGTCTTGAAAATCCTAATCTATCTTGTTGTTTATGCTGGCTGGCTGGGTGAGTGGAGCAGAAGATTTCTAAACTGATTTCAGGTTGATGGAGGTGTATCTCGCCTTTCCCTTTCTGCTCTGTCTCGACATCTTCATCCGTGCCGCCGCCTGTAATTAAGACGATGGTGCTTGGCTAGATAAGTGGATGAAGCGACCTCTTTCAAATTTCTCCCGTTGACTGATCATAAAAGATTATTATACTTACTGTCGACTTCAGAGAACCAACGGTAGAACGTCCACAAGCCAAGCGGGAGATACGTGTTCGACTCTCGGTCGAGGAACTCTGTAGTCATGCAGTTTGCTGGTAGACATATTAGGCCTTGAAAACCCCAACAATACCATCACTATTGCAACTTCAAATCGCCGTAATCCGTAATAAGACTCAATAGAAGATATTCACATGGTGGTTTGCAGGGATTTTATTGGTTACAGGATTTCATCATGAACTGATATTGGTTAGAAAACTATTGAAAAACCGCCACTGGAGTACTGAAAAGCCAACTGTGTCATCAGCCTAGTTTTAGACTCTTCAGTACTCTGAGGCTTTCCATTGGTTCATGATGAAATCCTGTAACTAATCAAATAAAATCCTCGCAAATCAATACTTGAATATCAAGCCGATGCTCATTACAGACTGGCCCGATTCAGGTAGGTAGTTACTGGCGTGGGATCCAGTGGGAAGTCGTGACCAGTGGGGTGCAGAGGGTCGAGTGTGAGGATAAATTCTCGCCATCGATGACATTCGCTATTGCTAGTCACGCAATATCATGAATTGTTAGAAGTTGGAATTCATGGACTGACTGGCCATTGGGTTGGTGGGTCCCAGTTGGCTTAATGGTCTGCGAGCTAACTTGCCTTGTAACTCGAAGGTCCTGGGTTCGTATCTCAGTAGGGTGGGTGCGTAATGTCGATGATTCCCAAACTAGGATGAAGCAGCTGTTCAGTACTGGTGTGGTGATTCTCTAACCGATGTCAGGTCATGATGAAATCCTGTAACCAATCAACTAAATCCCTACAAGCCAATACCTGAACACCTGTGGAGTGGTTGGCAAGCATTCTATTATGCTCAGGCTAAAATCGATGAAGAACAATTCTTAGAAGAATACTATTCAAAGAACACAGTAATCATAAGAAAAGGCACAAACAGCGAAGAAACTTTTCTTTTCGACGATTCATTTTTAGGAGCCGCACAATCGTAATTATATTAAACAAAGAAATCTTTAGACCAACCAGATACTGGTAAACTTTATCTTCAAAAATGTATTACATAATGTAAAGCGTAAGAAGGGATGACTAATTGTAAGTTAGAGAAGAGGCAGAAGTTGGCATGACGTAATGAGTGTGAGAAAATGATTAATCAATAAGCTTGTGTAGAATGGACAGGAACTAGTGGAAAGGCGATAGAGTGTTTTTATATAAAATCTGTATGAAGAAGCAATGTTATTAATAAACAATAATAGAGTAGTAATAAACTGTGGATGATGGAAATAATAACGATATTAAAATAATAGTAGTAATAACAATAATAATAATAGTGAACTTACATAATAAAAAAGAAAGAAGCAAAATTATAGTGATAACTTTACTCTGGCCACGGTAGGGCGAAAGAATGTGTGTATCGCTTTTGAATGCAGAGGTCCGGTTTCAGATCTCGAATAGCTAACGCTTCAGCTATGGACAGATGGCGTATGCGAAGTCCCTTTGTACGATATCGAAGGACTCTGTGTAGCACTGTAAAACATTCATTTGGGGGTGCTTTATGTCCGGAGACGATAAGGTGTTCGAGGATAGAGCTGCTGCTATTCTTCTTTTCTCCTCTGGCTGTCTAGCCAAGCTGGACAGTGTTCCAGAATAACTCCGTAGACATGACGTTGCGTACGGCCGATATAGTTTTCTCTACACCAGCAAGTAAATTGATAAATACACATTGAAGTGGCCAAAAGCAGTATCTTATCCTTAACGTTAGACTGGATTAACTGTCTGCTGGAGAATGTGATACGTAAGGTGGCTGTTGGAAATGTCTTCTTCAGACATTTAGAAAGGCGGTTTCTGAGAATTTCCGCAGCGATGTCACCTTTGAATTTCAGGTTCATGAAGAGAGTTTTCTTAGGAACAGTTGCGATGTTTGGCGACGGAGGCTTCTCTTTCATGTCTTCTTCTGTCGATGAATCTTGGTGGATACTCGTTCTCCCCCAGTAGGGTTTCACGTGTAATGAATTTAATTCTCTCTCTCTATCATGTCTTCTAAGCAGATTTTTCGAATCCTTCAACTTAATGTACGTACCAGATTTCGCTTTTGAATCAGTGGGACGAAGCTCTGGAAGTTGATAAACTGTCCCGTCCATGTTGGCTTGTGATATATTGATCTTTGGATCGTCCCGTCGTGTCTTCTGGTAAGTAGTACATCGAGGAATGGAAACGCGTTATTCGATACACGTTCTAAGGGTGTGCTAGTAATCGCCAGCTTAGAACTAGAAGAAGGAAGGAAGCATTCAGAAAAAATCAATAACAAAGGTCCATTTTTTTTCACACTATATACTGAGGCTCAACCAGGTATAGTCACAAGTGTATAACACTCCAGGGGCCATAAACAATCTACGAAAAAAAGAAGATCATTACGTAACTAACTGAAAATGATCAACTTCTTTGTGAAATAAGTGTGTTGATGATGTTGTATTGTCCCTCCCAGAAAAAAATGGAATGCATTTGACGAACGAATGAATGAATTTAGAATTTCAAAGCCTAACAAACATCAAACAATGTCTATTTATATCTCTGTGACTGTATGAATAGTATACTGGGGAAAAATTAAATATGACGATCACTAAATACGCTATAGAAAGCATTTTAACTTAGCTAGACTAAATAAGGAAAGTTTTGTCTAAAAGACACTAGCAACAGACTAATTACAAGTGTATAACTGAAAAGAGATACTATCTGCAGCACATAAAATAAAGGTGTGTAATTAATACTAAGTAGGCTATTTTATTTTGTTTTCTTAAAACAAGGAAAAATTCAGCAATAAAGAGAAGCTTTTCGACTGTCCTGGCGAAATATGAATGAATCACTCACCTACTAGATCCATCCATGATACCGAATCATTTTCTAAATTTGCCGTGGAAATATTTACAAGTCGTGAATTGGCAGAAGTTAGAATTCATGCGCTGGCCATTGGATCGGATCCCATTGGCTTATTGGTCTTCTAGCTCGCCTTGTAACCAGGAGATACTTTGGTTCGGACTCCTGTGGGCGCGTACTGATGAAGAGTCCCAAACTATGCGGACGAAACAGCTGTACACTACACCAGTGGTGGTTTTCCAATGGTTCTCTAACTGATTTCAGCTCATTATGAAATCCTGTAACCAATCAATCAAATCCCTACAAACCAATACTTGAATATCTACAAGTATCCCTGATCTAATGGTGATCTTATAACGACACCATCTTTTTGTCTGTAGATAAACACTAATGACTATGAATTGAACGTTCAGAGTGCATGTGATTAGAAGCTCTTTTAACCTGACAGATGGTATTTCGATAATGAGATCGTTGTCTTCCAGGATATTTGTGAAAGGTGACTCAACATTGAGTGAAATCAAGCATTTGTCGTCGACACTTCAATTCATGAATACAGTCGATGAATTTGAATTTATCCAGAAGACAGTAATTTGAAATTTGTTCTCTAACGGAGTGTAATTGTTCTGTTAGACGCTTTACAGTTGAATGAGATAAGGAGATCCAGACGTATTCAAAATCAGGTGCTGATATATGTGTAAAACTTGGGCACTGTGGTAGTAAGTAATTCCATATTAGTTTGTTTATTAGATGTATCACACAGTGAAACAGTATTATTATTTACTGGATGACAAGGTTTCAAAAAAATTTATTACTGTTCATTAGAGTTACAGATACGCCTTGCTGATGAGTGCCAACTAGCACGAAACCTAGGTCCAAAGGCTTCCTGCTGATTGCCTCCAACTATCTAATATCATGTTCATAATCATATCAGTTATAATCACACGACTTCGAAACTTGAGTTTTATAGTTTTCTTTGTCTTCTATTTGTCGTCGTATGGGTAGTAGAAATTTCCAGATATCCATGTGGACAGGTGTTGAATCATTCCTATTACACATACTCTCTTCATTTGATTAAATAAACGAAGCTTCTGTTATCAATCTCTCCCTCCACCCAGTTATATTAACTTTTAAAACTGTCACCTTTTACCATCCAGCCTATTTTATTGTTGTGAGTAATTGCATCTAGTGCTACTGCTGAACTATTCTCCAGATTTTTTATCTTATTCAGGTCAACTAATCTAGATTTTGCCACTAGGTTTTTATGCTCCCCTAGTCTGACTGCTCCTGTTCTATTACTATGGCCTATGCATTTGACCTGACACACAATCATTGTAGACAGGATATTAGATAAACTAAATTGTTTTGTTTTAAAGGCTCCACAGGATCCACCATTTAACCGACAAAGGTTGTTTCTAATTGAGTTTGTGGGTTTGAATGGCACTTTTATTCCTGCCTTGTTGCGAAATCTGTGTAAGGTGCAATGGTAATCCCTGTTTTTGTGTTTTTGGCGATCCGTACAATCGAGGTACTCAACGAAGGCAACTGTCGGTAACAGTCTGCAGTTTGATGGAAATACTTCTGGTTAAGCGTTCGTCAAATCTGTGAGTCATTTATAAGCGTTGACTTGAAATCAGAGTAACAAAACTGGAATCTTGTTATTTGTGGTGAATGTTATAAATTTTCATACTGATTCCAAATTAATGGACATCCATTGAGCTTTCACGATCCGATCCTGCCTGACTTTGCTATCTTTATTCATGTTGCTTGTAGTTGGAACGACGCTGATGAGGTAAGTGGGACAGACAATTTCATTTAGATTTCTCACGTTTGTAGTGACTAATGATTGTTGCCGTTAGCTGTACATCTTTATCATCTCTGTCTCTTCTATGTTCACTTGAAGTCTCGTCTTTGCTGTCTCTTCTGACACAGCATCTGATTTCGCTTATTTATCTTCTAATCTATGAAATGTAAGACATAAGTCATCTTAGAAATCCGTATCTTGTCGGTCCAACATACCCCCCTCTTTTCATTCTTCATCATCTGCGGGATTACCAAGTCCAAAATAATCAGGAAGTCCATCAATGATAATATGAAGCTTTATCCCGATCTTGTCTTCAACTCACTTTGTACTGTGAATTAAATGACATCATCAGATAGCCGTTGAATGAGGTTTCTATATGTTTGTGGTACTCCATAGTTATGAAGCATGTTCAAAACTACTTCACTATAGACGCTATTGAAGGCTTCTTCGAAGCCAATGAAGTTGAGACTGAGATTTGGCTATCATTCTATGCCCTGCTCGGTGGCGATATGTAGTATTGCAATTTGGGTTCACACATGATTTTCATTTCCTAAAACCAGCCGTTTCCGGAGGGAGCTTTGGATCTAGAGTATCTCTTAGTCTCCTCAAGATAATGCGCCTTGACAGTTTGCATGGTATGAACAGGAGGATGATTCCGGGTTAGATCTTGCAAAGGCTTAAATTCCTCTTCTTCTGTAGTTTGAGAGTGGTAGCCATTCTTTTATTCGGTATATATCTTGCCTTCCTTCTAAACCTCCTTCAAGAGAGGCGTGAGCATATTCACTGATGTGTTTTCGGTTAATTTTCAGTGCCTTAGTTCAGAGAGAACTCTACCTGATTTAACTAACTTTATGACATTCAGTACTTCTGTTTTTGTCATTGAGCTGGTGTTCATTGATAGTTCTATGTCTCCTAGTGGTTTTTCTGTACGAGTTGTAAACGGTGCAAGACTCAAGAGTCATTTGAAGAGCTTAGCCTTGCGTTCCTCTTATTTCACACTCTCCATAATTAGGTCTCCTTCATTATCTTTCATTGGTTTAATCTGTGTTGATTTTCTTCCGAATGGTAATCTGGTCATCTGACGTAATGTTCTGAGACTCGTCCTGTTTCAATTGTCTGTGTGTCATAGGATTGTCGTTGGCCCTTCCTATAGCTCTTCTTCACTTCTTTATTCAGTGTGGTGTAAGTTGAACCCAGCTTCTTTTTTTCGATATTCATCTTTGCACTGGTTCATTCTCTGTTTCACCAGCTCTCTGTCATCTGTTAGCACTCTCGTGTTTATAGAGGTCCATTCCTTATATATTGTTTCTCCCTGTTTCCTAAGGTGGCTGTACAGGTTTTCTTCCAAGTTGCTTTCGGAGAGTGCTACTGTTCTTTTAGGCAGGTTTTCTCAGTAACGCTGCTCAATATCTCTGACTTTATTTGATGATTGTAGTGAAAACGTCCTTAGTAGCTTTGTCTTTCAGTTCCTGAGAGTTCAACTGTGATGCAAATCCAGCTTCTTTGAAATCTTTTGAAATGATATCGAGGGTTCCTTGCACTAAATACTGATTTCATCATGAGCTAATATCGGTTAGAGACCAATGGAAAAGCACCGCTCCAGTACCGGATGTGACAGGAATCAAGTGTTTCTCCCAGAAAGCCAGCTCTACTAAATTTCCACACTGAAGATGGAGGTTTACAAAAGGTAGACCCTGAAAACTGTACATCCTGAATTACCCTGCAGCAGTTAGTAGCTGGAGGTAAGATCTAAAGAACTTCAAAAGCCAACTAAAATAATCTGTGTGTGACTGGTCTCAAACAGTTGTCTCATCGGTTTCAGGACCAAGTAAAATTAATGATCCTTCTGTTTCAAGTAATCGAAGAATTTGGCTTCCACGGTATGAGCAGCCGGAAAGCATTAACCATCCATCTACTTCTCTAAGCATACAAAATTGATTCTATTAAACTAATGCCAAATACAGGATCCTTTCAGTCGACAACTTGATCAGATATCCTATTCTTATTCTTGATTACTTTCAATAACTGCATAATTTTGAACGAATTGTGTTTCAACCTAGATTAAGAAGTACTAATCAAACAGTAACGTGGATTAGTTTGCTATAATTTATAGTGATAGAATGAATGCATTATGTATCCTGCTTCACTTCGATTCACTATATGCATGTTTCAGTCTTTTTTATCGGGAATGTGTAAGTATATGACTTGGCAGCTATTCTAATGTAATGGGTTGGGTTCCGAGTGGAACACAGGGCTTCAACAACACATCTACACAATCTTATATTCCTTCCGGTACTCTTTAGCTAGGTAGGCCCATGACTGCCCATAATCTGTCATCTCCTCTCCAATACACAATCTCCTTCATATCACCCTCGCACTCACCACCCATTCGTCGCCCGTGTCCCATCCAGGCTCTACTCTAGCGCTATCATTCGAAGATTTCCTCAGAGTGTGGCCTATCCACCTCCATTTTCACCAACAAATTTGTTGAAAGACAGGTTCTTGGTTAGTTTGTTTCCACAACTCCTCGCTCCTAATTCTTTCTGGCTAGCCAGCCATCTAATCTTCAATATGGAAACAGCGAAGGGGCGAATTATTGATAAAAGTTTACACTGGCCTTCTGGAAATGCTTTTCGTGACTCACGCGTTGGCCAAGTTTCTGAAACATATAAGAAGATAAACAGAATAAATATATATGTGTCTTAATCGATTTTATACTTTCTAGTCCAGTGAAACTGCCTACAATGTCGTTCATGAGTACTGTTTATCATCATAGCGACAAAATACTAAAAGACCACTATTATTAAGAAAATAGAGTCCGTAGTTTGTGCAACCGTAAATGCACTTAGAAAATAACTAAAAGTTTATGACGCTTCATTGTGAATGAAAATACACCATTAGGTCTTGATTTTTCGGGATTTCTCGTCAAAACAAATCTAATCCTTACAAACCAACTATCGAAAATTAATCTGATGCTCGCTAGTCACTTGCTACAGGACGGAGTTTCCTGCAATTAGTTCTAGTGAGAAGTCAGGACCAGTGAGGTCCATCGAGTGAAGTGTGAGGATGGATGTCCCACCGATGACATTGGTTGGTGCCAGTCACGCTTAAATCACGAATTGGTAGAAGTTAGAAGAATTCATGGGCCACTGAATCGGGTCCCGGTGGCTGAATGATATACAAGCTTCCCTTGTAACCAAAAGGTCCTGGGTTCGAACCTTGGCAGTGGGGTGGGTGCGTACTGCCGACGATTCTCAAAAAACCAGGATGAAACAGCTGTCCAGTAATTTAGTGCTGGCTTTCAGTGGTTCGGTGGCACAGTGGTTAGGACTCTCGCCGACCATGCACATGGTCCGGGGTTCGAACCCCTGCCGGCGCACACCCGATATCTATGGTATGCCTGAATTTGGGCAACCGATATCCATGCTGAAAGTTCCACACTTGTACTGAGAATACGGTGTGGAAATCAAGCTGTAAATCAAAAAAAAAAAAAAAAAGATATGAATTCGTGGTCAAACTCGTAAAAAAGCAAATCTAATCCTTACAAACCACACTCTTGAAGATTTCATGATTCTCAAGGAGGTTTACATAATTAACTGAAATCACTCAGAGTAGAGGGCACTGAACGGTAATCCCGTCGTAGTTTGAGACTGTTCAGCGGCAGGCATCTGCCACCTCACTGAAAATCGAACACATAGACGTCAGATTACCAGGCACTCATATTACTATTAAGACTAGTGATTTGTAAAGTAGAACCTTAGTGACTGTGATTTGAAGTTTGTTTAGCGATCACACTGATCTTCCAGGATGTTGCGTCAGCTCCACGCCCAATGCTTCCTCTTTTTCCAGGCTTAGGACGAGCTAGTTAATTAGCGAACTGGTAAAATAAATAGGTAAAACGTTAGATTCTGTTTCACAGACTTGGCACGCACGTCATCAAAATGATTTCCGTGGCCAGAAGTAATTTTATCCTCCAGAAGTGAAGTGTTGATTGCACTGGTTTCTTCTTTTGACAACCATGCTTGTAAGTGCTTATAGCACGTCTATGTACCCAACTCCATAAGAACAAGTGGAATGGTGAATACACATTGGAGTTTCAAACAGTGGGATCTCGTCTTTGGTGTTTTGGTGAACAAGTGTAAATCTGCAGAAGATGAAGCGTAGACATGCAGCAAACAATGTTTTTCGAATTGCTGTCGACAGACAGCCTCTCTCGAACGCAAAAGCCTATCGTTCAGGAAATATGTAGGGGAAAATGGAGATGGACTGGGCACACGCCACTGAGAAGGCTATCGAATGACATCGCGCTCAATGCAAACCATCTATCGAGTAGAATGGGAAACGAGTGACGAGTGGGTGGCGAGTGCAAGGGTGACATCGAGGAGATCGTGTGTTGAGGAGGAGGGGAATATAAGAGATTATGGGCAATCAAAGGCCCAGCCAGCTAAAGAGTACCGGAGAGTACAGAAGAAAGTGTAGATGTGATGTTGGAGCTAAATGTTCCACTCAGAACTCGAGGGCATAATAATAATAATACAATAAGATGCATCAGAAACACAGAAACAGAGTAGAGACGTCCAGTTACCAGGGTATTACGAGATTAGTCACAATATCCTAGTGTCAACAGGTATTTCGTTGAAATCTTTCGATAGCAATATCTTCTCAGATGCAAAGTAGGCAGGATTTGCCGTAGATTGATTTGATAATATTAGATAGTTGGAGGCAAAGTGCACCGTTATAGCAGGCTCCATAGAATGGTGGCCACATTGCAAACCTGACTGATAGAATTCGGTGTGCACCAAAGATAGGAGGACTAGACACATCACACTAGTTACTAGTGTCCAGCCAAAGGATTGGTTTTATAAAATTCTCTATCATTGTTTATTTTCCCATCACATGTATAAACTTACTAGTATAAATATATATACATGTTTATGTATGTATATATATTAATAGTATTATTTTGGAAAAACAAGATGAATTTCCTGAGGTCAACAGGACAGAATCACATGCCAACAGACAACAGTGTTGTGTAGGGATGCTTGTGTTTACGTATTCTAACACATCTACATACACGCACACACAAAATCAACAGAACACATCACTAAAAAAGTTACTTTATTTCCACTTGATAGTTAGTTAAACCATATACATGAATCATACATGACTAATAAGATTTATGCCTTTCTTTATTCACTGATGATGTACATCAGGCAGGATCGAATGTATAAAAAAAAAGAGAAATCTAAGAACTGACGTCACAGTATCATAATAATAATAATAATAGCCAAAATGATTAGTGATAATATATGCATGTGTTTACAAATGTATTCTATCTCCCTCTTTCTTTTCCTCTTTTGACTTTCTTCATCATATGTTTTGCGTCAGGGTTTACTTTGAAGAAAACGACTGGATAAAACAAATATCTCGAGAAAGAAAGAAACAAGGTAGAGAGGAGAGGAGGGGGTGAAAACTAATCACCACTTTGTTTACTTATAGTGCTACACTTTTGTTATAACACAACGATAGATGATGATAAAGAGGATGTTGATGCTGTTGATGAATCACATTCTTTTTAATGGGTATAATGTCAATAGTATATATTCCATTAATTGAATGAGTTTTTCAAACAGAACAAAGATTTTGTGTATCGATGTGTATGTGTTCACGTATGGGGTACTAATAGGTAGTGAAATGAACCCTATTGTAGACAGTGGAATCACACATAAGCATACTGTTCTGATATCGGTTAGAGAACCATTGGAAAACCACCACCGGCAGTTTCGTCCCAGTTTAGGAC
The DNA here is from genome assembly GCA_944472155.2 of Trichobilharzia szidati. NCBI lineage: Eukaryota > Metazoa > Platyhelminthes > Trematoda > Strigeidida > Schistosomatidae > Trichobilharzia > Trichobilharzia szidati. Next base: position 16,867,758 of record OX235276.1, on the reverse strand, counting down.
TCTTCAACAGTGTGCAACCACCAACAGAGTTTGATCCCAAGACCTTCTGGTGATTCCTCGAATGAAAGATGAAGTACCTAGACTAGCTAGCAACCAATAGCCGTACCTACCAATTGTGGAGAGATTTCTACCGGCTGTTGCTCTAGGAACTTGACTTTTCGTGCTCTCTTGGGAACATCTCCCAGCATGGCGAAATAAAGGTGTAGTAAAAACCATCAACAGTTCAATTTTAGACCACCTGGTCCAAACCAGCTGGCCACAAAGTCAGCATTGAAAAGTACTTCTGTATCATCTACCGGGTGCCAAATAAGTTGTGGAAAATATCGAGGTTGTCGAGATTCACGTGAAACAACAAGTGCTTTGTGTGCAAAAGAAACAAGTCCAGCCAGCCACTACTACTACTGTCATGGCCTGCCTTTAGTATAGACTATAAATTCATGAATTTGTTTATCGACGAAATCATCTTCAGAGGCTGCCGTACAGTCGTATTTATACTTACCAAAAATGTATAGTTGTCCTTGTGCCATTGAGTACCAGGAAATTTACAACTTTTATTTGTCTCACTTCCTAGTAATTATATCAATTATGTCGCCCCTTACTACTCAATAATAGACTACTATACATTTTTTGGTAAATATAAATACGACTGTACAGCCTCCGAAGATGATTTTGTCGATAAACAAATTCATGAATTTATAGTCGATACTGAAGACCGACCAGGGTAGTAGCAGTGCCAGCTGGACTTGTTTCTTTTGCACACAAAGCACTGGTTGTTTCACGCGAATTTCGATAGCCTCTGCTGTTTGAAGCATGCCGTACCTCGATGTTTTTGGCAGTTTGTTTGGTACGCGGTAGATGATGATAGAGAAGGATTCTTCAATGCTGACTTTATGGCCAGCCCGTTTGGACCAGGTGGTCTAATACCGAACTGTTGATGGTTTCTGCTACACCTTTACTTAACCATACGGGGAGACGTTCTCGAGCCAGCACGAAAAATAAAGTGACTAAAGCAACGGCCGATATAACTCGCTCCACAAGCTCAGTTGAATTAGTAGATAGAATTTGAAGTGGCTAGTCTAGGTACTTCATCTTTCAGTCGAGGAGTCATCATCAGTCGTGCAGAGAATAAGAAGTGTAGTTTGCCAGCATGAACTGATTTTCTTAATTTCTTCGTAATTATTCGGCTACGTATATCGCCCTTGAATTGCAGTGGTATATATAAAGACTTCTTGTTTATAGATAGTGAGTAGTTCTTCCCCGCTTTCTTTGTCATGTGTTTCATTCTCTACTGTTGTGTATATATAACTGTACAGCCTGATGATGAAGTTATCGAAGAGAATATTCTTTGTTCAGTAACCCTTCTTTTAAAATATTTGTGTTACTTTCAAATCTAAAGACTCTAGTATCTCATTTCTAGACATCCTTATGACCAGAAAAGAGGATGGTGCAAAAAGAAGAAGTGTATATAGAAAACCTACATCAGCGAGTCAGTATGCTCATTTTCTCAGCTTCGTGCCCTTGAAATACAAAAGCAGTCTGATAAAGCGCTTGATCCGCCACAGAGCAAGAGCGATCTGCTCGGATGAATGTCTTGATGAGGAACATAATAATATTAAACGGTTGCTGAGTGGAAATGGGTATCCAGAAAAGTTTATTGATAAGTATATGAATCTAAATTCAACGCAGCATAAGGTACCATTAGTTCCGAAAAAGGAAGGCCTTATCCTTACAAATGCAGTTCCACGTAGACAACATCACCGAGATACTAACACAGCGCCTTAGAAATGCGATAAAAAGAGAATTCGGTGTTGCTGCTGAATTACGCTGTCTCTTCAAAACCACTCCACTCTTATTTTGCGTTCAGGAGTAAAAGATAAACTGCCTAATTTCGCCTCTTCCATGTGTGTCTACCATTTTAACTGCTCCTCTGGAGCCAGTTACATAGGTCGTACAACTACGCATGTTTCTCGTTGAAATTCCGAACATCACTCTGCATAGTGGTTAAGTAAAGGACAACCAAAACCTATCCACAGCACTATTCTATCTCATCTTGTGGATACAGAACACAAGATTAGTGTTAACGAGGCGGCTTTCAAAGTCATTTACCACATGCCAACAAATCTCAATTCCTCCTTAAGATTTCGTTTACTAAATATTGCTGAGGCTGGACGCTGGGATCCACCTTAACTAAGAAGCCTAATTTATGTATCCAAAAGAAGAAGTTGATTCAGACACTGTCCTTACCTTGGCCATCTAGGTTCTACTGGTCCTCAATTTTTTGTAGAAATCTCCCTAATTTCAGTTGGTATTCTATTTGCTACTGTATTTTTATTATCATTATAATTTAAGCATCTTTAGTGAACTGCAGTTCCATTGATCTTACTTTACAAATCGATATTATTTAAAAAACACTAATAGTTTTAATGACTACTATTCTAGAATATTCTATGTATGTAGACATATATATATGACTGTAGAGATAGAAAAAGAAATTATCGAAAAGGATATTCTTTGCCTAATTATTTTGTGTTTTAAAGAATAAGTGTTTGCAAAGAAGTGCCTTCTTTAATTTCCAAGCTTCACTCTTTTAAGTTCCAAGAAGAATGTGGGTTCTTCAAGATTAATTTGATGTTTCAATAGCCCTAGTCCTACATTTTTTTGCAAGTCACACATCCAACTTTCTGTTTCTTCTGTCCTCACTATCAACTAGTAAAGCAGACGAAGTTCGGGAGCGTGTTCGCCGTAAATCTAACAGCTGAATACTTAACGTGGTTGACAGGCATTCCACCGTTGAACTACTGACGCAACAAATAGATAGATAATTTCAATAAGTTATTTTCTTTGACGATAGATATGTGGCGTGTGCTGCAGACAAGATTTACCATTAGTATATACAGAGAAATTCATCGCAGCAAAAAAATATTAAATAGTAGGGAGGTAGATTCGACGTCAGAGAAAGCAAATGACATAGAGTTGGGACACATGAAAGTAACACAAAGAAACACAATATGAGGGGAAGACAGAAGTAGCACAACACGGAAGATCTGTGCAAATGATGCATTGAAGATAAGGTGTACATAATTTCGCCATGTAGTGATAAAAAATTCCAATTGAAGATTCCTTAACTAAGTCTTTCGTCTTCCACCGTTACAATTGGTCTCGCTGCCTGCAGGCAATGAAGATTTCATGGCGGCTACTTTCGAGGAAAGAGGCATACGGAGCCCCTCGCAAGACTCTGAGGTCATAGCTGAGTTGGTGGGCATCAACGATCCAACGGTGAAGGCGGTCGTGCTGAGGACATTGCAAAAAGGTCAAGCAAAGGCGGCGTACGACAGTGTGGAGCGGTTAGATGAGAAGGAGACCTGGGAGGTTTCGGTTGAATGATTTGCGGTAGAGTTTGACAGTCCGACAGTCGGTGCCGCGAAGCTGGGATCGGGTGAAGACCTGCCAGTGTCGGCGGTGAAGCTGACGAATCTACTACTTCGTGCACTCCCTACATTAGATGAAAAATCAGAATCGCAGCTATTTGCATCCCAGTTCACTGAAAGTGTCACAGATCATATTTCTCAACAACTTAAACTTGTTACCGCTGTGTTGTTTAGCAACTCAGATGTTGTGTGAAAGGAGTTGAGGTCATTCTAATCTTGAAATGCCTCCGGTAGTTGCTTCATGACTGGCTTTCTCTGAAAGGGTTTTGATCCCACTTTGCTGGGAATACTCATTTTGATTCTCATGTACTAAATGCGGTTTATTTTTGTCAAATAATTCGGTTGTACAGTGCTTGTTTTGTACCTCAGAACTAATTCGATCTGTGCAGCCGTCTGACGGTATTTTTGATTGATTTTTGAAGAGTACCGCAAATTCAGTACTTAGAAATTCATCTCTGTTGAATAGTAAGTCCCAAAGTAGGACGAAACAGTTGCTCAATGCTTCATAGTTTCAAGAAACTTCTCTCTACCTGATATTAATTAGTTTAGAAGTTTCCCTTAAAATTCATCAAAATCACCTCAAAATTCCAAATAAATTGTATTTTTAGTTTGATCAAGAAATATTTTAGTCTAGGGAACTATTGAACACCAAAGAGTAATGAAGTGGTAAGAATTCGTAACCAGCTGGATCCATCAATTTGGGTGCTTAGAAAGAATACCTGCCAATGATTTTGGCTGGCGGTTGCGATATATATTGTGAATCGGCAGCAGATAGAATTGATGGGCTACTGCATTCCGGCTCAGTGGTTGAATGGTCTCTGAGATCACCTTGTAACCTGAAGGTATTGTGTTTAATCCCTGGTGGTTTCAAGAGGGCGTAACAAGGAAGAGTCCTGGACAGGGATGAAACAACTGTTCAGTACTCTTTGGTTTCCAGTGGTTTCCTGACTATCGGCAGTTTATAATCAAACTTGATTTCTATTAAATCCTTGCGAACCGACAATTGAATATCAATTTGATGCTCATTAGTGAATAGCCCTATTCAGGTAGGTGGTGATTATCGGGGTTCTTATGAGAAGTCGTGATCAGTGGGGTACAGTAGGTTGAGTGTGAGGACGAATACTCGCCGATTATTATTATTATTTCCTTTAATTCCTAGAGGAACATAGGGCTTCAGCCGTGCGTCTCGACTGCATTCGGTTCTCTGCTAGAGTTTCCACCTGGCTCCAAGTCTGTCCACACATTTTCATCTTCTCTTCACATGACCTCCTCCAAGTCACCCTTACATTGACGACCAACTCGCCGCTTCCCTTTCGGGTTCCACTCGAGGGCTTTTCTAGTGATGTCACTTGATGGTTTCCTCAGAGTATGGCCAATCCACCTCCATTTCTTCCTGCCTACTTGTTGCACAGTTGGTTCGTTCATTGCTAGAGGTCGCTGTTGCTGATCTTTTCTGACTGGCCATCTGATTTTGAGTATTGAGCGAAGACAGCTGTTGATGAAGGTCTGTAGTTTGTTTGAGATGCTCTTTATGACGCGCCAAGTCTTTCATCCGTATAGTATCACTGACTTCACACTGAAGTTCAAAATCCGGATCTTATCTTTCATGCTGAGTGCTGCTGACCTCCGCAAAGACTTGCTTCCCCGATCTTCGCTTTGATATCCTCATCAGTTCCGTCCGCCGGTAGTTGAAACGATGCTTCCCAGGTCGGTAGGTGAGGGAGGTTGCTTCTTTCAGATTTCTCCTATTTACAATGACTGTTGTCTGTTGTTGTTGCTATTGGTCACGAATAGAGCTGAAATAGAGCTATCAATAGATCTTGTTTGTCCCTTGCTTAGCCATGCAGGATGATGTTCGGAAATACGATGACGAACTTGCCTAAGTGTACTCCCAACGTAGGTGGCACCGCAGTTGCAGTCAAACTGGTAAATACACGTAGAGGAGGTGGAATTAGGTATTTTGTCATTATTTCTCGAACGTAGAATAGGGTGGTGGTGAAGAGACAACGTACCTCTGCTACACTGGAAGCTCTGTTAACTTCATTCTTCAGGCGCTGTGATACTATTTCGCTGGTGTTATCACAAAGAAACTGCAGTTTTATTAACAGTGGTTTTTGGGAACTGCTGCCATACGGACTTTCCTAGCTGCTGAATTCATATTTTTCTCAATGAAATTATCGGGATATCTATTTTTCTAAGTAATTCTCTAATAATCTTAAGCTCCTCATTGGGGCATTCTTCTGAGCAGATTATCCTGGTTCTATAAACTCCAGAAATGAGTGTACTGACGTGTGTGCGTCGGTGGCACAGCGGTTAGGACTCTCGTCGACCATGTACAGGGTCCGAGGTTCAATCCCCCGCCAACGCACACCTGATATCTATGGTCGGCCTACTAAATTTGGGCTACCGATATCACATGCTGAAAATTTCATACTTGTACCAAAAATGCAGTGTGGAATCAAGCTATAATAAAATTAAAAATATGAATTAATTAATTGTTGTAGGTTTCCTACACATACACTTCTTCTTAGTGTACCATCTTCTTTCTCTGCCAGAAAGACGTCTAGGAATGAGATACCATCATTACTTTCTTTCTCTATGATGAAGTTTATTGCTGAAAACACATCAATGAACTTGTTGAGGATGTTCATTGTTTCATTCTCCTTTTTCATAACCAGAAATGTATCATCCGTATACCGACAGTAGAAATCCAAGTCATTAATTTCTCCTTTCATTGAGAGAGGAAAATAACAGCTAGGATTGGACCTAATGTGGAACCCATAGCCACACACTATCAGTTTGTCTATAGTGTTTCTTATTGAACAAGAAATGAACATTCAGTGTACATCTTAAAAGAAGTTCCTTCATGAGGGATACAGAAATACCGATGTCTGTGTTTCGCATGGTAATCTCATCATATATAAAATCCATTATCTCAATCAACAGTACATTGGCGAACTTATCACTCACATTTAGATCTCTTATTTTTTCAGTTTTAACAAACGATGATCTGTACTAAACAATGTATCATTCAGTAAGAAGACGTAGTTGTCCTGAGTTTCGCACATATTTGACACTCATCAGTATGCCTTTCTGCATGTCTGTGAGAGGAATAGCTGACATAATATACAGCTTTAATATTATCAAAACAGGCAAAATATTAATTTAAGTAATGTTGAATGATGGGAAATTTTTATTTTATTGGCGAAGCAATTACATTAAGTAGGGATACTATGAATTTAATTTAACTAGTGTTTATTTATGACACAATCATAATTTGTAATGGAATCCTTGATAAAAACGTAAATGTACATCTATAGATCCTCCCCTGACAAAGCCAAAGAAATGTAATTAGATAATCATCTCAGGGCTTGATTTAGTGAGACTTAGAATAGTACTTTGATATTAGATGGTTGGAGGTAGTCGGACACAGTAAGCCTTGAAAACCACCTAGGTTTCGTGATAGGACACTGGCACTCACCAGTCAGCAAGGCATTTCTGTAACCTCCTTGAAGAAACTCATGTCCCTTCTGAGATTCAAACCCGTATCACCCAGTGAGTGCTAAAGTCAGTAAGAGACGTTATCACTGATTGAGGTATTTGGGCTGGCGATTGACCTCCTGTAGGACTGTATGGGATACTTTTTATTGGACACTAGTTAGTAACTAGTGTAATGTGTGTGCCTAATCGTTCGTTTGCTGCAGACTGAAATCTATCAGTCAAGGTTGCAATGTGGCCACCATGTCACTAGGTGGCTCATCATCACAGTGCACTGTGAATTGTTGATATAAGATGTTTGGAGGCAACCGGCCCCAGGAAGCCTTGGACACCACCTAGGTTTTGTGCTAGTTTATAGTCACTAATCAGTTCCTTCATGTTCCTAGTGGAACATAGGGCTTCAAGCTAGCAACTGAAAGTTTCGGTAGCAGTGGTGTTCATTTTAATACAGGATGGAGTTGCTAGCCTAATCATGCCCAACCTTCCCCCTCTACCAGCCTAATTATTACTGGCTTAGCGAAGCAAAGGAGTGCGTCTAGTGGTCTGAGATCGAATCCCGGACGACATGACACGTGGTCGGCGAACATTCTACCACTATGCCATCAACGCTTAGTAAAATTAGACGGGAAAAAATTAATTAAAGCATCAAGAAAGAGAAAGCAGTTAAATATTGTTTCTTGAATTACAAATGACCTTTAGAGTAAGTGATCCGATTTGTAAGTAAACAAAACACAATAATAAACATTTTTGTTTACAAAATATGAAAATGAGATATTTTTCATCGAATCGCTACAAAAGTATGATTATAAAATTGACATTAATTTTATTCACAGAGCGAAGTGGCTTACGACTAAATTTATTTGTTATAAGAATAAACTTGTTGTTGGCTGTGGTAAAAACAAAAGTAATCGACAATAAAAGAATTTATGCCACCTGTAGTGATTATCATTAGTAAGTTGTACTTTAAAAGTTATCCAGTTAGCATGAAAAGAATAAAACAAAACGGTAAATAAACTATTTCGAATGCTGGTTTGCGGGGATTTGATTTGATTGGTGACGGGATTTTATTATGAGCTGAAATCGGTTAGAGAACCATCGGGACAGCATCAGTGGAGTACTGGATAGCCAGCTTTCTCGTCAGCCTAGTTTCAGACTCCTGAGTAGCACCCGCCCTCCTCCTCCTCCCGATGCTTGTATCCGAACCCAGGACCTTGTCATCATCATCATCAGTCCCTTGACTTTCGTCGTGGGGGTGCTATGACAGTTCGCGCTATCAGTCTTCGCCATTCTTCTCGGTTTAACGCTATTTTCTGTAGCGTATCCAAGGGCATTTCAGTCCA
>OX235276.1:16798363-16858992 GCA_944472155.2 Trichobilharzia szidati | reverse complement strand
AACATAGGGCTTCAGCCGTGCGTCTCCATTGCATTCTGTTCTCTGCTAGAGTCTTCACCTGGCTCCATGTCTGCCCACACGTTTTCATCTCCTCTTCACACGACCTCCTCCAAGTCACCCTTGCACTGACGACCAACTCGCCGCTTCCCTTTCGGGTTCCACTCGAGCAATGGCTTGTCTAGTGATGTCACTTGATGGTTTCCTCAGAGTATGGCCAATCCATCTCCATTTCTTCCTGCCTATTTGTTTCACAATCGGTTCCTGCTGTGTTGGTTCGCTCCCAAAGATCTCTGTTGGTGATCTTTTCTGTCCAGCCATCTGATCTTGAGTAGTATTGAGCGAAGACAACTGTTAATGAAGGTCTGTAGTTTGTTTGAGATGCTCTTTATGAAGCGCCAAGTCTCTGATCCGTATAGTAGCACTGACTTCACATTGGAGTTGAAAATCCGGATCTTATTTTCATTTTCATGCTGAGTGTTGTTGACCTCCACACAGACTTGAGAGTAGTGAAAGCTTGTCTTGCTTTTCCGATTCTTGCTTTGATATCCTCGTCAGTTCCGGCTGTAGTTGAAACGATGCTTCTCAGTTAGGTAAAAGAGGTTGTTTCTTTCAGGTTCCTCCCATTTATGCTGATTGTTGTCAGTTGTTGTTGTTGCTGTTGGTGGTGTTGCCCAGTAATCTCCATGACCTACCTCTGTTTTCTCTATGTTCACCTGAAGTCCTATCTTCTCTGGATGCGCCTTCTGCCAACTTGTTGCTTTTCACTTGCATATCTGCCAGTTTGTGGGAAATCAGACATATATCATCGGCGAAGTCCAAGTTTTTTGTGTGTGTCCATTTTATGCCTGTTTCCTTATTGCCCACTGTTTGTCGCATTATCCAGTCTACTGCAATCAAGAAAATCATTGGCGATAGTAGGCAGTCTTATCTTACTCCTGTCCTCACTTCGAAGGGTTCCGTAAGTTTTCCGTTGTGGATTACTTGGCATGCAGCATTGTCGTATAGCTGTTGGATGAGATGTATAATTGTCGGTGGCACCCCGTAGTAGCGAAGTAGTTTCCAAATCACCTCTCGATCGACGCTGTCAAAGGCCTTTTCAAAGTCGATGAAGTTGAGAATCTATCTACATATATATATATAATGTCCAATCAAAATTATTCAATACACACCTATAAGAGGTCAATCTTCAGCCTGAAAACTTATTGATAACGGCTCTAACTGACTTCAGAGCTCACCAAGTGACGCGGGTTCGAATCTCGGAAGATACATGAGTGCCTTCGAGGTTGCATATATGCCTTGCCGATGAGTGCCAACTAGAACGAAACCTTGGTGTTGTCCAAAGCTTCCTGCTCATTGCCTTTAACCACCTAATACCAAAACGCATTCATTTAAGCCTATTGTCTTGATGTCTTTTCATGGTATCATCAGATTGGATATTTGTGACCTCACAAATTTTGGTTTCTAAAGGAAATTTTTGTGAAATTTCATCTCGGACTGAGTACATTGAAAATTGGGCATTAATTTGTAAATTACTACAGATAACTTGGTGAATGGTCACTGCCATTGGAATCTAAGACTACACGCATTTCGTCTTATTCGGGACTCGTCAACTGGATGCACCTGCATTCCCCAGTCAGTGAGTGATGTTGTTCCCACCTTTTTCTTGTGCAACGGGCGTATCAGTAATTGTTTAGTTAGATTTGCAGTTCCTCTCTGATTTCTCATGGCCTGAGTATTCTAGTGGACAACCCGCTTTTGCGTTTAGAACTATGTGGACTAGGTTCGAGTCTCAGTGGGGAGAACACCATCACTCACTGACTGAGGAATGCAGGTACATCCAGATGACCAGCCAGTCCCAAATAAGACAAAGCGCGCATCCTGATGGATTCCACCGCTAGTCAGCATCCACCAACTCACTTCAAGTTACATGACAAGACATTGTCGAAGCATCTGCATAATGAGGAGCCAACATGTTATCCTGAGACCAACACTTTCGGTCCAATCAATCGACGGGAAAATCTAAATTGATTTAAAATACTATAGATAAGGCTAAGAAAATACATTCCGTTTTGTTTTAAATTTACGAATTCAGTTTTCAGAAGTTGGTTTGCAAGGATTAAATTTGTTTTTACGAGTTTGACCACGGATTGATATCAGTTGGAGAACCATTGAAAACCAGCACTGTAGTACTGAACAGACAGCTGTTTCATCAGCCTAGTTTGGGAATCATCGTCAGTAAACATCTACCGGGTTTCGAACTCAGCACACTTCGGTTGCAAGGGGAGCTAGCTCGTACAACATTCAGCCACTGGGACCCGATTCAATCACAGGCCCATGAATTCTAACTTGCACCAATTCGTGATTTAGTGCGACCACCAACCACTGTCATCGGAGGGGCATCCATCCTCACACTTGACTGGTTGGATCTCACTGGTTACGACTTCTCACTAGAACGCCAGATTTTCTCATTGATATCAATTCGTGGTCAAACTGGTAAAAACAAATCTAATCCTTACAAAACAACTATAGAAAATTAATTTGATGCTCGCTAGCAGTGACTGGCTACAAGAAGGAGTTTCCTGGAGTTAGTTCTAGTGAGAAGTCATGACCAGTAAGGTGCATCCTGTCAAGTGTGAGGATGGATTTCTCACCGATGACATTGTTTTGTCTCAGTCACGCTAAATCACGAATACATAGAAGTTAGAATTCATTAACTGGCCATTGAGGAGTTGAGTCCTAGTGGCTGAATGGTATACGATCTAGCTTGCCTTGTAACCGGAAGGTCCTGGGTACGAACCGTGGTGGTAGATGCGTACTGCCGATGATTCCCAAACTAGGCTGATGAAACAGCTCTCTGTCCAATACTCCAGTGCTAGTTTTCAATGGTTCTCCAACTGATATCAATCCGTGATCAAACTCGTAGAATTCAGTTTTGTTTCAGGTATAGATTACAAGAAACGTCAAATAAAAGTGGAAAAAGGACTATAAGTGTACGATTCTTCCTGTACTTAGTTGTATTGAATTTTCCCGAGCCAATAGTTAACTTAACTGTCATACAAACTTAACTCCATAAAAACAGTTTGAATTTGTCCTCTGTCAACTGAGGATATGTGCATAAATGTTTGCTATATTAGTTTACAACGGACCAATCAGCTTTTGGTGAAGATTTCATTACTCGTGAGATTATAGTTGCACATGTAATTATTAGCCATCAGCAATTTGTGTTTAGAATGTTGTAAGTAAGGCATAAACTTCATTATTCGTTAAAATCATGTACCATACTGTGTTCCATCTTACTACAGCGTGGTGTGTCAAAACACATTGTGATTTCTTTTGCATTACTCTTAGGTCCATCACCGCCTTCACATGTACAAGGATACTGGAAGTCCCCATACATTTTAACAATTGAATGGACACTACCAGAGGACAAGGAGAATATAGCTTATATAATTATTCATTATACCACTCAAAGTAATCCTAATTTATGGCAAAAATACTTTGTAAAAGAAATAATGAAAACATCTGAAGATTTGGTAAGTTTGTTTATTTAATTAAAAAATGTCACCTGCTTACACTTTGAAATATTTTAGTTGTAAGGTAAACACATACTTCTAATTCTATAATCAAATATACGTACAGATAAAAGGAACACCAATGAGATAACCGCTCATGTCAGGATTAATAACTGAAGCCGTTACGCAAAGATTAGAATAATTAGTCTTCCCTACCCATAATTAAACCAAAAATCTGGGTAGGTTATGTTGATGATACGTATTTGTAATAATTAAAAGAAATCATTCGGAATATACCCACAAATTAATAAACCACATATTTGAAGACATTAAATTCACCATGAGAGAAGAAGAATTAGACGACAAAATTCCATTCTCCTGAGATGTCTTAATCAGGAGAACTAATACAGGAAATTTAGAAACACAAGTATGCAGAAAATCAACGCACACAGACCAAATACTCAACAATAATCATAGTAATAACCCAACCCAGTTACCCACAAAAGAAACTGTGTGCAGACATTGTTTAAAAGAGTTCGAACACAGCACTGTAGCACTACTCCAGTGTTGAAGAGAATGGAGGAAAAATACCTACTAACCGTCTTCAAAAAAAGAATGGATATCCTCCTCACAATTTCATCAAAAAGTGTTTAAATTCGAGTCATAACACCAACAAGAAAATTCATCCTACCATATATAAAAAATATCTCTGAAATTACAGCTACAATACTGAAACCGTTTGAAATGGATATAGAACAGACAGTCAGACAGCACAATCACTTCATTCGATATTGTGCAAACCAAAAGACCCATCCAACAGAAAAGGGGGATAAAATTATTACCATTTACAAAATAGATTGTATGAACTGTATCAGACATTATATCGGTCAAAGTGAGGGTCCCACTCGAATCCGAATCCAAAAACACAAATTAGCTGTAAAAAGACATGATATACATTCTTTCATAGAAATGCATGCGGAGAATTATGGACATAAATTAGATGATTTGGATAATGTAGGCAATTTAAATAGAGGAAACACCGAAATGCCAGGGAATTTGCAGAATCCTGGCAATCACATAACAAACACATTAATATGGACCAAACTTACCTGTTGATAAAAAGTAAATCACATTGCAAGTCGATAAAAGTGATCAATAGAGATGTAAATCAACAATTAGTCACGACAATGGTTGTCAGCAGGGAGATATAATTATTTCATCGTTCATGGAGAATTAAAATAAGTTTGTTGTATACTAGAACCTGTGCTGAGGCAGTGTTGTCTGGAAGAGGAGAGGGATGACGAAAACTTTGCAACTAAACTATAGACCAGTGCATGGAAAACCAAAAATTCAACCTAATCTACTCGGATGGAACAAAGCGTTTCTCCCGTTTCGCTTCTAACATCAAATTTAAGGCACCGTAAACTGTTTGTATTGTGGGTTGCGCCTAAGGAAATATCGAAATATGGGATGGTGGTCATTTACTGTAGTGTTTATTATTAATATATACTTATATATGTATATATTATAATAGCGTAATATAGGCATTCGATTGTAGGGAAAATTAGTGGATGACTGCAATAAAGAGAAAAAACTGTCTGCTTGGCAAATATCCTCTGGTATTATATGAAGCGAATGCTTCAACATGTATTTCTTCAGTTCGAAATAAGGTGGCTTAGAGACGATAGTCTCTTGTTCAATGAACTTTTTCGAATGGCTATACATGTTACGGTTTTCACTCAACCGCCAACCACGCATTTGGTCTGTGGTTCGACCCCCTGCGACTGAACGTAATCCTTTACCTCGATAAGCCGGTAAGGTTGGACGCTAACAAACCCATCCCCTAAATTTGACTGACAGAATTCAATCTGTACCAAAAAGAGGACTAGACACACTACACTAGTTGCTAGCCAATGTCCAGTCAAAGTTTGCAATACAGTCAGTCCTTCAGGAGATCAATCGCGAGACAAAATAGTCCAGTGGTAGCAGTCCTGACTCACTTCGGCAATCACTAGGTGACGTGGGTTGAAGTCTCAGGACGGAAATAAGTTCCTTCAAGGCGGTCGTAGATACCCCTTACTGAGTGACTGGTGGGTGCCAACTGAAACGAAGCCCAGTTGGTGTTCAAGGCTTCCTGTGGCCAACTGCTTTCAACCATCAACAATTCAAAGTACACTGTGATGCAGAACCACCTAGTGGCATGCTGGCCAAATTGCAAACTTGACTGATAGAATTCAGTCTGAAAGAAACAAAGGACTAGGCACAGACATTACACCATTTACAAGTGTCCAATAAAAAGTTTAAGTTAATATACACATATGTTTGATGACATTAAATAATTGGAGGCAATCGGCCACAGGAAGCCTTGGACACCACCTAGGTTTCGTTCTAGTTGGCACTCGTCAGCAAGGCGTATCTGCGAACTCCTTGGAGGAACTCATGTCCCTTTTGAGATTCGAAGCCGCCGTCACTCAGTGAGCACGAAACCTAGGTCATGTGAGGCTTCCTCTGGGCGATTGCCTCCAACCATCTAATATCATCAAATCAATGTGCACCGTGATGGTGAGCTGCCTAGAATGGTGGCCACATTGCAAACTTGACTGATAGAATTCAGTCTGCACCAAAGATACGAGGACTAGATACATCACACTAGTTACTAGTGTCCAAAGAAAACATATATGTTTTTCAAACCGATGGTTACTGAGCAAAGAATACTCTTTTTGACAACTTCATCATCAGGTTCTACAATTGTATATACATCCATATTAATGAATGAATTAGTGTTATTAACAACACTAATGTTGTAAAAATAAGATCTAATCAGTCAATAATAATATCCGTAGACTACAATTCGATAGCATCAACATAACAACAATACACTGAATACCAGAAAAATCAGCAGAGATAACAATACAAATTCATGAATTTATAGTCTCCACTGAAGGCCAGGGCAGTAATAGTGGCTGGACTTGCTTCTTTTGCACACAAAGCACTGGTTGTTTCACGCGAATCGCGATCAGCCTCTGCTGTTTGGAGTATGCGGTACCTGGATGTTTTTGGCAATTTATTTGGTACCCGATAGAAGATGATAATAGAGAAACATTCTTCAATGCTGGCTCGCTTTTACAAGAGTTGATTTATAGCGATTCAATTTCTCTTTCAGATTTGACCATGAATATACATCAGTTAGAGAACCGCTGAAAATCAGCACTGGAGTACTGTCAGACAGCTGTTTCGTCAGCCTAGTTTGAGACACGTCGACAGTACGCACTTACCATAAAACTAAATTCTACACCAAACGAAGGACTAGACACACACGATACACTAGTCACTGACTAGTGTCCAATCAAAAATAAATACCACTGCTACCGTGTAACTCCAATGCTCTAGCTTGAAGCCATATATTCCACTGGGAATGCAAAAGAACAATGTTATAACTCAATGATAATTGATGTTGCAGGTTTTCCACTGCAGACGTATCAATTATTTCAACGATACCTCCCAGTCTCTCTCTCTCTCTGGTCTCAGTGCAGCGTTATTTTCGATTCGGTGCATTAGTCATAAAAGAGAAAATCCCCACTTAGACATTTGGAAACCAGAAAAATTGGGCGAAGAAATATTTACTCTTTTCAATTAGATCCTCCTCATCTCACTCTGGCTCTATTCTAATTTACACGTATAGCATTTTTATTACAATACACAACAATTTACCAAACAAGTGGCACTGATATGTTTCTTAGCAATAATTAGTCAGTGTCAAAATGTCAAGCAGTGGGTTGATAATTAACGAAGAAAATCAATACACACATTTAAAAGGTAGAAATTATAATTATTATTGTTCCCTTGGGTTCCTAGTGGAACATAGGACTTCAACTGCACATCTCCAGTTGCTTCTGTTTTGTGCTGTACTTTTCACTTGCATCCATGTTAATCCATACTAATTCAGTTCCTCATCACACGATCTCCTCCATGTCACCCTTGGACGTCCCACTCACCGCTTCCCTTTCGGGTTCCACTCGAGCCATGGCCTGACGCGCGATGTCACCCAGTGGCCTCCTCAGCGAGTGTCCAATCCATCTCCACTTTCTCCTGCATATTTGTTGGTCGATTGGTTCTTGTTTTGTTTGTTCCCATAGTTTCTTGTTTGTGATTCTTCCCGGTAGAAATAGTTAGAATAAATTAATTTTACAAGGATAACACGTAGTTAAAGATGAAGTGGTCAAAATAAATAAAAATAAAATAATTTGGACGATTATAATCTTTAAATGTTTAGGGGGAGGGGGGGCGAAGTAGTCCGGTTTATACATTCATGTAACAATGGCCAAGACAAGGAAAGTGGCTGCACAAATTTCTTCTGAACACACAGGTTTGGCTTCTTCTTCAGGTGAATTCCTATTGCTTCAGCTGTCGTATGCAGAAGACGAACTCGTAGAGCAAAATTAAGATTAGTAGGAATGCGATGAATAATTTTAAATGCAGTATTAACGTCAACCTTATGCTCACTATCTACAAGGTGTGCTAAAATAGAGCAACGAATAGATCTTGTTTGTCCTTTGCTTAACCATGTTGGATGATGTTCGGAAATAAGTTAATGAACCTTCCTAATTGTACGCCCGATGTAGCTGGCTCCGCAGCTGTAGTCAAACTGGTAGATACACATAGAAGAGGCAAATTTGGGTAGTTTATCCTTATTTCTCGAAAGCGGAATAGGGGTGGTTGTGAAGAGACAACGTACCTCTGCTGCATTTAAAGCTCTTTTAACTGCATTCTTCGGGGCCTTTGTTATTATTTCGCTGATGTTGTCACCGAGGAACTGCAGTTTTATGAACATTGGTTTTTTCGGAACTGTTGCCACACTGACTCTCCTAGGTGCTGAATTCATATTTTTCTCAATGAATTTATCTGGATAACCATTTTTCTAAGTAATTCTCTAATAATCTTAAGCTCCTCATTGAGGCATTCCTACTAATCTTAATTTTGCTCTACGAGTTCGTCTTCTACATACGACAGCTGAAGCAATAGGAATCCACCTGAAGAAGCCAAACCTGTGCGTGTTCAGAAGAAATTTGTACAGCCACTTTCCTTACCTTGGCCATCGTTACATGAATGTATAAACCGGACTACTTCGCCCCCCTCCCCCTAAACATTTAAAATTATAAAAATTATAATTGTCCAAATTATTTTATTTATTTATTCTGACCACTTCATCTTTAATTACGTGTTATCCTTGTAAAATTAATTTATTCTAACCATTTCTACCTTTTAAATGTGTGCATTGATTTTCTTCGTTAATTATCACCCCACTGCTTGACATTTTGACACTGACTAATTATTGTTAACAAACATATCAGTGCCACTTGATTGGTAAACTGTTGTGTATTGTAATAAAAATGCTATGCATTATATATTAGAGTAGAGCCAGAGTGAGATGAGGATCTAATTGAAAAGAGTAAATATTTCTTCGTTCAATCTTTCTATTACTCACAAATCTGATACTTCTCTCTTTTTTGTTGTTGTTTCTACCCTTCCCATAGAGTAATCTGCCTTCAAATGAAGGTTATCTAATTCGTTTAAGTTCAGTCGATTCAACTGGAAATGAAGGTCAATTATCAGATGTGATAAAAATTCATCCTTATCAACATATCATCACCAATTTGGGCAATAATGAGGAGGAGATTGACAATTTCAATAAAAATGATGGAATGCTTTATCCTGTGAAGAAAAGAGGAGGAGAAGAAGAAGACGAAAATTATCGTTTCAGTGTTATAGATAATATATCTGATCAACCAGAGAAATTTACTGTACAAAATTTTAAATGTATTCATAAAACATCAAAATCAATAATTATTGATTGGTTACCTCCAGTACATTTGGCCAATCTATTGGAATATCAGGTAGGTTAGGTAGAGATTTTTTTGCGTTATTCTTGGCAGTTGCTAGTGGTGGTGTTGTGTTGTATTGAAGCTGGAAGGGTTTAATTGTCCAGCATTCATTCATTGTACTTTTAGACAATTTCCTAGAGAGAATAAAAGATGCAATGGATACAGAACTCTGCTAGGTCATTGGAACAAGGTGGATTTAGGAAAGGTAAATCATGTGCTGATGTAATTGCAAGTCTGGGTATTGTCATCGAATAAAGCATAGAATTGCAGCCAAATTTCACCGTCTACCTTAACTAAATCGACTTCAAAAAGGCCTTGGACAGTGCAGTGTTGACCTAGAAGTAATTTGGAAACATTATGGTCTGCAGTGACCCAAGTCTTTGTCAACCTCATTCAACAGCTGGCTTTATGACGATGCCTGCCAAATGTTAGCCAATCCGCAATTGAGAACTAAGCGAAGCCTACCACTGAAGTGAAAACAAGAGTAAGACAGGGCTGGCTGGCTGCCAATTATCACTAATGAGATTCCTTACTATGGTGGGTTGGATCATGTGTCACACTGTGAGTTGGGAGTAAGAAGACAGGAACACACTGCACTGACCGATAAGTAGACTTCAGAAGATCTGGACTTCGTGTATGGATGATCTATTTGTAATGTCACAGAGACTTGAAGGCGAAAACCAACAAACTGGTAGAAGTAGCAGTGCAGCGAAGACGGGAGTCTAAATGAGCATAGAGAAGACGAAGGTGATTAAGATAAAAAACCAACCAACCAACCAACAGCGACAGCAAACAGCACCAATCTATCACTATCGATGGGAGAAATTTGACAGAGGTTACTTTCTTCACTTATCCCACTATGAAGCGTAGTTTCAACTGCAAACGAGCGGAACGGATGAATATATCAAAGCCAGCCAGCCAGCCAGAATCGGAAAGGCAAGATACTCTTTGATCAACCCGAAACCGGTTCGGAAATCTTCTGCACTCCACGGCATAAAGAAGGATTTGGATTTTCAACAACAATGTGAAGTCAGTCAGTCAATTGTCCTATATGGGTCAGAAACTTGGTGAACGCTTCATGAAAAGCATTTTGGACAGGCCAGTGAAGACTGCTTTCAACAACTATCTTTGCTGGCTCCATATTGAAGATCAAATGGCAGGCTGGTGAGAAAGCATTAGCAACAAGAATCTTTGACAATGAACAAATAAACCAAGAGTCGATTGCTCAACAAATATGTAGGAGAAAATGGAGGTGGATAGGGCATATGTTCAGGACTGCACTCAATGTAGGCCGTCGATCGAGTGGAATCCCAATGGGAAGCGACGAATGGGTCGTCGGTGCGACGGCGACGACATGGAGGAATTGGTGTGTTAGGGAGGAGAAAATGAGAGATTATGGGGAATTATGGACTGAGGTGAAGAGGACAGCAGAAGATAGGACAAAGTGGAGATGTGCTGTTGAAGCCCTTTGTCCCACTCGGAACCCAAGGGAATAGTAATAGATAAGGTTCACACTGTAGTGTGAAGTGACATTTCGGAGATTCCCCATGTATGATACAATTCTCTCTCCTGATAATCTTGACTGAAGCGGACTGTCTCCCAAAGTTTTCTTATTCTTGAGTCACAGTGTGAACCAAAACACCCAACCATCATCCGGAAGATAAACGGCATCAACCATACTTGCCAAAGTGAACCCCTTTTTCAACCCCGCATCATCAAAGAGCATAAAGACATGACATGTACATCTGGAGAACAATAGACACCTAATCGACTAGAAAGATATACAAATCATAGGCAAAAGAAACACTAAAAATATCATAGAATTCCTAGAACCTTGGTAGTTGGATCAGTCAGTCTTCAGTGAACAGAAATTTCGACAAAGACCAAATTTAATGATCAATACACAACTAATCACAGGGCATAAAGGTCGCATACGATGGTTAACGACGCAATCATTATTAATGCAAATTAACTGAAGGACATAACAATACTTAGAACGATCCACCACTATCATAGTCACTGGGAGAGTCAGTTATACAATTCATGGGAAATTTTTTGAAAACTCACTTCATACTAAGATGAGCGCTGAAGATTTTGTCAAGAAGGATAGTGCAAGTTTCATAGTTGAACTATATCATCCTTGAGCTCTTTTTTTATTCCTTCACTTTCCCAGTGGAACATAGGGGGCTTCAAGCTAGAGGCTTGAAGTTTCTGTAGCAGTGGTGTTTATTTTTACAGGAGAGGTTGCTAGCCTCATCTCAACCTCCCTCTTTACAGCTTTTATCTGGCTTAGTGAGGTAAAGAAATGTGTCCAGTGGCCGGGAATCGAACCCCGGACCACATGAGGCGTGGTCGGCGAGCATTCTACCGCTGTGCCACTGACGCACCGAAAATCTTCATTATTATTTTCAAATAATGGATTCTTCAGAATTCACATTGAACACACGGAATACAGTTTACCTTTTATTTATTTCATTTAGCTACATATAACTGGCAGAAGTGAATTTTTCACTAACAGCGGTGTATTTAAATCGGTTCACTTGGGTGAATGGCAACTTCATCACAGTGCAGACCAACAGATCGATGGCAGCAGTGGTAGACCTGAAACGTTAAATTGGCCGTTAGTTGATTTGCTCGGTGATATATCAGCTCTCGATCCACAGCAGCATCGTCATCTTCAACAACATCAACAACAAACTCATAAAATGGAAATACCAGATTTAAAACCGAATAGCCAGTATAAAATAACTATACGTCCAATATATCGTGCACTTATCTCAGAAGGTACTATTGGAGCTAAAGAAGGATTCCCGGTGACTATTATATGTCATACAGAATGGAGTGGTAAGTCAGTGTTTTTTGTAGTGTACTTGAAGGAAAGGAATAGAATTTTGCGAATTTAATATACCTCTGATTTGATCCTTGAGAAGATCCTTTTTCATGAAAAAGCATCATTGTCAGAGACCCGTAAATGAAGACAGCAACATTTATCTACTTCAGTAACTCCTCGGTAGAGTAATGCCTTACGTCGTTAGTCTGTGACCATTCAGATCATTTCCACGTTTGACTCTAGCAGTCATCTGTAAGAACGTGAACTCCTAGAGTAGTTAGCTTTATTCAATGTGGATCACTTGGACAGATGAGTCTGTTGATATTTGATGTTTGGAGGCGATCGGCAACAAGTAGCGGTGGACACCAACTGCGTTTCGTGCTAGTTGACTCTTACCAACTAGTCAGTAATGCGTATCTGCAACCGCCTTGAAGCAACTCATGTCTCTTCTGAGATTCGAACCCACGTCACCTCCCAGTGAGTGCTGCAGTCATGTGACGTGTGCTACTGATAAGATATATAAGTAGTATATATATGCATAAAGAGATGTTCATTGGCATAAAAACATCAAATAGCAGGGAGATAGATTTGATGTCAGAGAAAGCAAATGGGAAGTACAGATTCTGTGTTGATTTCCAAAAGCTAAACAGCATGACAAAGCTGAGACCGTGTGCCATGCCAACTGTAGTAGAGACCTTGGATTGTCTGCAGAGCGCGAATTTGCTAACAATGCTCGACTTCCGGTGAGGATATTGGCAGATACCGATAAAACATAGTGACAGAGATAAGAAAGCGTTCACTGTGTCAGAAATAGTATTGGTTTAAACGCATGCCGTTTGGACTAGCTGGCGCACCGTTTACCCTCAGACGACTAATGACATTTTTACTTCCAAATTTTAAAAATGTGGGGGCGTAGAGTGATGATCTCGTCATCTACAGTCAAAACAAAAGTGACCATGTGAAACTTGTCGAAGCCGTGTCAAAACGCAATGAAGAGTTCGGACTGTGCATCAACAAAACAAAATTTCAGATAGCTAAGTGGAGGGTCATAAAGTAGTCAGCGGTGAAACAAAGCCGCTACCGGAGAAAATCTTATCGATAAATACCATTACAGCCCCGAATTCTAAGAGGAAGCGAAGGAAGTTCGTGGGGAAAGCAGCATTTTTTTTTGTCAGTTTGTCAAAAACTTCAACGAGATGGTAGCCTCCCTGTATGGGCTATTAGGTGAGTCGAAGTTTTTTTGGTCGGAAGATTCGCAGAAAATATTCGACAGCATTAAACGGCTTTTAGACCATCCAATACAGTCCTAGAGGAGATTAATCGCAGCCCGAATAGCTCAGTGGTAACGTTTCTAACTGACTGCAGCACTCAGTGGGTGACACAGGTTCGAATCTCAGGAGGGACATGAGTTCCTTAAAGGAGGTTTCAGATGCGCCTTCCTGACTGACTGTTGAGTGCATACTAGTGTGGTGAGATCTGTCTGTGAACCAAATTTGTAGACAGCAGTTTACGTCAATGTTTACGTCCCGAATCGGGGTCATGAGAAAAAACAAGAACGAAGCCTAACCTTGAGGAACTCAACAACCAATCATCGCAGCAGACTTAGCGTGTGCAAATACGATTTGCAGATATATAGATAACTTTGTAAGCAACGGTCACAAGAAGTACAGAATAACCTTCAGCAAGAAAACAACCAATCAGAAAACGTTGTATCTTTGCTAAGATAATGAATAATAATGTACATAAAAATCTATAAATTTATCTTGATTTTTTCAATAAACGATCTGTTGCCTGGCCCTTGTCTTCTGTCGTTACACTAGTACGAAACCTAGGTGAGGTAGAGCTTCGTACCGATTGCCTCCAACCATCTTATATCAACAATTCAAAGTGAACCGTGATGGCAAGCCACCTAGTGACATGCCAACCACATTGTAAACTTGACTGGTAGAATTCAGTCTGCACCAAACAAAAGACTAGACATTCAAGTATTGGTTTGTAGGGATTTGATTGATTGCTTACAGGATTTTATTATAAGCTGACACATTGGTTAGAGAACCATTGGAAAACCAGCTGGGAGTACTGGACAGCTGTTTCGTCCTAGTTTGGGACACTTGAATATCGATGAGATGCTCAGTGTAGACTTGTCTTATTCAGGTAGGTAGTTAGTTACCTGGGGTTCTAGTCTGAAATCGTGACCAGTGGGGTGGAGCAGGTCAGGTGTGAGGACAAACACTCTCCGAAGACAATGGCTGGTGGTCACACTATGTCGTGCGTGAATTGGCAGAAGTTAGAACTCATGGAATGGCCATTGGATCGGGTTCCAGTGGCTGGCTGAATGGTCTACGAGCTAGCTCGCCTTGTAACCAGAAGGTTCTGGGTTCAAACCCTTGTTGTGGGTGCATGCTGATGAAGAGTCCCAAAGTAGGACGAAACAGCTGTCCAGTACTCCTGTGCTGGTTTTCCAATGGTTCTCTAACCAATGTGTCAGCTCATGATGAAAGCAAAAGACTAGACACTCACACATTACACTAGTTACTGGCTAGTGCCCAATCAGAGTAACGATGAGTCTAAATGACACAACTACAAAAGATCTATAGGGCTAAGGAAATTCTGTCATGTATAGTTGAAGCATTATTCATGCATGGATAAAACACTTGTTAAGCCTCCAAACAAGTTTGAATAAAATTCAATGGTCATATTGTCATATGAATACAAGATGAAATTGGCTAATTTATTGTCGGGGGGGGGGGGCGATTCTCTAAAAACGGTGTTTTCCCTTGCATCAGGTAAATTTACCTACACAACATAATCTATTATATTCATTCTATCTAATATATTATCTTGTAACAAACACGGTATTTATCCTCCAATAAATAAATCTAATTTGACATTTAACCTTTAAAACTCTCTTCTTTTGTTGTTGTTGTTGTAGGAAACCTTCCTGTAATAATTTATTATCAGATTCTTGTTGTGCTTCTTTTTTTTCAATAAATACAGTGACAATTCTTCTTCCACATAAAAGTGTTTGTTCTGTCAAATTCTCACTTCTCGATTATAAAGAACAAAACTTTTCGAAATAAAGTCCCCTCCTCTTGTAGTAGTAGTAGTAGTAGTAGTAGTAGTAGTAGTAGTAGTAGTAGTAGTAGTAGTAGTAGTAGTAGTAGTAGTAGTAGTAGTAGTAGTAACAGTACAGATTCTATGCAAATTTCGTAAGGCTAGAATTTTGGATGTGTCAAGTGATCCACAACGGAAAATTCAGCGAACCGTTTGGAGTAAACACAGGAGTCAGACAAGGGTGCTTATTATTATCACCAATGATATTCCTAATTGTGGTGGACTGGATTATGCGTCAGACAGTGGGAAACGAGAAGAAAGGGATATACTTGACCGACGTGAAGAATCTAGAAGACCTGGATTTCGCGCGTGGATGATTTATGTTTGATGTCACACAAAAATGAAGACTTACGAGCGAAAACCGACAAACTTGTCGAAGAAGCAGCAAAGACAGGACTCCAGGTGAACATAGACAAGACGGAGGATATGAAAATAACCAACCAACAACAACGACAACAGCAGCAGCAACATCCGGCGCCAATCAACATCAACGGGAGGGATTTGAAAGAGGTTACTTCTTTCACTTATCTAGGTAGGGAGCATTGTCTCAACTTAAGGAGGAACGGACGAGGATGTCATTTCAAGAATCAGGAAGGCGAGAAACACATTCATTAACCTGAAACCAATCTGGAAATCTTCGTCACTCAGCCTGCATCAACAACAAAATTCGGATTTTCAATACAAACGTCAAGTCAGTGAGTTCTTCTATACGGATCAGAAACTTGGCGGGTCACAAAGAATATTTCCAACAGCCTGTTGCAGACCTTTATCAACAACTTTCTTTCTTCGCTCTATACTCAAGATCAGATGGCCGGAAAGAATCACCAACAAGAAACTATGGGAACAAACAAAACAAGAACCAATCGCTCAACAAATATGCAGGAGAAAGTGGAGATGGATTGGACACTCACTGAGGAGGCCGCTGGGTGACATCGCCATAGCTCGAGTGGAACCTGAAAGGGAAGCGGCGAGTTGGACGTCAGTGCAAGGGTGACATGGAGGAGATCGTGTGAAGAGGAGTTGAAACAGTATGGACTAACATGGATGCAAGTGAAAAGTACAGCAGAAGACAGAAGCAAGTGGAGGCGTGCAGTTGAAGCCATATGTTCCACTAGGAACCCAAGGGAACAATAATAATAATAGAATTTTGGATGAGTTAATTTTACAATATTTTCTATAATATCTGCATCAAACAGTGAAGTATGTTGCTTTCATTCTTTTAAAACAAACCATTGTAATTTCTCGTAGTGGTCTAAAGCTGATGAGAATCTGTGAAGTAGAGTGATATAATTTTATATGCTGCAAATCTGTTTTTTCTTAATCAGAGTTTATCAGAGCAAACAAGTGTATGAAATACTTGAGGATTTCTCTGAGCTGGATAGGTAATTTGCGAAGCTTTCATCACCCTACCAGGTGATATCTTCAGGGTATACTTCAATTTGAAGTGAAATTTTATATTTCGACACGAGTTTATTAATCATCTCTCCTGGTGATCTTGGACGTGATTGGTTGTGTTTGTGTATTTTCACACCTTCTAGGTTATTTGTATTGTAACGCATTGCCTCTTTGACTTGAACTTTGAACCATTGAGTATGAGGTTTCTTTCTTATCGGTTGATAGATTTTGTCTATCTCGATGTGTCTGTTGATCGACGATTCACTGGAATACCAGGCAGCCTTCTAAAAATTCTCTAGCATTCTTGGTGTTTCCTCTGTCTAATACTTAAACGTTGTCTCAGTCAAATTGATGTCCGTGGTTGTATGCATGTAGTGATGTGAGGGAGTGGATGTCATGTCTTTTCATGGCTAGCTTATGTTCATGGATACGAAGACGACGTCCACTTTGTCCAGTGTAGTGTTTTCAGCAGTTGTCACAATTTAATTTGTATGAGAAGATGGTTTTATCTTCTTTCGTTGTTGAGTCTTTTGGTTGACACAGAGCCAGCTGAGTGAAGTGATTTTGTTGGTTTGTGTGCGATGTCAATTCCTAAAGGTTTGAAGAGTCTTGCAGTGATTTCTGAGATATCCTTTATATATGGTAGGGTGACTTTCTTTGTGCTTTCCTTGGGGGATTTTGGTTTGGTAGGTTGGCGTGGGTGATGTTGTTCGATGAAGTTCCGTGGATATCCATTCTTTTGGAAGACGTCCATGAGGTATCTTTCTTGAATTTTCCCTAAGGTGGGAGTGCTGCAATGAGTCCTGGCCCTCTTGAATAGTGTTTGTATACAACTCCGTTTAAGTGTTATTGGATTGTCAGTGTTGTAACTCAGTATTTGATCTAGGTGAGTTGATTTCCTATAAAGTTGGGTTTCTAATCCGCCCGTGGTTGTTCGCTTGACTAAGACGCAGGCGAATTGAGCCCCGATAATCTCTGAACATTATCCTGCATGGTTGGCAAAATGACAATGTAAGACAGTAACCAGCTCAATTCTCGAGTAATTGGTGAGCTCAAGCCACACAGCTCCACCAGAGTCGTCTTTCATGATTTTCTACAAAGTGAGGTCAAATGGTACAAAAACGTTAGGTTTCGGCATTTGTGTATGACGGAGGCGTCGGAAATTCGTCAGTACGACCCCAAACTCTGTATACAGAAAACGTTTGTCCAGTCCCTTATTCCGCCTTGGTCTTAACCTCTTCACTAGTCGTTCCCTGAAATTTTTATTCTTTATTTTTAATAATTAATTCACTATTACCAATCTCATATGTTCCTTTTGTACATGTTCACACCCCTTCACACTTATTAAATTGACACTCAACTACCACCTTTATTCTCACTCAACAGTAGTTTTAACCTTATCAAATTTCTATCACGTTCTTCCTTTGTGCCGTTGAGTACCACGTAATTCACGACTTTTACTTTTGCAGCCGATTCTGAGCAATTATTCCAATTATGTCACTCCCACCTTATTAATCAAGGATATGCTTCTAAACATTTTTGGTAAATATAAATACAGCTGTACAGTACAGCCTGTGAAGATAATTTCGTCAATAAAGAAAATATTTAAGTATTGGTTTGTAGGGATTTGGTTGATTGGTCACAGGAGCTCATCCTGAGCTGACATTGGATGGAGAACCACTGGAAAACCTGGGAGTACTGGACAGCTGTTTCACCGTGCTTTGTGACTCTTCATCAGTATTGACCCACTGCTGTTTGAACCCAAGACCTGATTACAAAGCGAGGTACCTCGTAGACCATTAATGGTGAAATCCCGTAACGCCTAAATGTCTTTTATTTGTTTCACAACTCTCTGACTAGTCACTTTTTTCTTCAATCACTTCACGTTTCCTTTATACTATTTGTTTCTTATACTCCACAGCTGCAGAATACGTCAAACCACCAGAAATACTGGCAATCTATTCAGGACCATCAGATCCACAGGGTGCAACTTTGATCACTGAAGTGAAATTATACCGTGTATCAGAAGAAAATGGTCCTATACACAATTATTACATAATTGTATCTCCAGAATTAAACCCAGTCATATCTGATGACAGTCGTGTTAACAATATTCACTCTAAGCCCTCAGAATCTTTGAGTATTAATGCATCTCAGTATGACTTGAAAATACTCTCACAGAATATTGATCTGCCTAGTAATCAAGCACCGTATTTAGCAATGGCACGTCATACGTCAAATTTATTTGAGACAAACCAGCATACAGCTATAGTGATATTAGGTAGTGAAGAGATGGACAACTTTTTTATACAACCTCAGAATTACTTACAGTCTACGGGTATTAATAATCACTCCTATGAAAGATTACTTCCAAACCACCAAGATTTAAGACGAACCACAGACACGATGTCAAAATTTATTCACCCTACGTCTGATTTAGATGATGATGGCGATGTTGCTGCTAATCATCATGCTAAAAATAATGTTGATACTGGTACATACTACTATAATCGCAATAGTAATATGTATGCAAAAGCAATACAAGTGAATAATAAGCGGTTATTTCAATCAACTACATATCGTGTCGCTTTGAGAGCATGTTCTCAGGTAAGCGAAAAAAAGGTTTCGATTTGTCTGTCAGTATTTTGATAATAAACTATCTTATTAATATCAGTAAAAAGTTTGAGCATTGTGGATTAGATCAAATAAAGTATAATTATATTTCAATAGTTTACACGCAATGATAAGTTTTGTTATTGGTAATATTTCGAGCAAAATTACTGCCCGTGTTCACACCACTGTTGGAATTGTTTTATTCACACATTTATGATTTGTACTCATATATATAGTTCATTATTTTTGCTCATTCATGTTTTTGTATCCAGAATTATATTCCAAGTTGTTGGTAGTTGTACTGAGTCACCCTTGTTACATGTATCCGGTGTGATCTTAATGAATATCGATTCTGTTATAAGTCTTTCTTTCCATTTGTTCATGTTAGATTTTAGAATACACACATTTTACCAATCGATATTGTGGTTTTTGTCCCATGCATATGCAGCTATCGATGAATTTTTTTACAAGATTCTTGTCGGCTTCTGTTCCTGCTGGTTGACCTTTGGTTAGGCGTTTATGTTCATTCACTCTTATTTTGAGTGATCTGGACGTTTGACCCACATATTTAGTCGGACAGTCAGCACAAGATATTTTGCAAATCAAGTTGTTTTTATCCATCATTTTTATGGGATCTTTCAGTTGATTTATTTTATTTTTGATTAGATTTGTCGGTTTAAAAGTTGTGTGAATGCCGATATTTTTGAGGTTTCTTTGAATTGCCTCTGATGTACCATTTTTATATGGTATTGTGACTGTTCTTTTGCATTCTTCCATCTTGTTATTCTCCGGTTTTACTCTCTTTTTTCTCTTTTTTATATTATCTTTCATAAATTCTTTTGGGTAGTTGTTTTCGAGTAGCACAACTTTTAAACCGACAAATCTAATCAAAAATAAAATAAATCAACTGAAAGATCCCATAAAAATGATGGATAAAAACAACTTGATTTGCAAAATATCTTGTGCTGACTGTCCGACTAAATATGTGGGTCAAACGTCCAGATCACTCAAAATAAGAGTGAATGAACATAAACGCCTAACCAAAGGTCAACCAGCAGGAACAGAAGCCGACAAGAATCTTGTAAAAAAATTCATCGATAGCTGCATATGCATGGGACAAAAACCACAATATCGATTGGTAAAATGTGTGTATTCTAAAATCTAACATGAACAAATGGAAAGAAAGACTTATAACAGAATCGATATTCATTAAGATCACACCGGATACATGTAACAAGGGTGACTCAGTACAACTACCAACAACTTGGAATATAATTCTGGATACAAAAACATGAATGAGCAAAAATAATGAACTATATATATGAGTACAAATCATAAATGTGTGAATAAAACAATTCCAACAGTGGTGTGAACACGGGCAGTAATTTTGCTCGAAATATTACCAATAACAAAACTTATCATTGTGTGTAAACTATTGAAATATAATTATACTTTATTTAAACTATCTTATTTTTATTTAAACGCGAGTGGGATACGTTTTAGAGAATGCAATAAACAAATGACAAAATGAGTGGTATTTCTTGTACTTCAGGTGATCCTCTGAGGTAGACAGTCCGATAGAACTCTCTGCAAATTACTGAAAATACTCATTGAGTTATGAAAAAAATAAAAGACAAATTCAGAGAGGAAAATTCTCTTTATTGATGAAGTCATCTTCACAGGCTGTACAGTTGTATTTATAAAAATTATATTTGTAAAATCTCAGCGAGATTGAAGTTGAGTAATTCAAACGTTTCCTGTGTTCGTCAATCTGGTCCGAACTTCTTCAGGGAAATTCATCGAAATTAATATAACAGCAGAGGTTTATATATAATAAAGGGACATATCTTGTTTTTAAAAACTTTGTCCAATCATATTAGTCATGAAACAGGTATCAACATGTATAATAAACAAAAGTGTATGAGCTGTGATCAAAATTTGACCTCAGACTTACAAATATTGGCCTACTTTTGTTAAACACTTTAAATAGCGTGTACTTTTCATCAGAATTTCAGTGATTACGTTCGACTAAAAGTTCATGGTCGTAGATAACTGAATATGAAAAATGTTTGTGTATATGCGGTATACAGTGGTGTGTGTATGTGTGTGTGGGTGAACAGTTGTAAAACACTTGTTAACGTCTCCATAAGAAGATATGGACAATCGAGAATTTTGACCAAGTATTATTCATTAGTGATACATATCCATTTTTTATAGCTTTCAAAAATGTATAACAGTCTATTATTGAGTATTATAATTATTATATTATTGTATCCTTTAATTCCTAGAGGAACATAGGGCTTCAGCCGTGCATCTCCATTGTGTTCGCTTCTCTGCTAGAGTCTTCACCTGTCTCCAAGTCTGCCTGCCCACACGCTTTCATCTCCTCTTCACATGACCTCCTACAAGTCACCCTTGGACGACCGACTCGCCGCTTTCCGTTCGGGTTCCACCCGAGCGATGGCCTGGCGTGTGATGTAACTTGATGGTTTCCTCAGAGTATGGCCAATCCAACTTCGTTTCTTCCTGCTTACTTGTTGCACAATCGGTTCCTGGTTGGTTCGCTCCCAGAGATCTCTATTGCTGATCTTTTCTGGCCAGCCATCTTATCTTGAATATTGAGTGAAGACAACTATTAATGAAGGTCTGTAGTTTGTTTGAGATGCTCTTTATGACGCGCCAAGTCTCTGATCCGTATAGTAGGTAGCACTGACTTCACATTGGAGTTGAAAATCCGGATCTCATTTTTCATGCTGAGTGCTGTTGACCTCCACACAGACTTGAGAGTAATGAAAGCTTTTCTTGCTTTTCCGATTCTTGCTTTGATATCCTCGTCAGTTCCGCCTGTAGTTGAAACGATGCTTCCCAGTTAGGTGGGTAGGTAAAGGAGGTTGTTTCTTTCAGGTTCCTCCCATTTGTGCTGATCGTTGTCTTTTGTTGCTGCTGTTGGTGGTGTTGTCCAAGAATCTTCATCATCACCTCTGTTTTCTCTATGTTCACCTGAAGTCCTATCTTCTCCGGATGCTTCTTCTGCCAACTTGTTGCTTTTCGTTTGCAGTTTTCTCTTCCAGTTTGTGGGAAATCAGACATATATCGTCGGCGAAGTCTAGATCCTTCAAGTTTTTTGTATGAGCGCATTTTATGCCTGTTTCCTCACTGCCCACTGTCTGTCGCATTATCCAGTCTACTACAATCAAGAAAATCATTGGCGATAGTAGGCAGCCAGCTTGTCTTACTCCTGTCCTCACTTCGAAGGATTCCGTAAGTTTCCCGTTGTGGATTACTCGTCATGCAGCATTGTTGCATAGCTGTTGGATGAGGTGTATAATTGTTGTTGGCACCCCGTAGTAGCGAAGTAGTTTCCAAATCACCTCTCAATCGACGCTGTCAAAAGCCTTTTCAAAGTCGATGAAGTTGAGATAGAGAGGTGACTGCCATTCCAGGCAGTGTGATGGGGATGTGAAAATTTACAAAACGAACATATGAGAGGGATAATAGTGAATTAACTATTAAAGTAAAAGCAAATTAAAAATAAAATTGGAAATTAAAAGTTAAATGTTTTTACAGGGAATGACCAGTGAAGAGGTTAAGATAATAACAATTTTTGCTTTATTCAAGGTAGAATAAGAGACTGAACAAACTTTTTCCTATATACAGAG
Source organism: Trichobilharzia szidati (assembly GCA_944472155.2). Classification (NCBI taxonomy): domain Eukaryota; kingdom Metazoa; phylum Platyhelminthes; class Trematoda; order Strigeidida; family Schistosomatidae; genus Trichobilharzia; species Trichobilharzia szidati. The sequence goes on along the minus strand of OX235276.1, from coordinate 16,835,987 downwards.
TTCGGGGTTGTATTGACGAATTTCCAACGCCTCCGCTATACACAAATTCCGAAACCTGAAGCCCCTTGTACCATTTGGCCCTGAACTATGTATACAGAAAATGTTTGTCCAGTCTCCCATTCTACCTTGGTCTTAACCTCTTCACCGGTCATTCCCTGTAAAATATTTTATTAATTTTCAAATTTACTTTTAGTCTGCTTTTACTTTAAAAATTAATTCACTATTATCACTCTCATATGTTCGTTTTGTAAATTTTCACATCTCCTTCACACTTGTTAGATGGACACTCAACTACCACCTTTATTCTCACTTAATAGCAATTTTAACCTTATCAAATGTCTAACTTTGTGCCATTGAGTACCACGTAATTTACAACTTTTATTTTTACTTCTAAAGCCACTTCTGAATAATTATGAAATATACTTTGGTCTCGAGAAAATGAAACTGCAGTCTCCACAATCAGAATTATATCACACAGTTTTGTTACAAGTAGAAGAGTTGCTCAGCATATAACATTTTTGTATATATCCCCCTCGAATCTTCGAAAAAATGGGGTGACTAAGATAGCCTGTCCTATACTCTGATGGTGTTCTCGTGACACTTTGTCACCAGACCTTCCAGGAGCGATAAGATAGTACGCTAACCAATGTTTGTGTGAAAGGCTTGGAGAGGAGTGTATGATATATGTATGCGTTCCCCCCAACCGCTCCCCCCAGACATATTTAGCGTTGGTACACGTCAGGCACACCCGTTGTTCCCAGCCTAGTTCATAAGCCAATAGAAAGCCCCGAAAAGAGGAAAGGTTAGGAGTGAGACTAGCCACCCTGACCCGTGAAATCAACACCACAGCTACTAAAATCATCAAAGCTTCAAACTCGCAGCCTTATATTCCATTCCAAACACACAGGAATGGGGAAAAAAGATATTTTTTATATTACTAAGAATTATAGAATCTATCAAAATAAAATAAAATGAAAATAAATTAATAGTATTATAATATAAATGTCAAAATAATTTAAAACCTTGGAGAGAAAGTCATTCATAATAAGATAATTAATTCAAGATAGTGGGTGGTATTTCCAAATGCCAGTGTATATACCGGCATACCGTAAATTTCTGCCTCTATCCAGGGTAAGAACAGATTCGCTGATTTCTAACACCTAAAGATATATGCCCTAACAATCTAATACATTTGTCATAATTAATTCTAACTATCTTGTACATAATAGTTAAAGTAAAAACGATTGGACACATTGAAGTCGTTGTAATTTACTAAAATATAATTATTTCCAATCATATTTTTCAAATAGTAATACCAAGTGCGTGTTACAGCTGGAATTAATTGAATTCAACGACCTTGGTAATGACTGTTACGTGTTAAAAGGTTCACTCTTAATTAGATATACTAAGCTGTAAAGATATTTGACATTTTCTAAAAAAATTTTTAATTTTAACTCTATGTACTACTTATTTGTGTGTTATCAAAGTCGATACTTACTTTTCTGAAAGTATTCACCGAAAAACGTAGGTGTGAATCAAAACTAATTGCTGACTTCTAATTGGCAGTAATTCACAGATAATAAGGAAGCATGTGAGTTTTAAAAAATTTGAAATTCTGTGATTTACGAATTAGATGATAGTATAATTAGCCTTTAGAGTTAAATTTAGTTGAAATTCTAAATAACTGACTTGATTGGTTACAGGATTTCATCATCAGCTGACACACTGGTTAAGGGACCATTGGAAAACCTGCAGGGAAAACTGGACAGCTGTTTCGTCCTGGTTTGCGACTCTTCATCAGTACGCACCCACCCCATATCGATGGTCGATGTAATGTCTGTTACAGTTCATACAGTTTATTTTGTAAATGGTAAAGATTTTATTTTATTTTTCTGTTGGATTGGTCTTTTGGTTGGCAAAATGTGGAATGAAGTGAGTGTGCTGTCTCGCTGACTGGCTTGTGTGCCATATTTAATTCAAACGGTTTTAATATTCCAGGTGTTATTTCAGAGATAATTTTTATACATATGGTAGAATGAATTTTCTTGTGGTCTTTGATGATGGTTTCTTGTTGGTGTTGTGACTCAAGTTTAAACACTTTTTGATGAAATTGTGAGGAGGATATGCATTCTTTTTGAAGACGGTTAGTAGGTATTTCTCCTCCATTCTCTTCAACACTGGAGTAGTGCTACAGTGTGTTTGAACTCTTTTAAACAATGTCTGTACACAGTTTCTTTTGTGGGTAATTGGGTTATTACTACTATAGTTGAGTATTTGGTCTGTGTGCGTTGATTTTCCATATACTTGTGTTTTTAAATTTCCTGTGTTAGTTCTCCTGATTAAGACGTCTAAAAATGGAATTTTGTTATCTAATTCTTCTTCTCTTGTGGTGAAGTTGACGTCTTCAAATATATTGTTTTTTTAATTTATGAGTATATTCGAAATTATTTTTTTAATTATTACATATGTATCATCAACGTAACGTACCCAGATTTGTGGTTTAATTATGGGTAGAGCTATTAATTCTAGTCTTTACATGACAGCTTCAGTTAATAATCCTGATATGGGCGATGATCCCACTAGTGTTCCTTTTATCTGTTCGCATATTTGAGCATTGCATTGGAAGTATGTTGTAAGACATAATTAATTCTATGAGTCCTATACAAGTTGAGCATTGCGATTTTGTGTTTTCATCACTATAGAGTAATTGTTGCATAGTTTTTTTCCAGATATCGATTTCACTTAAAAAAACAATCACTCTCCAAGATGAAGTTTGTAGCTAGTTGCTTCACATGAACAGGTTAAGCTTATAGAGAGGATGAAAGTCTGGATAAACTTCCAGCCTTCCTGAGTACATCCGCATCAGCCTTGCATATCTTCAATAAACACAAAGAATATATATATAGTTAAATGGCTAAAACGAAATAGACGGCAACAAGATACCAGAATATGAAACCAGATGATGTAAGAAAGACATAGATTTTCATCATGAGCTGACATTAGTTAGAGAACCATTTGGGTCGCACTATGTTGTGAATTGGCAGAATTTAGAATTCATGGGCCATTGGATCGGGTCCCAGTGGCCTAATGGTATACGAGCTCGCCTTGTAACCAGAAGGTCCTGGGTTCGAATCCCGGTGGGTGCGTACTGCTGAAGAGTCCCAAACTAGGACGAAACAGCCTTCCAGTATTCCCTAGTTGGTTTTCAATGGTTCTCTAACCAATGTCATCTCATGATGAAAATCCTGTAACCAATCAAATTCCTACAAATCAACACTTGAAAAAATAGACATTGTAAAAGAACTCCTATGTTTATTTAGTGGTCAAATTGTTCAGTGTACAGTTATGAATCTACACTTCTCTCAAATTATTGGTTATTATTATGAAGAAAACACAGATGTGCACTATAGCAACCATTTTTAAAATGATATAATATAATAATAATAATTTCTTCATTCCAAAACAACACTTGTGATATAGTGTGGATACCTCAGCATTTGATACAATAATGCATCTAATTTACTCAACAACAGAGAAAACAAATATAAAAAATAACATTACAGGTTTCATAATGGCAGCTTTTTGGTATTAGTAGTGACAGTAAAGTCAGAAATTTAAAATAAATAACTTAAATTATAGGATGATTGATTTACGATGTGTCTGTACTTATTCCGAATTTGTCCCATCACCTTTGATAACATTGAATTCGGTTTATGTGAAATATACTTGAGAAACATCCATCAGTGTTAGGATTTCACGACAAATTCTTCCCTTCTTACTCTCTCTGTCTATCAACTATCCTCTAGCAAGTAACACCAGTCAGATTCATTTGATGAAATTGCTTCCACTAATACATGCAACATCATCATTATGCCCTCAATGCATCTGAGTAATTGGGTTATTGCTTTTATAGTTCAGTATTTGAGCTGTGTATATGAGAATTTTCTATATACTTGTGTTTCTAAATTTCCTGTATTCGTTCTCTTGAGTGAGATATTTAAGACAGGACATCTAATTATGTCATGGTTCAGACTACCCGAGTTAGCTTCCTAGAAGACTTAGATATATGCTGTCTAATACCTCATAGTATAGAAATGAGGAAAATTTAACAATTATCGGATAAATTGATAATTAAGGCCGGTTGAAAAATTTTTCGTAATAATCAAAGTTCACTATCAAGCGATGAAACAAATTATGTCATATATAAAAGAGTTCCTAGAGCAAGTAGGCCTTTGAAAGTCGTTTAAAATTAAGTGCCAAAGTATTCGCACCTTTTTTTAGACTTCCTGAAGGAATGCAGCTCCTCAAAAATCATATATATATTGATGTGGTTGTGTTCTCTGAGCTGGATGGTGGTTTATTTGCGAAGCTATCATTGCTTCGCCACTTGGCAACATCTTCAGCGCACATTTCAACTTAGGAAGTGAGCTTTTAGATTTCTTCACGAGTTTATTAGTCTTCTCTCCTGGTCACCTTCAACATCACTCTTTGGTTGATTTAGTGTGTATTCACAACTTTCAGGCTACTTGTATTGGAACTGACTGTTTCCTTGACTTGAACTTTGACCCTTTGTGTGGGTGTGAGGTTTCCTTCTTATCGGTTGGTAAATTTTGTCTATTTTGATGTGTCTATTGATTGACGATTCACTGGAATACCAGGCTTCTAAAAATTCTCTGACGTCTTGGTATTTCCTCTTCCTAATATTTGAAAGTTGTCCCAGTTGAATTGATGCCCGTGGCTGTCTGTCTGTATGCAGTGAGGCGAAATGAGGGAGTGGATGTCATGTCTCTTGACGGCTAGCTTATGCTCATGGATGCGAAGACGAAGGGGACGTCCACTTTCACAAATGTAGTGTTTTTCGAAATTGTTACAAATTATTTTGTAGATGATGTTGCTTTTATCTTCTTTCCTTGTTGGGTGTTTTGGTTGACATAGAGCCAGTTGAGTGAAGTGATTTTGTTGGTTTGTGCGCGATGTCAATTTTTAAAGGTTTGAAGAGTGTTGCAGTGATTTCTGAGATGTCCTTTATTTATAGTAGAGCGATTTTCTTTGTTCTTTGCTTGAGGGTCTTTGATTTGATAGGTTGGCTTGGGGAAAACTGGGACAACGTTGAAATATTAGACAGAGGAAACACCAAAAACGCTAGGGGATTTTTAGAAGGCTGCCTGGTATTCCAGTGAATCGTTAATCAAAAAACGCAACAACAAAGACAAGATTTACCAATCGATAAGAAGGAAATCTGACACACACGCAAAGCGTCAAAGTTCAAGTCAAGGAAACAATCAACACCATTAGCAATACAAGTAGCCTAGAGAGTGTGCAAGCACATAAAAACAACCAAAGAGTCACGTTGAAGGTGACCAGGAGAGATGACAAATAAACTCGTGGAGAAATCGCAAAGCTCATTTCAATAAATGGAAGTATGCGCTGAAGATGTCTTCAGGTGGTGGGGCAATGAAAGCATCGCAAATTAACTATTTAGCCTAGAGAACACAACCACATCAAAATCATTCACCTGAGCTACAAATCTTCTCCATCATATATATATGTACGCCTGTGCAACCCGATGATAAATAAGTCTGAAAAAGTTACTTCAGTGTATACTGGTTCAAAACATATTAAGTAATTCATAGAATGTCTAGATCTTGAAATAGGAAGTAAGATTAATAGGATTAACAGGGTTAGTAAGCAAATAAAAACGCAACTTAATAAGTTGAGAAGTCTGACAAGGTACATTTCAACAATGCACAATGAATAAATTCAACAAAGCACATCCTGGCATAAGCTTCACTAAAGGAAGAGGAAGGAAAGGACTTTATCTCCTTTTTGGACATACCAATGACTAAGCGTAAAGACGGGACAATATGCAGGCGTTTGCATCGAAAACCTACTTCCACTGGACAATATACTCACTTCCTGAGTTTCGTGACTATACAATACAAATGTAAACTGGTTAGATGTCTGATTCACAAGACCTAGAGTTATCTATTCAAATGAAACATTGAACGAAGTACTCCGTAATATTCGCGACCTACTAATTAGAAACGGATATTCAACTAAAAGGGGATGGATTGGGCTATACGTTGAGAAGACCGCCGAATGAAATTGCCTGCCAGGCAATGCCTCGAGTGGAACCCTAATGGGAAGCAACGGGTGGGTCGTCCGAGGGTGGAATGAAGGAGATCGTTTGGTGGGGGGCAGGAGATGAGAGATTATGGGAAATCGTAAGCCCAGCCAGTTGAAGAGGACAGCAGAAAATAGAAAAAAAATCCAGATATGTTGTTGAAGGCCTATGTTCCACTCGGAACCCAAGGGAACAATCCCCATAACAATACAACATATCTTCTGACTGCCGGTTTATGTTCTAGGATGCTAAGATAAATGGAACGGCGTTTCACTTCCTTTGTCGACGAATGCAGGCTTAATCACAATCTAGTTGAAACACACTCGGAATCATACATATCAATGATTATCCAATCGTTGTATTGCTTAGGCTTAAATCTTCAAAAAAAAAAAACTCCCACATCCCCCTGATCTCCTTACTGCCTATGGATAGTGCTGTCTTTCAAAATGATAGTGATTTCACTCAACTACTGGTTTAAAAGTTGAGCTACATCCTTCTATTCTTTATTCTTGAACAATTTTATCTGGACATTTTTTCGCGGCAGAACTGATTTCCATTTGTGTTTTCAATATTATTTACGTGAAGTTTCGTTCCTGCCTTCTTTGGTGCATATCTCCTCTCGATTTCTTTGGTGCATAGAACAATTTTTTTCTAAAGTTTTGAAAGATTCAGAAAACGATGTATTATCACCCAAAAATAAGATATTGTTATGTCTAGTTTCATATGATTTGACAGAAGAAACTGCCTAGTTAGATTTATGTATATATATATATATATATATACGTATAGCAATCAACAGTTATGTGATGACATATCCCTTATCAACAATACCTTATCCCTTATCTTTTACGGATAAACTAACTAGCATAAGACAGTGAGTGTACTTTGTCGTCTGTTTCTATTCTATGTAAAGATATTTTATTTACTTCTTTTGTAGATAATAAATTAGGTTTTGAAGCTAGCTAGCTAGTAGTAGCTAACTATTTATGAACTGTTTGGGGTGTAGTATATTTGTCACACATAAATTTGACTAAATTGCAAGTAGACATAAGCGATTGATATACGTCGCGAACCCTTCCTTATTTCCCGACACGAATTTACACACAAGCAACAACAAAAGGTGAGTAATAAAGCAGGATGACTTAATGAATTCCTGAAATTTTGGTAGAACTCTTCCTCAGCTGAATACTCTACATACACGGATATATATAAGTACCATTTGAAGCACACTGGGAGAAATACGATTGATAAGTAAGTAAACAAACTGCATTGAATTAGTCATGCAAGACGACATGTTTTAATTTAATTTTAGATTTTCCCGTCCATTGATTGATTGGACCGAAGTGCTCGGTCACAGGTTGACATTTCGGCTCTTCTTTGTGCATATGCTTCGACGATGTCTGATAATGTAATTAGAAGTTAATTGGTGGATGGTGACTAGCAGTGGAATCCAGGATAAATTGCATTTCGTCCTATTTGGGACTCGTCAGGTGACCCGTTGCACAAGAGGTGGCTCTCGTAGCACAGGTGGCGTTTGAAACTATATGCACTGGATTTGAGCCCCGGTGGGAACATCATCACTCACTGACTGGGGAATGCAGGTACATACACCAGATGACGAGTGCCAAATGGGACGAAATGCGCGTTGTCCTGGATTCCACTGTTAATCACCATCCATTAATTAAACAGACACGTGTGAATGTTTTTTCAGAGCATGTTCAAATAGATAAGTAGAAGGGAGTATGAGAGATTCAAATTCAGATAAAATGCATTACGCTTCGACTACATCACTTAGATAATAATAATAATAATAATGGCTTTATTCCAAACAGTATTTGTGGTACAGTTATGGAATTTTCAGCGTTCATTACAATATTGCATCTAATTACCTTATAAATTTTTTAAGGATTTAAAAATATAAAGCAACAACAACAAAAAGAAAAAAGAGAAATAAAATAAATAAAAAAGAACAGCATTGCATTCACATATTTAAACAATGCACCACAGGATATGATATATAAAATTAGTCTGTAATAGAATATATGAGCAACAATATAATAGTAACAAAGAAAGGAAAACAAAAGTTAGTGGGAACTATTTGTTAGAGTGCCGCAGTAAATTGATCATGTCATGCCTAACGAATTTCTCATCACATAACAGCTGTGCCAGATATGGTACTGTGGAGTTTTTTACTTGGTAGTCCTGGCATATAGCTTCCTATAGTTGCTTCTAGTTCTACCAGATGAAATGCAAGGAGAGAGCTGCGTATGGAGAGGGTGTTCGGGGTCTGACAATATAGAATTTGCTAGTTTCTTACATGACATTATATGTCTATCCACAATTGTGTTAACCAGTTGGTTTAACGAAATCCCACTTGCCCTACTAACAGCTTTTAGTGCCCTATGCAGCGAAGCAAAGTCTTTCTTAAGTAGTCCAGGGAAGATTAATGGGGAGCAGTAAAGAGGGATGGGTAGAATACAGGAATTGACAAACTGAGAAAGCAAAGACTGCTTTATACCAGACTGCCTAAACTTCCTAACGTAGAACGTTAAGCGAAACATCTTTCTAGTCACTAGCAAGATGTGAGAGGACCAGGAAAGATCGGAGGAAATACTCAGTCCAAGGTACTTGACATTAGATGTAGTTTCAACCTCTATGCCGTCATCAGAAAGTGAAAGAACTTAAATATATCAACAACTACAAACAGAAAAATAATATTGGTAATAGTTAATAATAATAATGCTGAAACGAGTAAAGATAATGCTACTGATAAAAGATAGTTTCAAAGGAATCAGGAATAATAATAATAATACGAGGTAGAACAGAGTGTTAGTAATATTAATAGTGATAGTAAAAGGCAATAAGTAAAACGTATTACCATGGTTGATTCAAGGTGACAATCATTTCATTTTCTACACAGAGACATGGTTTATAAACTCAAATTGTACACAAGCCTCCTCCGCAATTGCAAGCATCTTCCTGTTTCTTTGTCTGCTCGCTGACAACAGTGAGTGAATCCCTTGAAAGTAACGATATAAAATCTGTTGATACACACACACAGACACCTTTACATGTGTCATTCTGCATGATGAATTCAATGTGGTTTATTTATTTGCTTATCAGTCTTATATCTATCATGCTCCTGTTGACGCCAAATAAAATCCTGAGTCGCATCATCCTGGAGAGAATAAAAGACGCACTGGATACAGAACTCCGACCAGAACAAGCTGGATTCAGGAAAGGCAAATCATGTTCTGACCAAATTGCAGCTCTACGCATCATCATCGAACAAAGCATGGAATGGCAATCAAACCTCTACCTCAACTTTATAGACTTTGAGAAGGCCTTCGACAGAGTTGACCGCGAAGTAATTTGAAAACTACTCGAGTACTACGGCGTACCCCAAATATTCATCAACCTTATTCAACAGCTGTACGACAACGGCACATGTCAAGTGATCCACAACGGAAAACTCAGTGAGGCGTTTCGAGTAAACACAGGAGTCAGACAAGGGTGCTTATTATCACCACTGATATTCTTAATTGTGGTGGACTGTATTATGCATCAGACAGTAGGAAACGAGAAGACAGGGATATCCTGGACTGACGTGAAGAACCTAGAAGACCTGGATTTCGCACGTGGATGATTCATGTTTGATGTCACACAAAATCGAAGACTTACAAGCAAAAACCGACAGACTGGTCGAAGAGGCTGGCAGCAAAGACAGGACTCCAGGTGAACACAGACAAGACGGAGGTTATGAAAATAACCAACCAACAACAACAACAGCAGCAGCAACATCCAGCGCCAATCACCATCAACGGGAGATATTTGAAAGAAGTTACTTCATTCACTTATCTAGGGAGCATTGTCTCAACTACAGAAGGAACGGACGGCGATGTCAAATCGAGAATCGGGAAGGCGAGAAACACATTCATCAGCCTGAAACCAATCTGGAAATCTTCGTCACTCAACTCAGCATCAACAACAAAATTCGGATTTTCAATACAAACGTCAAGTCAGTCAGTTCTTCTATACGGATCAGAAACTTGGCGGGTCACAAAGAATATTTCCAACAGGTTGCAGACTTTTATCAACAACTGTCTTCGTTCTATACTGAAGATCAGATGGCCGGAAAGAATCACCAACAAGAAACTATGGGAACAAACAAAACAAGAACCGATCGCTCAACAAATATGCAGGAGAAAGTGGAGATGGATTGGACACTCGCTGAGGAGGCCGTTGGGTGACATCGCGCGTCAGGCCAACGCTCGAGTGGAACCTGAAAGGGAAGCGGCGAGTGGGATGTCCAAGGGTGACATGGAGGAGATCATGTGAAGAAGAGTTGAAACAGTATGGACTAACATGAATGCAAGTGAAAAGTACAGTAGAAGACAGAAGCAAGTGGAGACGTGCAGTTTAAACCCTATGTTCTTTTAGGTACCCAAGGGAACAATAATAATACAATAAGTCTTATATCTCCCAATGTATTTCTACTAGTATACATATATATCCCTGTGTGTAGTTTATTCAGTTGAAGAATCCCAGCAAAACTTGATGAATCCACTAAATCCTGCTTTATTAACACACCTTTTGTTGTTGCTCGTTTCAAAATCTCAGAATTATCGTGTCAGCAAGTCAAACACGATAAAGCATATTAACAGAAGAACTGTTGATAATTATGGTGATAATGATAACAGCAAGTGAGTAATAAATTGTCTAAAGTGTAGATACCTAAACGTATATAGTTTCTGATTCATTTCAGTTTGTGAAGCAAATTAACGATTTCAGTGTACCTGATAAGCATCTTGTATCTTTCAATGTTACCTCCCTCTTCACATATGTGCCAGACGATGAGACTATTGACTTTATATGTAGATTTCATCATGAGCTGACATTGGTTAGAGAACCAAGAGCAAGTGGAGCAAGGTACATTGGCCGAAGTCACCAGAACGCTTTCTACTAACTCATACGAGAACATATTCCAGCAGCAATTAGCCACAGGAATCCTTGGACACCACCTAGTAGGTTTCGTGCTAGTCGGCTGGCACTCACCATTCAGTCAACAAGGCGGATCTGCAACCACCTTGAAGGAACTCATGTCCCTTCTGAAATTCGAATCCACGTCACCACCCAGTGAGTGCTACAGTCAGTCAGAGACGTTACTACTAAGCTATTCGGGTGACACTGGTTCGAATCTCATGAGGCACATAAGTTCCTTCAAGACGGTTGCAGATACACCTTGTTGACTGATTGGTGAGTGCCAGCCAACTAGCACGAAACCTACTAGGTGGTGTCCAAGGCTTCCAGTGGTCGATTGCCTCCAACCATCTAATACATTAACATAATATATATTTAATGTAATGTCCTTTTTGCTTATCGGTACACTCCAATGGGGTTAATAAAACACTCAGGTTTATAAATATTTACGGAAAGAAGAAAACGTCTCCAGCACACCTCATCAGAATGTGAAATAACCACCTAACTAACAGACAGGAGAAACAGTACAGTACAATAATACCAAAACCAACCAAGCATTAACATAAACAATATTAAACGTTGAAATAGCATTTTTACTGATAATTATACCCTCAAAATAGACAAATATAAACAAATCAAAAGTGTGTTCAATTGAAAATTGCACTGCCTACTAGAATAAACAAATATCAAAGGATTCAAGAGGAAATATAAAATTCTAATAGTACCATACATACATATATATGTATATATCCTATCTAGATTATATGTGCCCATGTGTGTATTTATGCGAGATATTTCTTACGCATAAATAGAGAGGGCAGTAGAGGCATAATTAAGGCATAAATATATCAGGCACTGGTCTGTACACCTTTGTTTTCTTGGATTTTTCTTATTATTACTTTCCCATGTACAACCAAATAGTTGAAATTAATGTGAATTTTTCATTGATTAATTTTATCAGCCTTGAATCTTCCAGTCTCTTTTCTGACTTGTACGCTTCAAGTATTGATGACTTCGATGAGATTCCCATTAAAAAGTAGAATCAAGAAGATGGATTTCGCCTTGTTCTGAGACTCGTCAGCTGATGTGGCTGTACTATTAGTGAGTGATGGTGTTTTCCTACCAGAACACGCCGAAGCCTTATCTATCAGACTATCAAGTAATAAGAGTCACTGATATAAGCATAAAACTTGGGTACTGTGGTAGAGTATAACTTCATTATGGATAAGATTTTATTTTGATAAACACACACACAGTGTAGTGTTACACAGTAATATTAACTGATGACCACGTTTCGAGCACAATTCATTATTGCCACTCATTATCATATCAAGTCACTCACTCACAATACTTTTCACTTCATTTGTATACATGAGTGAAAACTGATTAAACATTTGAATAAAAATCAATATGAGATAATGTACATTCAAGAAAAATAATATGAGTGTTATCAATCAAATACAATCAGATGGGAGATAAGACGAGTGTTTTTATAGTCAAAATGAGTAACTTGTTAGAATGTTGTGATGTGTTTAAATTGAAATAGAATTTTAAGATTACTTATTATCCTCCTCTGATTTGACTGACTGGTGGTAATAATATCTTCCATGCATATCTCTGGTATTTGCATTGAGTCACTTTTATTGCATGTGTTGGGTGTAGACTCAATGAACCAGGCAGGATTCAGTAATCAATCTCTCTCGCTCTCCACCTACATAGATTACTTCTTGGAATTTTAACCCTCTCCCACCCTATTGTGTGGTTGTGTGTTAATACATGTAGTGCAATTGCTGAGCTGTTTTCTAAATTACTCATCTGTCTCCGCGGGGTCAATCATTCTAACCTTAGTCACTAAATTCTTATGTTCTGATACTCTGACTACCGCCGATTTACTAGTTTGACCTATGTGGTTGACCTCAATCACAGTCATCACAAGATATTTTGTAAATTATTTCCCATGTGATTGTATAGGATTGATAACACTCATATTATTATTTCTGAATGTACTTTATCCCATATTGATTTTTATTCAAATATCTAGTCAATTCCACAGAGGTATATAAATGAATGAAAAAGTTGTGTGAGTAATCTGATATGATTATGAGTGGGAATAGTTTGTGCTCGAAACGTGGTCATCAGTTAATATTACTGTATAATAACACTGTGTGATTTATCAAAATAAAATCTTATCCACAATTAGAGTCACGCTTGCCAGCCTCTCAGATGTTCTGGGGTTCGATTCTCAATCGACACACCCCTAGCACTCTTTAAGCCGGTAGTAGGGTCAGTAAAGAGGGAAAGTTCAGTGTGTCGCTAGCAACCCCATGCCGTAAAAATAAAACGACTGGTACCGAAACTCCAAAGATCAAGATTGAGATTCTATATTCCACTGGGAACGTAAAGGGATAAAATAATAATCGATAATAATGACACATTGAATTTATTTCCCATCAGCAAATTTATCGTATAGATGCTAAGAGATATTTTTGGCAGGATTTTATGATTGAAGAGCTTTTTTTTTACTTCTGCGACGTGTTTTGAAGATTCCAATCTGTATATCACGCTACAGGATATTCAAGAAAACATTATTTTCGTTATAACTTTTATTAGTATATTAGTCAGTATCCAGTTATTTCCTCTGATTTTGTTCAAGCTATAAGTAGAGTTTATCAGGTCGAACGTGGGGAGGAATACTCACCTAGGAAATTGGCTGGTGCCACCCGCGTTAAAATGATAAATTTGTAGAAGGTAGAATTCATGGGCTAGCCAGTGGATAGGGTCACAATGGCTGAATGGTATACGAGCTAGCTTGCCTTGTACCCGGAAGGTGATGGGTTCGGAACCCGGTGGTGGGTGCGTACTGTCGATGAATGATGAACTAGGAGGAAACAACTGTCCAGTAATCCCTGGTTTTCAATGGTTTTCTTACTGATATCAATCGTTTTCATAGGTTTGATAGGGAGTAAAATTAAGACATCTGGGCATAGCTGAGGCACTGGCTATCCAAAAACTCAAACCCACACTATATATCTAAAAGAAATACGTCCAACCCTTGTCCCTGCCATGGACATCATAAACAGGTAATCCGTTTAATAGTGATATCAATCCGTGATCATATTCGAAAAACAAATCTAACGCTTGCAAATCAACTCTTGAAAATTATGATCTTAGGATGTCTTTTCTGCGAGATCTTCCTGATTATTACACTTTGTAATTTTATTAATTTAACCTTTGACGGTGAATAATTCGGGAATTCCATATTAGTTTGTTTATTAGATGGATATATCACACAGTCAGTGAAACAGTATTATTATTTACTGGATGACAAGGTTTCGAACAAAATTTATTGTTCATAATCATTCCATCAATTATAATCACACGACATAGAAACTTGAGTTTTATAGTTTTCTTGTGGTGAGAGCTGTCTACTAGCCAAATTGGTAGACAGTAATTTACGTCAATATTTACGTTCCCAAGATTTGTCGTGAGAAACAACCAATCGGAAGACTGTGTTTGTTGGTTTACATATCCATAGTAATGTACATGAAAACATATATAAATATGCGTTGATTTCCTTAATAAATGATCTGTTGCCTGACTCTTGCCTTCTGTCGTTACATTCTTTGTCCTCTCCTATTTGTCGTCATTGGGGTAGTAGCATTTTCCAGATATCTGGGACAGGTGTTGAATTATTCCTATTACACGTATTTGCAGTTGACTCGATAAACAAAGCTTCTGTTATCAATCCCTCCCTCCACCCTGGGACATTAGATTTTAAAACTGTTATCTTATCCCATCCTATTGTATGGTTGTGTGTAATTGCATGTAATGAGTGGTACAGCTGAACTTATCTTATTCGGGTCAACCAATCTAGATTTTGCTAGGTTTTTATGCTCGGCTAATCTGACTGCCCCTATTCTACTAGTTTGACCCATGTATTTCACCTGACAATCATTCCAGCAGGGTATTGAATAAGCTAAATTGTTTTGTTTTAAAGGCTCCACAGGACTGATGCTTTGACCGACAAAGCTTGTTTCTAATTGAGTTTGTGGGTTTGAATGTCAGCCATTTTTATTCCTGCCTGCCTTGTTAAGAATTCCGAGTTTCCTTCCTTGTATGGAATTACTACTGATGGTTTAGATTCCTTATTGTTGGTGTTGTCTTGCGCATATTTGACATGCCTCTACGACAAATAGGAGAGGTCAAAGAAAACTATAAAACTCAAGTTTTGAAGTCATGTGATTATAATTGATGGAATGATTATGAGCAATAAATTTTGTTCGAAACCTTGTCATCCAGTAAATAATACTGTTTCACTGACTGCGTGATATATCCATCTAATAAACAAACTAATATGCAATTACGTACTACCACAGTGCCCAAGTTTTACACATATATTAAATAATTCTGGGACTTTTTCACATATTTACTATAAATACACGAATGTACAGCGTCGTAGTTGGTGACTTCGTCGAGAAGAAAATTTTCTTCACTGCAACCGTCTTTTTTAAAATTTTATCTCATTATCATACTTTCTTTTGCCATTCATACATAGTGATTATTTTGAATCCCTTACGTACATATTTCTTAGCTGAAACGTTGTACGTATTTTGTTTAAATCAACAATTGTTCTCTCCGCTGACTGACTGAACGGAAGCGTTTGGCTTCTGTTGACGTGTTGGCACCTAGTGCGAAGGTTTCGACAACATCCGAGGATTGAAGAAACCAGTGATGTTATTTGGTGGACCAGTGCTATTCACCATTCACCTGATAAAAATCAAAGTTGTAAGTATCCTAAGATTTAAGAAGAATATTACCTAAGTGCATTAAATGCTAGAAACATCACGGTTAACTAAAATATACACATATTCAAGTATTGGTTTGTAGGGATATGACTGATTGGTTACATGATTTCCTCATGAGATGACATCGGCTAGTGAGCCATTGAAAGACCTGAAGGCAGTACTGAACAGCTGTTTCGTCAGACTAGTTTGAGACTTCTCAGAAGTAAGCACCCACCGCTGGACCTCGAACCCACGAACCTCTGGTTAAAATTCAAGCTCATAGACCATTAAGCCACTCACTAGGACCAGGCAATCCAATGGCCAGCCAGTCCATGAATTCCAACTTCTGCCAGTTCACGACATAGAGCGACTAGCACTAGCCAATGTAATCGCTGGCGAGTATTTGTCCCCACACCCAACCTTCTGGTGATGATTTCCCATTATAACCTCAGGTAACTACCAAACTGAATACGGTTAGTCCCTAGTGAGAAGTCGTGACCAGTAGTGTATAGCAGGTCGGGCGTGAGGAGAAACAATCGCCGCCTAAGACTTTGGCTAGCGTCAGTAGCGCTATATCATGAATTGGTAGGCTAGCTCGCCTTTTAACTAGAGGGTTGTGGGTTCGAAGCCCAGCGTTGGGTGCGTACATCTAAAGAGTCCCAAAGTAGGCCGACAAAACAGTTTTTCAGTACTCCATGCATGTTTTCCAATGGTTCTCTAACCGATATCAGCTCATGATGAAATCCTGTAGCCTTAAATATATATCTCCAATGGATATTTAAAAAGAAACCCTCTTGATATTCAGAAGCCTCGAGAATGTATTTCTGACATTTCGGATTAGCTGCATTCCCCTGATAAGTTTGGGGAAGGATATGTTACATACATAATCTACTCTAGGAGGTTATATTTTCTAAAGTACAAATAGATTAGAAGAAAGTGGAAGAATGTCGTTGAAACCAGAATGTGGTACTTTTCCATGAGGTTGTTCATCTCTGATTTCATCCATTTTCGGAGTTGCTTACATATTGTTCAGCTGAAATTAGATCTTTATAATTGATCTCAATTGTTCAAGCGTATTCAGGTATTTTTTTTACAGCCTATAGCCAAATCTGTTTATTCGTTTGGTTTTCTCCTTTGTTGTTTCATGTGAATCCACAACAAATGTTCATTGGGATTTCATACTTCTGCCTTCGTTTGAATCATCACCCAATAATGCTGAAATGCATTGATGTGTAATTAGAGCTTGAGCACTGTGATTACATGAGTCTATTTCATAAAAGTACATAATTTCTTGCGTTTATTTGTTTCAAAGATGTTATCCTTCTTGGAAGTTAAATGGTGGATAGTGACTATCATTGGAACCCAGGATAAGGCGCATTTTGTCCTATTTGGTACTCATCAGCCAGTGGATGTGCCTATATTCCGCATTGAGTGATGATGTTCACACCTACACCTCACTGGGTTTGAGCCTCGGTGGGAACAACATCATTCACCGTGGAGTGCAGGCACATGCAGGTGACAAGTCCCGAATAGGACGAAATGAGCATCCTAGATTCCAGTGCTAGTCACCATCCACCAATTAATAACTTCTAATTACTTGCCCAGATATCGTCGAAGCATCCGCACAAGGAGGAGCCGACATGCCAACCTGAGACCGAGCACTTCGGTCCAATCAATCAATGGACGGGAAAATCTAACATCGAATTAAATGTTATCCTTCTAATGATAAACGTGTGAAAGCTCAAATAGGTGAAATTAGAGTTATCACTGACGTCATTTTAATATCTAATTTCATCCACTACTGTCTATATATCTTTGCGTTTTTGACTTTTGATGTTGAATAGTTGTCAGCGTTATCGATTCAGATGAATATAATAATTTGTTGAAAGCTTTATCGTAGTGGATAAATTTCTCATGTCTTTTCTTTCACAGTAAACCAAATGTTGCTCTGAGGTAGTGTATAAAAATTCCTACAAATGCAACGTAGTAGAAAGAGTTTCAAGATGTAAGATTAGAAGCTACTCACTCTCGCAGAATATCTAGCCTGTCACATGCTTTGGTGATGTTTTCGTGACTTTAGTTGCAAGATCTGCCAGGGGCGATAGGATAGTACACAATCTAATGTTTTTGTGCAAGGTTTAAAGAAGGCTGTATGTTATATGCGTGCACCTCACCTGACAATCTTTCACGTGCGTCAGTGGTCCAAGTGTAGAACACTCACCAGTCGCGCTTACACGTGGTTCGAGGTCCAACCCTCAGCCGATGCACTCCTTAACCTTGATTAGTCAATAAAGAGGGAAGGCTGGGAGTGAGGATAGCAACCCTGTCCTGTAAAAATAAACACCTCTACTGCTACCAAAACTTCAAACCTCAAGCTTGAAGCCCTTGATCCCACTGGAAAAATAAGGGTATAAAATCATAAGTAAATTAGAATATAACTCCTTATCATATCAGCTGATTTCATATACAACACAGTGACTGATACAGTAATAACAAGTGGATGACATTTTGAGTACAGTTCACTGCTCATAAACATATCAAATCCTCAAGTGTATCTCATGAGAGGGTAAACTTTAGAAGGACATTTTATAAACAACAATGCGTCTTAGCAACTACTGAACATCTTGATTTTTAGGTTGGATTACCAAGGCAACTTCAAGGTAAAAATAAGCCCCCACTGAGTCATGAAGAAAGTAAAAGACAAATTCAACGAAGAAAATTTTCTTTATCGACGAAATCATCTTCACTAGCTGTACAGTCGTGGCACTCCGCTAACAATTTTTTATATGAGAGTTGAGAGAAACTATGATAATGCGTACTTAGTCCCTTCCAGCTTGGCTTCTTGTAGACAGACCAACTTATTAATGGATGGCACGGAGATTATTAACTGGATGAATACAGTACGAAGTGGCAAATGGCTAACGTGTACTTATAACTCTCCGATATGATGGGACAATCAGATCTGTCTACAGAAAGTCAATCTGGATGGGACAATGTTTGAATTACCACATTTTTCATCCATTCCGTTGTATTAATGTGTTAGTCAAATGCCTATTCAAACGAAATATTTCATAGTTATAAATAAACAGTTGGTCACTAACAAATTTCAAATTATATGAGACTTCAAATAGTAAGTTGCCTTTTATTGAGTGTTCACCGGAATGCACCTACAAGCTTAACATTTTCATGCTTCACAACTGTCTACTGTGTACAATTTAAGTAGTTCAACTGTGCGAGTGAAATTTAAGCTAGTTTTGGCAAATGGGTGTTGTACAGTAATATTTACTGATGACTACGTCTCGAGCACAATTTATTACAGCTCATTATCATATCAAAGTACTGATATAACTTTCTTGCTTCATTCGTACACATAATTGTAAAGTGATGATAAGATATTTGAATGAAATCAGTACAAGATAAAGTACATTGGGAAATAACAATATGAGTGTTATCAATCAAATACAAAAAGATGGAAAATAAGAATTACGGTAACATTCAAACCTACAAAGTCATTCACGGACAAACCATGTAGGCTGAAGGACCCATCTGACCCAATCAGACAAAATAATATAACTTACAAAATACCCTGCAATTACTGTGAGTTAGATCAACTACATGGTTCAAACTAGTAGGTCAGGAGTAGTGACATTATCAGTACATAAAAATTTAGCCAAGGTTAGAATGATTGATCCCATGAAGACTGACGAGTTATTAGGAGAAATACTCAGCAATTGCACTGCATGTATTAACACAAAACCACACAATAGGGTGGGAGCAAATCGAAATGATAAAAAGTAAAAAAGTGGGTGGAGAGCGAGACAGACTGATTACTGAATCCTGCCGGTTCATCGAGTCTACATCCAACACATGCAACACAAATGACTCAATGCAAATACCAGAGATATGGAAGATATTATTACCACCAGTCAAATCAGAAGAGGATAATAAATAACTTTAAAATTCCATTTCAATTCAAGCACATCACAACATTCTAACAAGTTACTTATTATGACTATAAAAACACTCGTCTTATTTCCCATCTGACTGTACTTGATTGATAACACTCAAATTATTATTTCTGAATATTCATTATCTTACATTGTTTTTTTATTCAAATGTCTAATCAGTTTCACTCATGTTTATAAATGAAGCAAGAAAGTTGTGTGAGTAGTGCCTTGAAATGATTATAATTGGTAATAATTTGTGCTCGAAACGTGGTTATCAGTAAATATTACTGTATAACACTGTGTGATTTATCAAAATAAAATTTTATCCATAGTGGAGTTATACTCTACCACAGTGCCCAAGTTTTATACTTATTTCAATCTAGTTTCTTGAATTGGGTAAAGCGTTCAATAATATAATTTAAGTAGTATAATCATACTCAGAAAAATGTCTGATACATGGAAGCTCAAGAGTTCCTAGTGGAACATGTGTGTTTAAGTTTAAAAGTTTCACTAGAAGTGGTTATAAGTGCTCTTGAACTTTGAATTGTTTGTTGATTCGAATTGATCTCCATATTGGCGGGAGATAAGAAGGCTGTCATTACTTTTAATCGTGTGCTGGTTGGCAGAAGATTAGAGAAATACAATCAGAGGTACTGTTGCACCCCAAGGCCAAAATGGTACCGTTCACATGTGCAAATTACAGTTTTACCGAAACATGTGTAAACAAGTATAATAAAAAATATTAACGATTATTTACAGAATTTGGCACCGATTAACCGTTGTAAATCTGTTTTATAATCGCTTGAAGAATAAACAGTTGTGCCGCTCAACAGTTTTTTGTTGTCCTGTGTCGGTTAAAGTGCATAGTGTTCTGCGTATTAGACTTAGTCTTCTGAAACCAGCGATAGGTCCAGGATCTTTGCGATCTAGATATTTGACAGTGGTATTTTCTTGTTATTTTAAGGGATGACGTTGTTAGTCTCATGCCCGACTTTCCCTTATTAACAGGCCTACTAACCGCTAAGCTAAGTCTAGGAGCCAAACCTCGGACCACTGTATCACCATAATACATAAACTATTAAAAATGTAAACAATTTTTATAATGTAAACTTTCTATGCTCCTTTTTCTAGTATTCTGATGGTCGTCAGTTATGTTCAACAAGTCAATGGTCTGAAAGAATATCATCCATACTATCAGAGAATGTTAACAGGCTGTCAAATCTGAAACCAATCAAAGATAAAACACTCACATGGAATCTCCAAGAGTCATCTTCATTCACTATCATTTTAATTGGTCTAGCCGGTGGACTAATATTTTTCGCTATCCTGAGTACAATACTTGGTTGTATTTTACGGCGTAGAAAGCAACAGCTGGCTCGGAGATCAGCACTTGAATCAAGTAATCAATGGGATGCACAAATTTGTAGAGATTTGAGTAAATCAATATTTGCTGCTGAAAATTTATCTGGATCAAACAGTTCACAAACTAAATGTTTTGCCTCAAAAAATAATAATAATAGTTTTATAAATTCTCATCCGTCAAATTACTTTTTAAATATCCGTACAGAAGAAGGATCACGCAGTCCATCGAATTCAAGCAGTGGTATCCTTGGCCTAAATCTTCCACGACCAAGTACAGGTGGATTATCTGTCGGTACGAATATCATTTCGCCATTAGCTTCATCAACAAATCAACTAACTATATCAGATATATCACCAGTTATTACTAGATCTGTACATATGAACAGTGTAAACAACAGTTTAGGAGAAAAATGTGAATCACCGACAAGAAGTGTTAACAGTACCACTGCTGAAGCCATCGTGATGAATAGACCGTTGTTTAATATTCAGTCGAAATCGGGTACAACAAGTATGATGGAAAATTTCAATCAACTGTTTCGTGATGGAACTATTGAAAGTAAGTTGGAGATTTATTTATTATTTTTTTATTATTCTTTGACGTTCCGAGTGGAAGCTAGAGAGGCTTGAAGTTTCTCTAGCAGTGGTGTTTATTTTTTTACAGGATGGGGGTTGCTAGCCTTACGCCCAACCTTTCCTCTTTAGTAGCTTTATTACTGGCTTAGCGAGGTAAAGGAGTGCGTCCAGTGGTCGGGGATCAAACTCCAGACCATGTGTATGGTCGGGGAGCGTCCTAACCGCTGTGCCACCGACGCAGAGGAGGTTCATTTAAATTTTCAGCCACATGAATAGAATAACATGTTTCTCGATTACAAAACCCGGAAGGTCCCGGGTCGGAACCCTAGCGGTAGATGAGTACTGATGAAGAGTCGAAAACTGGGCTGTTGAGAGAGCTCTCTAGAACTCCATTGCTGGATTTTCAATGGTACTCTAACCTATGTCAGCTCGTGCTGAAATCCTGTTGTTAATGTAATTTGGAATCTCTAAATAGCCAAATTATGTACACCTTATCTTCAACGCACCGTTTGTACAGAACTTCTGTGTTGTACTACTTCGTGCCCTCCCTTCATATTGTGTGCCTTTCTTTGTGTTCCTTTCACGTCTCCCATGTTTCCCTGCAACGCTGAATCATTTGCTTTCTCTAACATCAAATCTATCTACCTGCTATTTGATATTTTCGTGTGTATCTTTATATACTACTGACAAATCTTATCAGTAGCATACACCACACTGTAACCAGTCAAATCCCTGCAAAAATCAACACTTGAGAGGAATTTATGTTGAAGTAGTCACTTGTGAGAAAGTGCTGGGTGATATGTGTTTTATTCCTCCCCGTTGAAAGTCATTAGCAAGTTGAAACCTTCAGCCGAAAGGCCGTTCCCCTGAGATATGAATTTTCACAGTCTACTTATTGATTTTTTGGGGGGGGGGGGATTTCTCAGATAAATGCGAATTCAGCCGAAAAAATTCGACATATGAAAAGAATAGTTTGAAACTGAAAAGCGCGCCAGAGGTAAAAATAATCACTTACGCATTTCTGTCATAATTAGTATTGTAACGACAAGTCTGACAACTTAACTTACTGGGAGAAATTATCCTCACTCAGCGAATTAATAAAGATCAAAAGAGGGAAGCTTTAAGCTTTTTTATCCAAATCTGGGAGTGTCTAGCACTGCGTACCCATGACCATACGAGGCGTCCAATTAGAAAAATTTCATACTGCAAGAATGGTTTATGAATTTTAAATTTGGCAAATTTTGTAATAAAGTGCGATCGCTGACCGATATCGCTGGTGAATATCAGCTTTACATCCATTAGTGGACCATACTCCGTAATTGTGGCTGAGTACTTCTGATAAAGAAGAATTTTTCCAATGCTGCATAGTTTAATCAAGTCTAAACCACAGATTGATGTCAGTTAGAGAATTGCTATAAATATAGGTAGAGCTGGATAGCTGTTTCACTGCTTAGGTTCGAGACTCTTCAACAGTACACACCCACGGCTCCACTGGGGATTGAATGCAACACCTTCAGATCACGAGGAGAGCCCATACATCATTTAACCATAGGCATTTAACCCAGTGCCCTATGATTTTCAGTTTCTACTTATCCGCTATATACGGCACAACTGTCGACCAACGTCATCTGCAAATACATATATATCCTTACAACTGACCTGTTAGACCCCACTAGTCACGACTTCTTACAAGAACTTCAGGCAATTTCCTCCTGTAGTCAGTCAATAGTGAGAGTCAGATGAATTTTCAAGTATTGGTTAGTAGGGATTTGTTTCATTTAAAGTTCAATCATTGATTGACGTCAATTAGGGAACAACCAAAAACCAGGGAGTACTGAACAGCTGTTTACTCCTAGGGTTTGTGCTGATGAAGAGTCTCAAATTAGGACGAAACAACTGTCCAGTACCACCTGGTTCCTAGTGATGCATTAACTAATATCAACCTGTTATCCAACCTGGAACTCTTATTTACTAAATGGCACGTAAGAAGTGTGCGCTTACTATTTACAATGAAACAACTTTCATTTTGGTTAGGATACATATACTTGGGTGCTATGATCAGTAGCACAAATGTGTGGTCAGTTCTTCTATACGCGTAAGAAACTTGGTGTGTCACGAAGAGGATTGCCTTCGCTCTCTACTGAAGATCAAGTGATTGGCGAGAAAGAATTAGCAACAAGAAACTCTGGCAACAAGCCAATCAAGAGCCAATTTCTCAACAAATATGTAGGAGAAAATGGAGAAGGATAGGGCACACGCCAATAAGGAGATCGTTGAATGGCATCGAGCTCAATGCAGGCCATCGCTTGAGTGGGACTTGAATGGGAAACGACAAGTGGGTCATCATTGCGAGAGTGACATGGAGGAGATAGTGTGTTGGGGAGGAGGAGATGAGAGACTATGGACAGTTGTGGACCCAACCAGCTGAAGAGGACAGCAGAAAATAGAAGAAGGTGAAGATGTGTTGTTGAACTATGTCCACTCGGACGCAAGGGAATAATAATAATAATGCTGTGTAGCACATTAAACTAGGTCCATCAAAAATGTCTGTTTTGTAAAATATATGTATAGTTTACTATCTACTCATGAGTAGCATAAAACTAAATGCAAAATTTTCATGGCTGTATAATTATTTTCAGTTCATCGTATGCCTATACCAGTTGACCAATTACAAGAAATCATTTACCAGGCAAGAAGTAATAATTATATTAACTTTCAACAAGAATTTCAAGCTATAGAACAGATATCAAAGTCACGATATATCAGTGCAGTACATTCAAATTTAGATATGAATAAGTCAAAAAATCGATATCCAAATATATTAGCTTATGATCGTACACGGGTGACAATACAATCCAGTAATCATATGAATATTTCAGGATCAGATTATATCAATGCTAATTATATTGATGGTTATAGAAAACAGAATGCATTTATAGCAACTCAGGTAAGTAGTTGATATATATGCATATATTTCTTTTAAAAATTGAAATTTTGTGTGAGTAACAGTTTGCTGCTGTTTAATATGATGGAGAAGATTTGTAGCTCAGGTGGATGATTTTGGTGTGGTTGTGTTCTCTGATCTGGATAGTTAATTTGCGAAGCTTTCATTGCCTTACTAGGCAACATCTTCAGCGCATACTTCAATTTACTGAAGTGAGCTTTTAGATTTCTCCACGAGTTTATTAGTCATCTCAACTAGTCTCCTTGAACGTGAATCTTCGGTTGTTTTTGTGTGCTTTCACACCTTCTAGGCTACTTGTATTGGTATTGGAAATGATTGTTTCCTTGACTTGAACTTTGACGCTGTGTGTGTGAGATTTCCTTCTTATCGATTGGTAAATTTTTTCTATGTCGATGTGTCTATTGATTGACGATTCACTGGAATACCAGGCAGTCTTCTAAAAATTCTCTAGCATTCTTGGTGTTTCCTCTGTCTAATTTTTGAACTCTGGTTGTCCCAGTCAAATTGATGTCCGTGGTTGTCTGTATGCAGTGAAGTGATATGAGGGAGTGGATTTCATGTCTTTTAACGGCTAGTTTATGATCATGGATACGAAGACGAAGGGGACGTCAACTTTGGCCAATGTGGTGTTTTTCGCAGTTGTTACAATTTATTTTGTAAATGATGTTGGTTTTATCTCCTTTCTCTGCTGAGTCTTTTGGTTGATATAGAGCCAGTTGAGTGAAGTGATTTTGTTGGTTTGTGTGCGATGTCAATTCCTAAAGGTTTGAAGAGTCTTGCAGTGATTTCTGAGATGTCCTTTATATATGGTAGGGCGATTTTCTTTGTGCTTTCCTTGAGGGCTTAGGGGTATATGTCTTTTGATAAAGTTCCGTGTATATCCTTTCTTTTGGAAGACGCCCATGAGATATCTTTCTTCAATTTTCCTTAGGGTGGTAGTGCTGCAATCAGTCCTGGCCGTCTTGAATAGTGTTTGTATACAATTTCTTTTGTGTGTTATTGGAGTGTTGCTGTTGTAATTCAGTATTTGATCTGTGTGAGTTGATTTTCTATAAACTTGAGTTTCTAATTCCCCTGTGGTTGTTCGCTTGACTAAGACGTCATAAAGTGGGATTTCATTTTCGGATTCCTCTTCTCTTGTGAATTTGATGTCGTTGAAGACGTTGTTTATTAAGTTGTGTGTTTTATCCAACTCGTTTCTTTTGATTATTAAAAATTTGTCGTCTACGTAATGTATCCAAATTTAGGTTCTGTCCCTGGTAGGATTATGCTTTCGAGCCTTTGCATCACTGCTTCTGCAATCAAACCTGATATTGGAGATCTCATAGTTGTTCCTTTAATTTGTTCATTTATTTGGCCGTTGAATTGGAAGTACGTTGTTAGGCATAGGTTTATGCATTCCAACCAACTTGTGTGTTGCATTTTTGAATTTTGTGGAAGGTGTTCGTCGTTGCTGAGTAATTGCTCCATGGTATCTTATGCTAGTTTCTGTCCAGTTGAGGTATATAATGCTACGATTTCGAACGATATCGTTATTTCTTGGTCATCGATTTGAATGCCTCTGATTTGCTGCTGTTCTCCTACTATCCATTACATCTAGTGTCTTACGTTAGACAAACTGCGCAATGCAGCTGCATATTTTAACTGTGGCTTACTAAGGTATTTCATGCAAGATTCATGGGAAAACCACCACTGGAGTACTGAACAGATGTTTCGTCAGCCTACTTTGAAGAGCTTCAGCAGTACGCACCTGCCTAGTTTAAAACCCATGACCTTCTGGTTACGCGGTGAGCTTGTGGAGCATTATGCCACTGGGACCCACCAATCCAATGGTCAGTTAGTTCATGAATTTCAGCTTCTGCTGATTCACGATAGAGAGCGACTGGCACTAGCCAATGCTGTCAGTGGCAACTATTTGTCCTCATACCTGACCGTGAATTCTTTAGGTTGATATAGGCGATAGTATAGATCATTGAACTTGCTACATCTATTTTTCATTGGGATGACCAACCTTCACATACTTCAACTTTAGTTTTAATTACTCGAGTTTGACTGTAAATAGATATCACTTAGAGAACCATTGAAAACCAGCACTGGAGTACTGGACAGCTGTTTGAGAATCATCGGTAGTACCCACCCACCGGATTTCAAACCCAGGACCGTCCGGTTACAAAGCGAGGTAGCTGACAGGCCATTCAGCGACTTGGACTCGACTCAGTGGCCAGCCAATGAGTTCTAACTTCTAGAAATCTGTGATTTTGGCATTACCACAAAACACTGTCATCGCTAGCGCGTATTTGTCCTCACTCGCGACAGTATGGAACCCACTGATCATCACGTCTCACTGGAACTAACTCCAGGAAACTCCATCATGTAGCCAGTCACTACTAGCGGGCATCACATTAATTTTCAAGAGTCGTTTTATTTTTCGAGTTCGACCGTACTAGGCTGATGAAACAGCTATCCAATACCTGCTGATGGCTTTCAATGGTTCTCTAACTGATATCAATCCGTGGTCAAACTCGTAAAAACAAATTTAATCCTTAAAAACCAACTCTTGAAAATTTAATTACTAGACTTTAGTCCTTGCCTTGAGAAACACTAGTATCGGCCCACTTAGATAATTCGACATCATTTTGGTCTATGAATGTGTCAATATTTGACATTTTACCGTAATTTTAACATGATTTGTTCTTTGGTGCTTTTATCGAAACGTAACTCAATATCTGGTTTGAATTAACCGCGTTTTCTTTTTAAAAATTTAAAGATTTATCCCCTCTTCATCAATCTCTGAAACCGAACTGTACAAAATAATGAAAACATATTACCCGTAGAACTTCATTAGCCTATGTATATCAGTATCAAGTTACACAGCATTGAGGCGTATGACTTTGTTTAAAGAACACGGTAAATTTACACATTAAACATACACGTGGTCTGGGTTTAGATTCCCAGGCCGATGCACACTCCCTCATCTCGCTGAGCTGGTAGTAAGATCGATAAAGAGAGAAGGCTAAGTGTGAGTCTCACTCCGTAAATACAATATCACCCCTTCTGAAACTTCAAAGCTCAATCTCTAAGCCCCAAATTCTATTCAGAACACAAACAATTGCTCTTTCTCAGTTTGACATGTCGGCTTCTTGTGCAGATGCTTCGACGATGTCTGGGCATGTAATCCGAAGTTAAATTGTGGATAGTAACTAGCAGTGGAATCCAGGATAAAGGGCATTTCGTCCTGTTTGGGACTCGTCAGCCAGTGGATATACCTGCATTCCCCAGTGAGTGATCGTGTTCTCACCGGGGCTCGAACCCAGTGCCCATAGTTTCAGACGATGAAGCATTATACACTAGACCACTTGGGCCATAAGTGGATAGGGTCTTGGCGTTTGAAACTATGGGTACGGGGTTCGAGCCCCGGCGGGAACACGATCACTCACTGGGGAATGCAGGTATATCCACTGGCTGACGAGTCCCAAACAGGACGAAATGCGCTTTATCCTGCATTCCACAACTGCCAGTCACCATCCACCAATCAAGTCCTAAGGAAAACTATCATTACTGAAAAAGGAATTTTTCAGAATATGATTCGAGTAGAGTGTATTCAAAAATAGATCCTTTCACTTTTCTAGTGCTTTTAAAAAGCAGAAATAAATAGGCAGTGTCAACATGATCGTTCCTAGTTTAGATTTCGATCAGAATTTTAATACATCTCTTACCTAGATTGAAAACCATTTTTAAACCAACTACACATAAGATGCAGACTGCAAGAGAGGGGGTCGAGAAGGGGAGCAGATGTGGGCTCAGACCATCATCTAGTTCAAGGAACCTTCAAGGTGAAGCTGAAATCCTTCAGAACAACTGGAGACAGATTACTGTAATTCAAGTTCAACATTCAGAAACTGGACTGAAGGACAAAACTACAAGGGATACCTTCAGTAGAGATCAGATCAGAGCAAAGTCAGAGACATTACGTGGTATCACTGAGGAAACCGGTGTGGAAGAAAATTGGAACTGACTCTCTGAAGTTGATGTTCAAGGAAAAGTGTACAGCTATTCTAGGAAGAAAGAAGAGACAAGACAAGTTATGGCTCTCATCGGATACTTGGAAGCTAATAGAAGAGAGGAGTGGAGGATGGTGAAAGATAAGAAGACTGAGTGCAAGGATGGAGAACAGAAGGAGAAGTTAAGTTCAATGTACGCTGCACCGACTAAAGAAGTGAAGATGAGTGCCAAGAAGAACAAAAGACAATTCTACGACAAACTGGCCGGCAACTAAAGCAGAACATGCAGTGCGCAGGTAAAGTAGACCTCAGAACATCTTATCAGATAACCAGGTCTCTATCTCGGAAGAGATCAACGCAAGTGAAACTTATAAAAGATGTTCAAGGGGACCTAATTACCAAGTATGATAAACAAAGAAAACAATGGGATGATCGCTTCAAAGAACTCTTGAAAAGACCATCCTAATAGACCGGCAGATGTGCTCACACCATTAGTTCAAATTATTTGTAAGGAAGGGAAGGTACCTCATCAAGCTACCAAAGAATGGTGACTTAGGTCTCTGCAAGAACTGGCGCCGAATAATGCCCTCGTGCATGCCAAGTAAAATACTACGGTGAGTCATCCTGGAGAGAATAAAAGATGCACTGGTTGCAGAATTCCGCCTGCTCACCAGAACAAGCTGGATTCAGGAAAGGTAAATCACATCCTGATCAAACTGCAACTCTAAGCACCGTCATCACATAACAAAGTTCAGAATGTCAGTCCAGTCTCACCCTTTATCTCAACTTCATTGACTTCGAAAAGACCTCCTACAATGTTGACTAGGAAGTAATTTAGAAACCACATCAACACTATGGCATGCAGTGCCCCAAATCATTAACACTCTCACTCAACATTTGGCTATATGATAAGGCCTGTCATTTGTCAGGTAATCCACAACGGAAAACTCAGTGAAGCCTGACTCAGAAGTGAATACAGGAGTAAGACGAGGGTGGCTGGCTGTCTACTATCACCCACAATAATATTCCTAATTGTGGTAGACTGGATTATGCGTCAGACTGTGCGTGGGGAGTGAGAAGACAGGAATACGCTGCACTGACCGATAAGAAGACTCTAGATGACCTAGATTTCGCGTATGGATGATTTATGTTCATTGTCACACAAACTAGAAGACTTGCAGTCAGGTGAAAACCAGCAAACTGGCTGAAGAGGCTGGCAGTGAAGACACGACTCCAGGTGATCATAGAGAAGACGGAGGTGATGAAGATAACAACCAACCAACCAACCAACAGCACCAATTACTATCAACAGCAGAAATCTGGAAGAAGTTACTTCCTTCATATATCTAGCCAGCCAGCATCGTGTCAACCATAGGTAACAGCATGGATGAAGATGTCGAAGCCAGACAGCAAGAATCGGAAAGGCAAGATACACCTTCATCAATCTGAAACCAGTTTGTAAATCTTCTGCTTCACTCAGCCAGTCAAGCATAAACAACAAGATTCGGATTCTGTTCAACACAAATGTCAAGCCACTCAGTCAGACAGTCACTTCTTCCATATGGGTCAGAAACTTAGTGAACGCCTCACGGAAAGCATTTCGAACAGGCCAGTGCAGGTTATGAACAACTACCCACTTCTCTTGTTCCATAATGAAGATTAGATAGATAGATGGCTGATCAGAAAGAATTACCAAGAAGAAACTCTGGCAATGAACGAAGAAACCAAGAAACATTACCGTATCACTGATTGTCTTACCAAATAAAATCAATCTGGGATTTCCGTTCAGAGTTTTTTTCTCTGAAACTAAGAATGAAGGATGAAAGTGAAGTGTGAATGATATTCAACTTGACTGGTTTAGATCAGTGCACTCTGATTTCCTATACATTGGGCAAAATAACCATTGAACCAATCAAATCATCTGTTTTGTCGGTAGTTTCATTCGTTCCTCACCCACCCACCCACACACACACACAAACACCTGGAATTCCTTTACATCAAAAGGAACCTGAAGCACGAAAGTGTCATTAGATATGTACAAGTATTTGCATGTATCTATTTACATGCTCTGATGTGACTTCGCCTTAAACGAAGTATGCATAGCAACTGATCCTAATGAAAATTTCCAACACTGACCTTGTGTTTTTACTATTTCAAAAAATACAGGATATAATGTGGATAAAATTGTTTTGTTAAAACTTCCTCATCACTTCCTTAGGTTTAAGGTTAAAATTCATTGGAGCGTAAGACATTTTGAAGTTTATAAAAAATTTTATACTTACTTTATCCATTTATCATTCCCTTTAAGTTCCGAGTGGAACATGGGGCTGCCTTCAACAACACATCAACATTTTGTCGTATTTCCTGCCATCCTCTTCAGCCGGCGTGAAGCCACGACCCACCATAATCTCTCAACTCTTCCTCACATGATCTCCTCCATATCACCCTTGCACGGACGACCCACTCGTCGATTCCCATTGGGATTTCACTTGAGACATTGCCTGGCTTGCGATGTCATTCGACGGTCCTCTCATTGTATGCTCGATCTATCTCCACTTTCTCCTACATACTTGTTGGGCGATCACCTCCTGGTTGCTTCGTTCATTGCCAGAGTTTCTTGTTACTAATTCTTTCTAGTTAGCCATTTGATCTTCAATATGGAACCAGTCAAGGTGGATGCAGATGAAAGTCTGCAATCTGGCTGGAAATCCTCTCCGTGATTCACGTGCAGTTCAGGTTTCTGACACGTATAGAAGGGCCGACTTGACGTTGGTGTTGAAAATCCCAATCTTGTTTCTTATGCTGACTGCACAAGATTTGCAAACTGGTTTCAGGTTGATGAAGGCGTATCTTACATTTCCAATTCTGACTGACTTTGACATCTTTATCCGTACTGTCGCCGGTAGTTGAAACGATGTTGGCTGCCTAGATAAATGAAGGAGGTTACCTTCTCTGTTAAATCTCTTCCGTTGATGGTGACTGGTGCTGGTTGTTGTTGATGTTGCTGTTGCGGTTCATTGTTTAGTTATCTTCATCACCTCCCTCTTCTCTATAATCACCTGGAGTCGTATCTTCACTGCCAGCCTCTTCAGCCAGTTAGTAGGTTTTCGCCTGAAGTTCGTCGAGTTTGTGTGACAATGAACATAAATCATCCACACGCGAAATTCAGGTCATCTAGAGTCTTCTTATTGGTGGTCCAGTGTATTCCTGTGTTCCCACTCCCCACGCACAGTCTGAGGCATAATCCAGTCCACCACAATTAATAATATCATCAATGATAATAGGTGCACTGCCTTGTTTTACCCTCGTATTTGGCTGGTGGCATGAGTATCAATGAGGTCTATATATATATATATATATATTACACTGGTAATGAATATTACTGGCCAACTGCAACAGCAACAATAACAACAGACAACAATCAGCACAAATGGGAGAAATCTGAAAGAAGCATCCTCATTCACCTATCCACCTACCTGGGAAGCATCGTTCCAGCTACAGGCGGACGGAACTGATGAAGATATCAAAGCGGGGCAAGCTTTCGTTATTCTCAAGTCTGTGTGGAGGTCAACAGCATTATACAGCATGAAAAATAAGATCCGGATATTCAACTCCAATGTGAAGTCAGTGCTACTAAACGGATCAGAGACTTGGCGCGTCACGAAGGGCACTTCAAACAAACTATAGACTCTCATCAACAGCTGTCTTCGCTCAATACTTCGCTCAAGATCAGATGGCCGGTCAGGAAAGATCAGCAACAGGGATCCCTGGCAATGAGCAACCAACCCAGCAGGAACCGACTGTGCAACAAATATGCAGGAAGAAATGGAGGTGGATTGGAGGCCGAGAAAACAAACCATCAAGTGACATCACACGCCAGGCCATCGCTCAAGTGACATGGAAGAGGAGGAGGTGATGTGAAGAGGAGATGAAAGCATGTGGGCAGACATGGAGCCAGGTGACGAAAACATTGGCGGAGAACCGAACGCAGTGGAGACGTGCGGCTGAAGCCCTATTTTCCTCTAGGAACTAAAGGAAGCAATAATAATATACATACATAACAGCTGGATGTTGGATGTCATGAACATAATTTTAACGGTGGAAAGATGGCAAAAGGCAGAATCATGTGCTCGAATATAATTTAAGTTCCATTCGGAAATGGAATTCGTTTCTCTTAGTGCATCATTCTAAGCTATCCAGACGACAAATAATCCCTTACAGAAATGAACAGAGAATCTCACATGCTACTGTAACAATAAAAGGCAAGAGACTTGGTAAAGGAATGCTTATTTGGAATTTGGTATCTTTTTATAGCAAAATTACGTACATCTTATCTCCAAATCACCATTCGCACAGATCTTCTGTTTTTTACCATTTCTGCTCCTCCCTTCACATTGTATGTGTTTCTTTGTGTTCCTTTCATGTCTCCCATGTTTATCTACAATGCTGAATCATTTGCTTTCTCTGACATCAAATCTATCTAGCTGCCATTTGATATTTTTGTGTGACGATGAGTGTCTCTTTGGATACTACTGATAAGACATCAGTAGCACATGACACACTACCGGTGTAAAAGTCACTTCTTACTACTGATAAGAAGTTTTATGAAATACAGCCGGAACATTTTAAGATATTCTTCAGCACCTAACTAAGACATCTTATTTGCTTTCCTGTCCTCACTATTTTTAATTTATCCAGATTGCGTGAGTGGAACAATAAAGCGTCATAATCAAGTGGGCGTAAAATATTTAAATAATTTCTTCCGCTAGTTAACTAAATTGTTCTTCTCCTTAGGCATCATGCTGGCATTTTCCGGTGTGTTTAGTCCGGTCAAAGAGGGAAAAAATATCAGCGACCTGGCAAATTTCATAAAAGATAGGTTTATTCTATATGACATACAGTTTGGCAAAGTGTTAGTCACTGGATGACGAATACAGCACAATTTTTTGCTCATAATGAGCGTAATATAAGCTCATTTTTTAAAATTTTTTCCTATACTTCGAAGGTTCTGTAGCGATTGGGTTTATCTCCAAGGTTACAGTCACCAGCTCTACGACCAACCCTCCCACCCCCGCCAACACTTTTTAAGTACATAATGACCGGCTAGTAGACTAGTGAACCAGTAAGGTAGGCAAGAACAAATGCAGAAAGAAGTATATATGAATCACATATATGCTGAGAAAACAGATGATTAACATCTGGCGCCAATCATACCTTCGAATGGACCTCGGACGGCGAAACGATGAGCTGGGTGTCCGAGAGTGACATGGAGGAGATTGTATCAAGAGGAGATGAGAGCTTATGGGCAATGTGTAGCCAGCTTGGGAAGAATGAAAAGAAAAGAAGGAAATGGAGATTTGCTTCTGAAGCCCTGTGTTCCACTCGGAACTCGAAAGAATAATAATAAAAATAACGAATGTCAACAAGCTCTGCCTTCAATAGAGAAGCAACTCAAACACTTCTAGTTACCAATCAAGCCTTAAATTCGTACTAAAATGTCTTTTTCTAAGGCAGCTACTCAACGTCTAAACCAGAATATTCACCATAGAAATTCACAAATAAGTAAATAAAAGTACAGAGAGAATGAGTGAAAAATTTAGCATGTCTGAGAAACGTCTGATCGCAGGGATTTACTACAGGTTTGACCACGAGTTGATATGAGTTGGAGAACCATTGGAAAACCAGCAGGGAGTACTGGACTGATGTGTCATCCTAGCGTGGGACTCTTCAACAGTACGCACCCCCGTTGTCTTCAAACCTAGGACCTTCCGATTACAAGGCGAGCTCGTAAACGAATATGCATCATATCCTGACAGAGTGCTAACAAATGGCAAAATAAAGAGTGAAATCAGAAATCTCAAGATACAACGATGAACCACAATGAGTTAGAGGAAAAACATAGTCTCATGAATTAAGTTCATCATTTTTAAACTATTCCGTCAGAGATGAAATTTCACCGTGATTTCTATTAAAAACCAGATCACAATCTTCAGTTTGCTTGATACCATGAATAGAAAGCAGAAAAGCCAGTTGGTAAATGCTATTGACCGCAACAAGCGTTTATTAGTTGAGCCCTCTCATGTAAAATTTCTT
This sequence comes from Trichobilharzia szidati, assembly GCA_944472155.2. Classification (NCBI taxonomy): domain Eukaryota; kingdom Metazoa; phylum Platyhelminthes; class Trematoda; order Strigeidida; family Schistosomatidae; genus Trichobilharzia; species Trichobilharzia szidati. The sequence continues at coordinate 16,801,158 of OX235276.1, read as the reverse complement.
TATTCCTTTACGTTCTCAGTGGAATATGGTGGGGTTCGAACTAGAGGCTTGAAGTTTCGGTAACAGAGCTGTTTTTTTTATGGGATAGGGTTGCAAGCTTCATGCCTAGCCAACCTTCCCTCTTTACCAGTCTTATTACTGGCTTAGCGAGGTAAACGAGTGCGTCCAGTGGCCGGGGATCGAACCCCGGGAACCACATGAGACGTGATTGGCGAGCATCCTACCGCTGTGCCACCGACGCCCACGTAAACTTTTGCATTATGACCTAAATACTAATAAACGCAATATGTCGCTTGAGATTTACAGTTTAAAACAACTGTGATCCGTCAATAATCAGCGATGAAAATCTACTTGAGCATAGACTTCTCTGAGAAAGGAAATCAGTTAGAAAGTCACTGAAAACACGCGAGCACTGGACAACTGTTTCGTCCTAGTTTGAGATTCATCAACACTGTGCGCCAACTACCTCATCAGGGATCGATTATTGTATCTCAATGTCAGCTTCCAGCCTGTTTGTGATTGACCACTGAATTCATAACACGGTGATTCCATCATCAAATGCGGTAATTGACGATGTTCACTAAGTCGAGTGTTAGCACAGATATTCACTAATAATAGTGGATAAAAGTTGCACTACATTTAGGCACTGAAGAAGTTAAACTCAATGAGCAGCTGCATTCCTGACTAACTGGTTTCAACGTTGAACTACTTTGCACAGATGTCCAGCAGTTCCAGTTGCCACACTCCCTCCATGTAGCACATAAAGCAAGTGAAGACAGTAAAGAGAAATCCAAAAGAGCGAGAGAGACAGCTAATAAACAGAAATATAAGGCAAAAAGTGTAGTAATCTGGAAGAACATTAGATGGTTATCGGGTATTATAAATCACAAAGAGTGAATGCATCTGTGCTGTCAGTGACAACGAGGTATTTCGGCCATATCAATAATTGTTTCCAGCCATTGGTTTTTACCATCCTGAAGACCCCATGGCTTAAACTACCTGTTGTGGATTTCATCTCACTGCATTTCAAATCAACTGGTGTATTAGCAAGATGCTTATCTCAACCTGAACCTCACAGGTATGATGCTCAGTGAAGCCAGTGATGCGTGCTTCTATAGGGTCACAAATTGAGATAGAACAACATTCCTGTACAGCCTGATTTTCAGGATTTTTCTAACTGTTGTCAGCTTCTAACGAAACCCAACCTTTAAAAATATTAGAGAGATCAGTTAATGTAGCAAGGTTTTTACTGTATGCCAACGACGGATTTGGGCATTTTCCAAGTACTCTCCTCCATTCGTTTGTGTCCCTTTTCATCCCAGATGTAGCTGTTTAGACTCAGCTCAAGAAGCCGTGTCATTTTAGACAACCTGATTCCCACCCCAAATATTTATGCTCTCCAAAATGAAAATGTTGTAAACGAAGAATTTAATTCTGTAAATGACCAATTTCTCCAAACAGCTATTCAAATTATTTATCAGTAGTATGTTAATAATATAATAAATAACGGGAATTATTAGCATCATTTTCACATCACTCAGGCAATCTAAACTTTTCTCTCTTTGGCTGAAGGCAAGATACTTAGTAAAGGAATTTTTTATAGTGGAATTATGTGTACACCTTATCTTCAAATCACCATTTGCACAGATCTTCCGTTTTGTACCACTTCTGCTCCTCCCTTCGTATTGTGTGTGTTTCTTTGTGTTCCTTTCATGTCTCCCATGTATCTCCGCAATGCTGAATCATTTGCTTTCTCTGACATCAAATCTCTCTGGCTGCTATTTGATATGTTTGTGTGACGATGAATGTCTGTTTATATACTACTGATAAATCTTATCAGTAGCACAAACCACACTACTAACATTTTTAAAAGTAAAGGATGCACATTCTGAAATGTGACACATGATTATCGCTTAGTAATTCCTACATAATGACACTAAACTGATCGCTAATATCTCTAAAACCAGTAGCCGACATCATACATAAGTGTCTTGGAACTTATAAGATGACAGGATAATCGAAAGCACGGAGTACTAAGCAACCGATATGTCAAAGCTCTTTTGATGTGTCTGTAACCATCATACAAAATAATTTTTAAAGAAACATCTCATACATTAAAACTGGTAATATACAGTTATTGTTACCTTTGGACATCGTTTAGCAGCTTGGCATAACATAGTAGTGAAGCGTAGGCTGTTGAAATGTTAGGAATCAGTGGCTGGAAACTGTCGGCTGATTACACAACATCCTTGGAACTTTAAATCTTCCCACATTTTATCCTTTATGTCGAAATTCTTATCAGGTGTCAGTTCGTGGGGATTTGATTTGATTGGTTGAAGGATTTCATCATGAGGTGACGTTGGTTAGAGAACCATTGGAAAACCATCACTCGAGTACTGGACAGCCAGCTGTTTCGTCAGCCTAGTTTGGGACTCTTAAGCAGTAAGCACCTTCCAATTACGAGGCGAGCTAGCTCGTAGACCATGAATCCAATGGGACCCACCAATCCAGTGGCCAGCCCATGGATTCCAGCTTCTGTCAATTCATAATATAGAGCAACTGGCACTAGCCGATGTTATCCCTGGCAATTATTTGTCCTCAAACCCAATCTACTGGTCACGACTCCTCACTAGAACCAAAAGTATCTACCTACCTGTTGGAATAGGGCCAGTCACTAGTGAGCTTCTCATCTCCTTATCTCAAACAACTTCGCAGGAAAAAAGAAACTTTGTACAAATCCAAAGACAAGTTAGGACTCAAAAAGATTAATGCACAGATCAAATCTGAAATCATAA
>OX235276.1:16704151-16797863 GCA_944472155.2 Trichobilharzia szidati | reverse complement strand
GGCACTTCAAACAAACTACAGACAGTGCTAGGGTGACATGGAGTAGGAGGTCATGCGAATAGGAGATGAAAATGTGTGGGCAGACGTGGAGCCAGGTGACGAAAACATTGGCGGAGAACCGAACGCAGTGGAGGCGTGTGGTCGAAGCCCTATGTTCCTCTACGATTTAAAGGAAACAATAATAATAAATACACTGTTTAAGTAGACTGGTTAGGCTGTATATAGCGGTCTAGTATCCTCAACACTTGGTGATACTTTATGCTTTTCTTTGAAACTGACCTCATTTTGAGAACCATTGAAAGCCAGGGAGTTCTGGACGGCTGTTTTGTCGTCATTCAGGGCTCTTCATCAGTAGTCACCCATGATCCAATCATAGACAGCTTTATAATCTAAAGATCCTGAATTCAATTCCTGGTGGGGTCATGAATACCCTCTGTTGAAGAGTACCAAATAAGGACGAAATGACTGCCCAGTACTCCTTGGTGTTTAGTTGTTCTCTAAGGTCATTTTGTGATCAGTCCTGAAATCGATCAAATCCCTGGTAAAAGTGACACTTTATTATATTCGTGGACTGTTTGATTTATCTTCGTATGACCTAGTTCCTTCGAGAGTTTACTAAATAAGTATATAAGGGTTGGTGGATAGTATTCTGTGAATATTCACCCTCATATGTCCCTCTTACCTGAATGTCAGCAGTTGATGCTAATTCTTCCTTGAAACTTTTCAACAGCTTTTTCTCTTGTATTAATGTATTTTGTAATTCTGAAAGGTATTCAAAAGTATAAAACAGGAAATTTATTCGAATTACCAGATTTCTTTTTAGCATAAGCTGATAACATCTCCTCTCTGTCTTTTTTCAATTCGCCTAATGTATACAAATGAAAATCTTCTAATGTTGTTGTATTTTTCATTTGTTTCTCCCTCTTTTTATCAATATATAAAGTATATTCATTCTAATATTTTTTTGTTTAAATGCATTTGAGTAAAGCTTACATTTTGAATTTCTTGTTCATCTATTAAATGTTCAATGTACAATAATTCTTTCTGCCTATTAAAACAAATTTATATTAATAAAGAGGAAGAAGATAGTAAGTTACATGTCTGCTAATTCTTTAGAAAGTATATTCACTTCATTGACTGAATTTGAATACGCCTCTTTTAGTAATTCTTCTTTATCCTGGAATATATCATCTTCAGATGGGGAATTCGAATCAGCCGCCATTTGTAATCAATATTCAACTGTCAACAGTTCAATAGATTGTGTATAACTTTTTCACTGAAATAAGTGTCATCAAAGTGAAGTTAATCAGGTTATTCTAAAAATGAGTTGAAATTTTAAAAAATCTATTGAAAAATATGGGAATTGTAGAATAAGACAGGGTTTACAGTAAAACAAAATGCCAACTAAGCAAACTATCGTGCTGACTAGAGCTTAGCTGATGTTAGCGAACTATAGAACCCTTACAAATTCATATACAATAAATCAGATCAGTACATGAATAAAACGAAATAAAGAATACATTAGAAAAGTTTATTTTAAATATCACACAGTGATGATGCAGCATTAACAACTGCAAGGTTTCGAGCATAAATTATTGCCACTCATTACAATTTAATGGTGGCTTATCAAGTGAAATTCTATTCCAAAGACTTTCAAGGAGTATACGAAGAGCATTTTATGCAGCACACCTATGTTTGTCATTCTCTAGCCGACGAATGATTGGGACGCAAACGAAGGGTGAGCATGATAGTTTTGCCACATCTATGTGCATTTATCAATTCAACTGCATCTACGGTGACAATTATATTGGGCGTACTACTAGACAGCTTAGTCAACGTGTTAGTGAACATCTCCCATCGTGGTTTGGCAAAGGACAGACAAAAACAATCCGTAGCTCAATTTTGTCACACTTAATTGATAGTGGTCATGTAATCGAGAAAACGAGAGCCTTCAAAGTAATTCATCGTATCCCCCACCGAATCTTTCCAATAGACTTCTTATTCGTCTACTGCATACAGCTGAGGCAGGTAATAGGCATTCGAACTATTAAACCTAAACTATGCATTTAAAAGAAGTTCGCACACAGCCATTATCCCTCCCTTGTTGGCCTATTAAGACATAACGAACTAATGACTTCTACACCACCTCTTGTTTATATTTTCAACCCCTTTCTTATCATCCCTTAATCTTGTCTTATCTTCATTAAAAACGTGTTTCATTTCCTTCCCTTACAATCTAAAATTACTTAATCGGTTCATTTGTTTTTACTAGCCTTTATCGACTACTTCCACCTGAACAGTTGTTTGTTTAATCATGCTGTTTTTCATTATTCGTGTTATCACAGATTGCCTCACTTTTTCATCCTTATTATTGATGAGACCATTTTTATTATTACTATTATTATTATCATTATCATTACTACTATTATGACTAATTGCACAATTTATATTCACCATCGTATTATCCTATGGACAAAACACCATGATTGGTTTATATTTGAAATTTTTATTTGTAAAGTTATGTAGGTATATTAGAGTTAAGCCTGATGATGAGGTCTAATTGAAAGCGCAATATTGTTCGCTTAAATGTGCTGTTCTAAACTCATCATCATATCAATTTTAGTCACACAGTTTCACAATTTGCCTTGTATATGTTTTCTCTCTTTGTGTCTCTTCAAGCTCGCCTTGTTGTTTGATGCCACATTTTATATCTCCGAAATAGGAGTCGAGTCACTCCGATTACACGTATGCGGTGTTGAGTCGATAAACAAAGCTTCAATGATTAACCTCTCTCTCTCCCTCACTCCACCCAACTGCATTACTTTTTAATACTCTCATCCTGTCCCATCCATCCTATTTTGCGACTACATGCAAGTTAATGCAGTGCAATAGCTGAACTCTGTTTTTTCTAGGTCATTTAACTTAGTAGGGTCAATCATTCTAGGTGTCTAGCTAAATTTTTATCTTCCAGTAATCTAGCTGACCCCGATCTACTAGTTTGACTGGCCTATTTAACTGACCTCATTCACAGTCATTACACGCATGGTATTTGGTAAATTCTGTTGTTTTTCTTAATCGGATATATCGGGCAGGTGCTTAAGCCAATAAACAAAGTTTATTTCTGAGAGACTTGGTTGGTTGGTTGATTGGTTTAAATGCCACCACGTTTCTTGGAGGCAGTCGGGAATGAAGTGAATATTGATCCTGAACTCAAAAGTAGGACTAAGCCTTCTACTGGTGGAATAATATTAGATGTTCAGTTATGTCTAATCTCCACTGTATTCAAATTTCAAGCATAAACTATTTAAACAGACGAATGGGGTGGCAATGGGATCACCATTATCCACGGTAGTAGCAGACGTACAAATGGACAGTTGGGAATATAAGGGTCTTAGAATGTGTAATCACCGTGTTGAAATATGAACATATCTCTACGTTTTCACACATGTAAACTCAATAGAAGACGGAATCCACTTCACTTTTGAGTTGGAAAACGAACAGGGTGAGTTGGTCATACTAGACAATAAATAAAACGAAAATAGGTTGGTGGGTTAGATACTAGCTAGCATTTATAGGAAACCGACACACTCTAATAAATACTTATACTTTAATTCATTCCATCCAGAATCGGTGGTAAAGATAGGTTTAGTTAAGTATGACTACTAGCGGTCATCATATAGTAATTAAATGATAATTATATATTTTCCCATTGTATTTAGCAAAGTCTATGCAGGTTTACATAGTCAAATTTTTCGTCCTTTGAATCTGTCGACTAATAAGACTATGAACGCGTTATTCAACGCATATATATCCCAGTCGGAGAATTTTGTTTTCCAGACCTGGGATATGTGCATAAAAACGTGGGCAGTTTCCCGCTCGAAAATGGGCCAAAGTGAGAAAAAGAGAGCAACTGAAGACATGGGCAATGTGGGAACATATAGGAGGCAGGGAGGGAAAGTGGAAAGAGATTTTGGATAACGCTTTTGTAGCGCAAGAAAACTTACAACTGAACTTCGTCAAGTAAAGCTAACTGCAGCTAGATTATAATATAAACTAAATGTTTCCATTGGTAAGTTCTATTAGGATGAAGTTAGACTATTTCATTACACTCATTATGACATGATGTTACTTAGGTCTAGTTCTAACGGAGAAAATGGACACAAGCATAAATTACACGGGGGATGTAGTGAGGGTATATGTGGTCATACAATTTACACGTAGACAGTTAGGTGTACTCACTCCTGAGCTCTTTCTAAGGTTGTACAAAATATACGTCAGACCGCACCTTGAAGTGCATAATATTATTGCACCCCTACTGCTTAGAAGAGACGCCAACCTCTTGGAAAGAGTCCAACGACAGGCAACAAAAGGAGTGGTTGGTCTCCGAAATAAACCATATAATGAAAGGCTGAAGAAATAAGGCCTATTCACACTTAGCTACCATCGTCTTAGGGGGGATTTAATTACTGCCTACAAAATAACAAATGACCAGAATCACCCAAACAAAGGTGTTCTGCCATTGAGTAGGTATAGGCTCCCTCGTGGAAATCCTAGAAGGATAGCTCATCAGAGGGCAAGTGCCCGGGCACGCTCCCACTTCTTAACACTGCGGGTTTGCCATCCCTGGGATTCCTTACTGGCAGATGCAGCCATGGCACCGTCTGCGGATGCCTTTAAGCGAAGGCTGGACAACCATGCAGCGACACAAGGACTGCATCCAAATGGCCTATCCCCTTAAAATCGCATACACCATTCAGGGGTAGACAATTAAACTTGTCGTTTTACTTCTTTACATTCTTTTCCGTTTTACTCTCCTGACAGCGTTAACTACACCTATTATTATTATTATCGTTATTACCGATATATATATATATATATAATTCATATTATTCTTCAAATTTAATCAGCTGACTGTTGTTACGTTTTCTTATTCTTTTTCTGTCTGTTAATCTGAATAACTTCACTAATCATATCTATTATTATTATTACTATTATTATTATCATCTCTTTTCTATTGACGACGATACCGAAGGACCAACTGCTTAAAGGATCAACTCCATTCACAGTAGTAACAGTCTTAACACACCTCATACTACAAACCACATATAATTAATCCCTGCACTACTCCTTTTGGAGTCAACCAAAGCTACGACAGTCGAGTGGCGGGACGAGCTACGCAGACGTGTACCGAAGATCAGGAACCTATACCTCACAATCAAGAGGCGAGCACAAAGAAATCAAATTGGTTTATACTAGGTCGTCAAATCGATATATTGGATGCTTCTTGTTATCAAGGTTAACTTCAAAAAACACGATTTCATATACATCTTGGTGCACTCCTAGCGTCGTAATCCAGTGAAGTGTTGATTGTGCAGAGTCTATTTTAAGTTTATTATTTGTGAAGTGACTAGAAACAGGGGAAATATTGAAAAACTGATTATTTTTGTCATCTGAAACATGGGTTCGATGGAAAAAGTGAGTGATTTCTTGTATTTCCGTACCTGTGATAAATAGGGGCCTAGGTGGCATTTTTTTGGGCACACCGCAGAACGTCGGACAGTGATCAGAAGTCTGTTCCAAGGATTATGCAGTGCTCTCAAAGTTAATGCTATTTGGGTGAATACGTGGGATGTATGGGTGTAATGTGAGAATGTGGGGAAACGGTGGGTAATTTTTTACTTTCTGTACATGGGTAAAAACGTGGGTAGTGTGTATAGATTGGGAAAAGGTGGGATGTTACAATTGTGAAGCAATTGGAATTTATCGGGATCCCGAAAAATTTTTTTGTTAGCCTATGTCAGCATGGGCTAACAAGACAAAGGGCCATTATGAACAAAGTTGGTAATTTCTACTGCATTTTATTAAATTCTTCGTCGATCAAAATTGCCTGTTTTGCCCACTTTACCTTTGCGAATCCTTCGACTTGGATGACAGAATGATGTTTATAAAAAGCAGATATTGAACTGTATCTGTGTCCTTGATTTCGTGAACTACATTTCTGTTCAGGAACTCTCAATTACATATAATGGTACATACAATATAAATTTGTTGCAACTGACCTTGAATTATTGTATAAACTGTGTTACCTTTCCATAACATTACCATCCATTGATGAATTAAAACAAAATTATGAACAAGCACTGAGTTTAGAATATAAAGGACATTTTAGTTTATCATGTTTTCATAGAAATCCGTTGTTTGAGATGTGCAGGGGATTTTGTCTTTTTTCAAATGTTGGTGATATATTACTAACTCGCAGAAAGTGTGTTTAACACACCCTGGTGAATAATTCAGATTCGGAGGCCCCAGATGGACCTTTTGAGTACCTAGGAAACATAACTATTTTTTCCTCTGCGGGAAACTAGGATCAAGATTTGCTATTGAATGTGGAATGTGAGCAAAAAACGTAATAAAAGATTTGTTATACCTGAGTGCGAAAGGACATGGCTTGACACCTGTCAGCGTAAAGTGTTAGCCTTCGTTAGCCCTTATCTTTCCCGCGAATAGTCCTTATGAATCCCTATCCATTCACACTGCTTCTTAAATATTTATATCTTAAGCAAACAGATAAACTTTAGAGCCGGAATTGTTTAGTAAATCACTCATTACTGGATATTCGAATAACTTTAGCATAGCTGTTTAAGTGTGAGGAACTGCGTATTGAGCATGTTAAATTTTTACCATAGGCAGAAGTTCTGGTATCGCATGTTTATTAGCTATACTACTTCGTTGAAAACCACTGTCTAATTTTTGGAGAAAATAAATAAAGTCTTATGAGGAATACTATTTCTACTCTTAGTTTCAGTGGTATAACTGTCTCTCGGGCTCCCTATCACTCTTCTAAGCATTGACAGACAAACTGTTGATCTAGCGATAGTGATGGTGAGGAATCTAATGGTTTGCTGGCTGCCTCTTTTTCCACGTATTTTGATAAAATACGGCAAAGAAGTGATGTTGTTATCGACTTCACTTAGAATAATGCGAAGTCGTCTTCTGGGAATCTCTCACTTGTGATAGGCGCTTCTATCAATTATCACAGGGTTTGTGTGATCTCAGTATCGTAAGGGACACTACATCTGTAGTTGGCTTGCAGCCTAGATGCAATACCAAATATGACTCGGATACTCATGCCTTATACTCACTGTTCCTACCCGCCTGGCTTTAGGAAATTGTATTTCCGAAACCATGAAATAAACAACAGACGTATTTGTAATGGTACGCGTTCAAACTTACGTCACAAAAATAAAACTTAGACCCATTCCTAAAAGTCTTCTCATTACTGATAACTACTGGATGCCAACCATGTATACTTATCATCAGGTCAGTTGCGAAAAATATTTTGTCTAAACAGCCTTACCTTTTAGTTTAATTGGACGCGTCTGTCAATATTTTTATATGACGCAGCCTTCTAGGCGGCGTCTAACAAATATCTGTCGGACCCATACTTAGATTGTTCAGCAGATAGACATGAAAGAGTTTCAAACAAACAGGGTGGGCAAACTGATACTCGTGATTACTTCAAGTTGTTGTCTCTTCTACTTAAGCTGATGTGTCGGAAAACAAAAAATTTATCAGCCTTGTCCTAAATGCGATATGGGGTAAAGAGGCGCTCAAATGGTCCTAAAAGGGTAATCAGCTTCTGTTAGTATATGTGGGACATAAACCTTTCAAACTATAAAATAATAGAGGCATATTTTGCATGGTTTTGGAGATTAGCAAACATGGATTGATCGACAAATAAAGCTAAGCTACAGAGAATTTCAGGGAAGGCTTTCATTATCCTAACAAAGTTAACTGATTCATTTCAGTTTAAAATTTCCACAGCCATTAACTTAGCCTGCTAGTCGCTACTTCTAAGGTTCTACTAGAAAGTACAGGCCCAATGAAGTTAATTTTAGAGGGTATCAAAAGACGTTCGTCCATTCGGTTGAATCTCAGCCATTTTGCTTTGGCCGTTCAGCTTGTTTACCCGTGCTAGCTGGATAAGATTGTGGACAATTAGGTTTCCAAAGAACAGAAGCAGAGCTGCTTACTGTAGTTTGACTGTTTCTCGGTACTGTCTTCATACTATCGTCAACAAATACATCCTTGAACAGCCATATGAGAGTATACTATCAGAGTCCGTGGATGTGGAGGTGTTAGGAGTGACATGACCGCCAGGTCATGTGGGCCAGGCTTAAGATTCAGCAGTTAATATGGCCAAAGCTCAGATATGGCGGGATAGACTGTCAAAAAACAATAGCGAGCGTTATTTCCGGTTGGATCCAACAGGAAAAAGAGCTCGCTTCTGTCCAAGTAGCCCAAATAACTGGCTTCATATAATTGGTGAACCCAACGTAATTTTCTGCTGACTCATTTCCTTCTTGCTATGTCATCACCATCGTCATCATCATCATCGAATTCTCGCCATTTTACATCGACATTTTTACTGCTACCAGGTGCACAAAAGCAATAATTCTGGTGAGTTACCACATGTGTTGCCTTCACTGCTACTTATTATTCATATGCTGGAAGCTATTTCAAATCAACTCGATGAAAGTATATGGCTGATGGTATCAAAATACTGCTGGATAACAGATGCACCCACAGAGTAAGAAATAATCCAGACAAGTCTTGATCCACTTTGATTTTTTGATCAGTGTTTATTATGTGACTATCTTTGGCTTTTGCCTGGTATTCATTTTTAATGGGCACTTGACATTTCCATACAATTATTGTAAATTTCCTGGTACACTCGGTACGTCGTGGTCTATCTTACCATTTTACTTTTGCTCCGCATGAGCTAGTTATCTAAGTTGTAGCAAATTTCATTCATACTAATGCATAAGTTGTTGCTACATGCTACCATGGAAAAGTATATTTCATTCACGTAACGACGGTTAATTAGAACCTAGACTGAGCATCAACCGGTTAGATCACACCAATGAAACATGCAGCATAAGCTCTGAAGCAAAAAGTCGTCTCCCGATGTTTATGAGATACTTTCTATGTTCGTAACCTGCTTTCATCAATCATTTAGTTGACAAATTCATTCCTTATTTGTAAAACTGTATTTGATTGAATTTTAAGAGTATGTTGTGATGGCACATTAAGTGCTTCATTGATTATGCTGCTAATGCGACACATATAAGGTAGCAAGCTCATTATTTTAATGGTTGGTATTCTTTGCAAGTTTACCAGAAGTCTTGTATCTTTTCTAGAATCCTGCTAGTCAAAAATGATTATATTCACATTTCTATCCATTCATGCGTACAAAAGTCGCGTTGTCAAGCTAGTCGCTAAATACTTGGATCAAGAAATGACTCATCGGCTAATTTAGCACCAGTGGCTACGCCACTGACAAACATCACCATAGGTATTGTCATACCGAAAAAGTTACGAGTTGTGATGGTAACTTCTCACAAAAGTTCAAACACATATCAATGCTTCTGGTCGTCTTTTTGACCAACTCAACTGCTCCATGAATGATCTGGGTGATGCACAAGTCGCACTAAAAAAACTTCACGTCATCTTGCCAGTTCAACAGTAGTACGGCGATCTAGTTATTCCACCGCATACGTCTACACTTTAGCAGCCGATGGAGTCCCCGCACAATGGTCATTCTGTCACAACTACTGCAGCTCAGACAATCGTGATAAGAATGGATCAGAGATTAGACTTAAGAGTTGTTTTCCTCGTGGTTTTAACACATGCTCTAGAGGCTGATCCGGCGATGTTGCAGCTTTCTTGTCGATTATCCCATGGCGTAGTGACTGCAACTGAAGTCAGCACGACTAGCATGTAAACTAAGCCAAATCAAATTGGGGACTAAGTACTCTTTTCTGTCTCTTGCATCGCATCTATATTTCATTTTCCACAGCAGCCTCAAGCTTTATTTTTCCCAGATATTTGTTTTACATTCATCTGATGTCTGGGTTTTTTGTTAATGCGAAGACAATATTTCTATATCTCTTTATGTGTTACACAGACAGACTATTTTGCAGACTGTTCCGACTGACTCTAATGTCAGAAAGAACAAACAAACTGTAAATTCAACACACATCGAAACATGTGTAATTTATATAATAACTTGTACATGCCTGTACATTTGGTATGTTCCTGCATAAACAGGAATAAATATATATCATTTTCCACAGCAGCCTCAGAAACGGACTCGAAAATTATCTAGGCCAGTTTGTTGTCAGTTTACAGATATTTAAGCGTTAGTCACTTTACACACACAAAAAATAACCAGGGGTAATGGTTCGCTATCAATACCTTGAGTTTCGAGTGGAACATAGGGCTTTAGCAACACATCTACACTTTGTCCTATCTTCTACCATCCTCTTCAGCTGGGCCCACGATTGCCCAAACTCTTTCACCTCTTCCTCACACGATCTCCTCCATGTCACCCTCACAGTGACTACCCACTCGTTGCTTCCAATTCGGATTCCATTCGAGCGATGGCCTGCACTGAGTGTGATGCCATTAGATGTTCTCCTCAATGTATGACACATCAGTCCATCTCCATTTCTTCTTATATATGTGTTGAGCGATCGGCTCTCGTCTGTTGGTTTGCTCACACTCAGAGTTTCTTGTTACTAATTGTTCCTGGCCATTTGGTCCTCAGTATGGGGCCAGCGAGGGCAGTTGTTGATGAAATTCTGCATTTGCCTTTTGGAAATGCTCTCCGTGACACGCCAAATTTCTGACCCGTAAAGAAGAAATGACTGACTTGACATTGGTGTTGAATGGAATCCGAATCTTGTTGTTTATGCTGGCTGACGGAGTGAAGCAGAAGGTTTCCAAACTGGTTTCCGGTTGTTGAAGGCGTATCTTGCCTTTCCGATTCTGACTGGCTGGCTTTGACATCTTCATCCGTGCTGCCCGGCTGCCTGTAGCTGGACGATGCTGGCTGCCTTGATAAGTGAAGGAGGCGATCTATGTTAAATCTTTCCCGCTGATGGTGACTGGTGCTGGTTGTTGTTGTTGTTGCTGTCGGTTGGTTGTTTGTTCTTCTTAATCACCTCTGTCTTCTGTTTGTTCACCGCTTGGAGTCAATACTGTCTTCCCTGCCTGCTTCCTCAGCCAGTTTGTTAGTTTTCGCCTGCAAGCCTTCGAGTTTGTGTGATATTGGACATAAATCATCCACACGTAAAATCCAGATCTTCTAGAGTCTTCTTATCGGTCAATGCAGTGTATTCCTTTCTTCTCACTCCCAACGCATATTCTGACGCATAATCCAGTCCACCACAATTAGGAATATCATTGTAGGTGATAATAGGCAGCTAGTCAGCCTTGTCTTACTCCTGTATTCACTTCAGACACTTCTTTGCTGAGTTTTCCGTCGTGGATCACCTGACACTTGGCACTGTCATATAGCTCTTGAATGAGGTTGACAAAAACTTGAGGCATTGTACGCCACAGTGTTGAGGCAGTTCCCAAATTGCTTCTCGGTCAGCTCTGCGAAAGCCCTTTCATGGTGGATGAAGTAGAGGTAGAGTTTTGACCATCCATCTTGTTCCGGGAAGAGTTCTGTACCCAGCGCATCTCTTATTTTTCCTCGAGATGGCGCAACTTAGTATTTTACCTGGCGTAGACATGAGCATTATTCCACGCCAGTTCTCACAGAGTGAGGAGTAAGTTACCATTCTTCGGTAGCTTTACAAGGTAACCTAGTGACACCACGGGACACTAAACCCCTAGTTTACATGTCTTGTTTGCACTCGTGTTTCTCCTATCACACAACTAATCGTTCCGTCTAACACTACCCGCATAAGATGCTAAAATGTTTTCTCTTCTTAGATATCAGTTACGAACTAGATTCCTGGCGGAAATACTCATGTTCACATACTGTCTAAACAGCAGTATGTTTTCATTAATTGAAAATGCATCCGTCTACAGTTAATGACGTTTCATTTCAAAAGCCTTTTACATACTTGGATATTACGCACTTACAGGTTACCACCCTTATGAACTACGTACTTGGACAGATTGTAAGCAGTGTTACATTTCTGAAGGACCATCCATAATAATCTTCTTGTCCAAACTCACACTGATATCCAGCTAAGTTAATGCCATCTGATGCAGTTAGCAGTTACAGCTGGAAGACCGGTATCCTGAAATTCCATGTGACAATGTAAATTCACCTACGGCTGAACAATTTTAACTATGAACCTCATCAAAATGGACATAACCACGGAAAAATTCAGCCTCTTGTCTCATTTATAACGCGATTTATTCGATACGCCAGGAACAATTTCATTAATTCTGGAAACCTCACACACTCTTCAGAAAAGGTATCTAACGTATGTTTTTGTGTTTCTTCACCATCGAAAGCCTGAATCTCATAGAATAACTGACATTACATTAACCATTGCTAGTAGTCAATGTATAACCTGAAAACCAAAAACCACCCATTAATATCGGACCCTTAAGGCTACCCAACAAAAGTATAAGTCATTTCAATGTATAACTTATCTTATTGCATACCTTTCTTCGTAATCATTCATATGGGATATCGAAACACTTCGTAAGCACTGCAGAGACTTTGGAGCAGACTGCAGATAACGATCTCACGTTCTGCTATGCACCCAAAGAAAATGCTAGCTGGGTTTACGAACATATTACAGGACAACATTGCTCTTTTTTCGACTACAGAAGCGTAAAACTAATTAAATATTCCACATTTTCACAAAACTAGACGCTTATAATGCCTCAATAGGTATGAATACGATATCCCATACGATGCACAAAAATACATCGCGATATGCATTATCCTCACTCTTTAATAACAACACTGAAATTTTAAAATGATGACCTTGGTGTGTGTATATTAAAAATAATTGATGTAGATAAACAAAAAAGCTGATTGAATACTTGAACATGAATATTGAATGATTCATTTACATCATAATTGATGAAAACTAGTGAATTTTTATGATGAAAGAAAGAGATGAATAAAAAAAATAAAAGAGGGACTATTCACAACATAGAAATGTATATAATTTTAAGTTAGATATCTTATGCAATGAATATATATGAGCAGTAGACGACTGTCTGTAGTGACTTGTTACAGATTTTCATAGATAAGCATGACTAGGTTCAATCAGTATGGTTGCATGAAAAATGACATTGAAGTTTACTGATGGTTATGAAATACGCACGCACTCAAGTAGCAAGTTTATTCATGAAAAGACGAGTGTATAGATTTAAATAATAATAATTTGTTCTTCGTAGTTAACTGCAACCACACCCTAAAACAATTAGATTATGCAGTCTATGCATTTGTAATTCACGATTTGTATCTAAGTAGAGAACAGGCATACTAGCCAAATGTGTTGGATGACAGCAAGATTGTATTTCATCAGGTTGTATATTGCCGAATTGTGATAAGTTTCTACGCAGCAGGATATCCATAACGTCATAATGTAGACTTTTTGCTGATGTGACTGAAATTAGTAATAAAAAGGAGAAATATGAGAAACTTATGAGAAACTAGAGGTAAGTAAATGCCTAATTTAAACATTATTTTGGTTGATTGGGATTTCGTACTCTTCAGGACTGATCACCTGGATCTACTTACATTCTCAACGAATGATGGTGTTTCCCTTGAAACCGATACCCCAAACTCAATTTTTCATATGTCGAAGGGTTATCCACTGGGCTTCGAACGCCAGTGGACTTTGACCATTACTTTTGTTGACTGGAAAAGTTAATTTCTTGATATTAGATGGTTGGGGGGGGAAATCTGTAGGGATCTTTGCCTGATCTAGGCTTCGTTTTAGTTGGCTGGCAGTCACCAGTCAACAAAGTGTATCTATAGCCACATTGAAAGACTCATGTCCCTTCTGAGATTCAAACCCAAGTCACTACGCAGTGGGTACTGCAGTTAGAGACGTTACCACTGAACTATTCGGACTCGCGATTGACCTCCTGTAGGACTGACTGTATTGGATACTTTGATTGGACACTAGTAACTAGTGTGATATATCTAGCCCAAACAGCTCAATGGTAACGTCTCTGACTGACTGCAGTACTCACTGGGTGACGCAGGTTCGAATCTCAGAAGGGACATGAATTCCTTCAAAGCGGTTGCAGATACACCTTGCTGACGAGTGCCAACTAGAACGAAATCTAGGTCTAAGGCTTCCTGGAGATTGCCTCCATTCATCTAATTTCATCAAATCAATGTGCACCAAACACATAGGAGGACTAGATACATTACACTAGTTACTAGTGTCCAGTCAAAGTTAATTTCATTTGCCAGGTGTTAGTGTACGACCATCTATGTTGTGCTAGCTGGAGGATGCAATTATGTATCACTATTTATTATTTTAAAACAGAATCATCAGCAATAACTTCAGGGAAAAAAAGAAATCTCATGACAGGATTTCTATTTCACAGCGAGCGAAACAACCTTTCGGTGTTTACATCACTGCTATCTGGCTGGCTAGTTAGCAAGCACTACTGGCTGTTGTGAGTGGCCTTCAACTATTCAAATCAAACAATCAATCAATAAGTAATGTATAGAGGGATGCAGAGGCATTAAAAGCTGTATTCACAGCCCTTTATTTATTCCTTTACGTTCCCAGAGGAACATAGAGCTTCAAGCTTCAGCTTTGACGTTTCGGTAGCAGTGATGTTTATTTTTACGGGATGGCGCTGCTAGCCTCATGCCCATCCTAGCCTCTTTGCTGGTCTTATTACTGGTTTAGCGAGGTAAAGTAGTGCGTCGTCCAGTGGCCGGGGATCGAACCCCGAACCACGTGAGACGTAGCTAGCGAGCATTCTACCGCTGTGCCACTGCTCCGTATTCACAGCCCTATGCACTAATATTTCAGTCAGACAGAAACTGTGTAGAAAAATTTACAAATGATGACGATTTCGGTGGAAAGTTAGTCGAAATTTTTTTGATTTCAAATACCTTCAAGTAATCGGTGGCATATTTTCAAATGTATCCTATTCAAAACCTTGTGATTAGTCGCTTGACTGCGTCATCCTACTCAAAAGGTTGACGAATCATTCTTGTTCTGTTCTGTTCTTGTTGGATTTTGTTAGACCTTGTTAAAAGTAACTTTATTTGAAGGAATAGTAGTGAATACATGCCCACTTTCAGCATCAAATATCGCTCATCTCGACATTAGTTTCTCTTCGAATCTCCTCTGTTGGTCATCTTATCATATCCTGATGATTTCTAACAAAATTATTCACCTCACTTTATTACGTAGAGAAGTTTGAGAATTCCAGGCATCATAACTCAACCTCTTTTCCTACAATTTATCAATTCGAGTATTCTGCCCATTCTCCCCTATTGTTCGACCCCATTATTCTTTCCTAGACTTCTCAAAAAAGACTATGTCATAATGTGTGGAACACTGAAGACTGTAAGTAGGCAGGGTTAGTGGGGTGCCTTTGACTCAGCTAACTGACATTATCGTTGTTGATTGATAGGCACTTCAGTTCACTTCTTGCAAGCAGTTATTGGGCTAAAGTTATCTTGTCTGATACTGAACATCCTCTCCACTCATTCTCAACTTTTGCCTTCGGGGAGTGAAACCAGAAGAAACTTCATAAGAAACATTTACGTTCGTACAGCTACTAAATATAAAAATCCTACCATACCACCATATTTAGCACGGGTGGTTGTGTGGAGTGAGGGAGAGTCAAATGTTACAAAAGAACTTAGAAACCTTTTAAATAAGTAATCTGAACTGCAAAGTCAATATAAGCAAAGATTCTTATTGTTACATGTATTATCTATGATACTATCTACTTATACTTCATTATGTTTCCACCAACATTCTGTTTATAGTGGTGGTTTCATTATTAATATTATTATTACTATTTTAAAATTTTGTTTACGTACGTATTTGTAAAAAGAGGTAAATTGTTGCATTGCATACAAAAACGCTGAAAATTCTATTTTATGTATTTTATTATTGTTATTATCGTTTCCTTGGGTTCCGAGTGGAACATAGGGCTTCAATAACACATCTCCACTTTGTCTTATTTTCTGCCGTCCTCTTCAGCTGCCCAGGCACACGATTGATCAAACTTTCTCATCTCCTCCTCCTCCCAAATACATGACCTCCTCCATGTCACCCTCACTTTCACGACCCACTCGTTACTTCTCATTAGGATTCCACTCGAGCGACGGCCTGTATTGCGGGTGATGTCATTCGACGATCTCCTTAGTGTCGTTTGCCCCAGCCATCTCCATTTTTTCCTACATATTTGTTAAGCAATCGGCTCTTGGTCGCTTTGTTGCCAAATTTTCTTGTTATTGATTGTTTCTGGCCATTTGATCTTCAATATAGAGCCAGCTGTTGAAGGCAGACGTTGATAACACGCAATGCAAGTTTCTAGCTCGTATAGAAGGACAGACTTTGCACTGGTGTTGAAAATGCGAATCTTTTTCCTTATGCTCAGCGAAGCAGAAGATTTCCATACTGGTTTCAAGTTTTTGAAGGCGTATCTTGCCTCACCGATTCTGACTGGCTGGCTTTGGCGTCTTCATCCGTTCTCACTGTCTGTAGTTGAAACGATGCTTCTGCCTAGATAAGTCAAGGAGGTAACCTCTGTCAGATCTTCCCCGTTGTTAGTGACTGGTGCTGGTTGTTGTTGTTGTTGCTGTCGGTTGGTTGTTTGTTCTTCTTAATCACCTCTGTCTTCTGTTTGTTCACCGCTTGGAGTCAATACTGTCTTCCCTGCCTGCTTCCTCAGCCAGTTTGTTAGTTTTCGCCTGCAAGCCTTCGAGTTTGTGTGATATTGGACATAAATCATCCACACGTAAAATCCAGATCTTCTAGAGTCTTCTTATCGGTCAATGCAGTGTATTCCTTTCTTCTCACTCCCAACGCATATTCTGACGCATAATCCAGTCCACCACAATTAGGAATATCATTGTAGGTGATAATAGGCAGCTAGTCAGCCTTGTCTTACTCCTGTATTCACTTCAGACACTTCTTTGCTGAGTTTTCCGTCGTGGATCACCTGACACTTGGCACTGTCATATAGCTCTTGAATGAGGTTGACAAAAACTTGAGGCATTGTACGCCACAGTGTTGAGGCAGTTCCCAAATTGCTTCTCGGTCAGCTCTGCGAAAGCCCTTTCATGGTGGATGAAGTAGAGGTAGAGTTTTGACCATCCATCTTGTTCCGGGAAGAGTTCTGTACCCAGCGCATCTCTTATTTTTCCTCGAGATGGCGCAACTTAGTATTTTACCTGGCGTAGACATGAGCATTATTCCACGCCAGTTCTCACAGAGTGAGGAGTAAGTTACCATTCTTCGGTAGCTTTACAAGGTAACCTAGTGACACCACGGGACACTAAACCCCTAGTTTACATGTCTTGTTTGCACTCGTGTTTCTCCTATCACACAACTAATCGTTCCGTCTAACACTACCCGCATAAGATGCTAAAATGTTTTCTCTTCTTAGATATCAGTTACGAACTAGATTCCTGGCGGAAATACTCATGTTCACATACTGTCTAAATAGCAGTATGTTTTCATTAATTGAAAATGCATCCGTCTACAGTTAATGACGTTTCATTTCAAAAGCCTTTTACATACTTGGATATTACGCACTTACAGGTTACCACCCTTATGAACTACGTACTTGGACAGATTGTAAGCAGTGTTACATTTCTGAAGGACCATCCATAATAATCTTCTTGTCCAAACTCACACTGATATCCAGCTAAGTTAATGCCATCTGATGCAGTTAGCAGTTACAGCTGGAAGACCGGTATCCTGAAATTCCATGTGACAATGTAAATTCACCTACGGCTGAACAATTTTAACTATGAACCTCATCAAAATGGACATAACCACGGAAAAATTCAGCCTCTTGCCTCATTTATAACATGATTTATTCGATGTGCCAGGAACGATTTCATTAATTCTGGAAACCTCACACACTCTTCAGAACAGATATCTAACGTATGCCTTTGTGTTTATTCACCATCGAAAGCCTGAATCTCATAGAATAATTGACATTACATTAACCGTTGCTAGTAGTCAATGTATAACATGAAAATCAAAAACCAACCATTAATACCGAACCCCAACCAACAAAAGTATAAGTCATTTCAATGTATAACTTATCTTATTGCATACCTTTCTTCGTAATTATTCATATGGGATATCAAAACACTTCGGGCGCACTGCAGAGACTTTGGAGCAGACTGCAGATAACTATCTAACCTTCTTCTATGCACCCAAAGAAAATGCTAGATGGGAATACGAACATATTACAGGACAATATTGCTCTTTTTTCGACTGCAGAAGCATAAAACTAATTAAATATTCCACATTTTCACAAAACTAGACGCTTATAATGCTTCAATAAGCATGAATACGATATCCCATACGATGCATGAAAATACATCGCGATATCCATTATCCTCACTCTTTAATAACAACACTGAAATTTTAAAATGATGACCTTGGTGTGTGTGTATATTAAAAATAATTGATGTAGATAAACAAAAAAGCTGATTGAATACTTGAACATGAATATTGAATGATTCATTTACATCATAATTGATGAAAACTAGTGAATTTTTATAATGAAAGAAAAGGAGATGAATAAAAAAAATAAAAGAGGGACTATTCACAACATAGAAATGTATATAATTTTAAGTTAGATATCTTATGCAATGAATATATATGAGCAGTAGACGACTGTCTGTAGTGACTTGTTACAGATTTTCATAGATAAGCATGACTAGGTTCAATCAGTATGGTTGCATGAAAAATGACATTGAAGTTTACTGATGGTTATGAAATACGCACGCACTCAAGTAGCAAGTTTATTCATGAAAAGACGAGTGTATAGATTTAAATAACAATAATAATAATTTGTTCTTCGTAGTTAACTGCAACCACACCCTAAAACAATTAGATTATGCAGTCGATGCATTTGTAATTCACGATTTGTATCTAAGTAGAGAACAGGCATACTAGCCAAATGTGTTGGATGACAGCAAGATTGTATTTCATCAGGTTGTATATTGCCGAATTGTGATAAGTTTCTACGCAGCAGGATATCCATAACGTCATAATGTAGACTTTTTGCTGATGTGACTGAAATTAGTAATAAAAAGGAGAAATATGAGAAACTTATGAGAAACTAGAGGTAAGTAAATGCCTAATTTAAACATTATTTTGGTTGATTGGGATTTCGTACTCTTCAGGACTGATCACCTGGATCTACTTACATTCTCAACGAATGATGGTGTTTCCCTTGAAACCGATACCCCAAACTCAATTTTTCATATGTCGAAGGGTTATCCACTGGGCTTCGAACGCCAGTGGACTTTGACCATTACTTTTGTTGACTGAAAAAGTTAATTTCTTGATATTAGATGGTTGGGGGGGGGGAAATCTGTAGGGATCTTTGCCTGATCTAGGCTTCGTTTTAGTTGGCTGGCAGTCACCAGTCAACAAAGTGTATCTATAGCCACATTGAAAGACTCATGTCCCTTCTGAGATTCAAACCCAAGTCACTACGCAGTGGGTACTGCAGTTAGAGACGTTACCACTGAACTATTCGGACTCGCGATTGACCTCCTGTAGGACTGACTGTATTGGATACTTTGATTGGACACTAGTAACTAGTGTGATATATCTAGCCCAAACAGCTCAATGGTAACGTCTCTGACTGACTGCAGTACTCACTGGGTGACGCAGGTTCGAATCTCAGAAGGGACATGAATTCCTTCAAAGCGGTTGCAGATACACCTTGCTGACGAGTGCCAACTAGAACGAAATCTAGGTCTAAGGCTTCCTGGAGATTGCCTCCATTCATCTAATTTCATCAAATCAATGTGCACCAAACACATAGGAGGACTAGACACATCCCACTAGTGACTAGTGTCCAGTCAAAGTTAATTTCATTTGCCAGGTGTTAGTGTACAATCATCTATGTTGTGCTAGCCGGAAGATGCAATTCTGTATCACTATTTATTATTTTAAAACAGAATAATCAGCAATAACTTCAGGGAAAAAAGGAGATCTCATGACAGGATTTCTATTTCACAGCGAGCGAAACAACCTTTCGGTGTTTACATCACTACTATCTGGCTGGCTAGTTAGCAAGCACTACTGGCTGTTGTGAGTGGCCTTCAACCACTCAAATCAAAAAATCAATCAATAAGTAATGTATAGAGGGATGCAGAGGCATTAAAAGCTGTATTCACAGCTCTTTATTTATTCCTTTATGTTTCCAGAGGAACATAGGGTTTCAAGCGTCAGCTCTGAAGTTTCAGGAGCAGTGATGTTTATTTTTATGGGATGGCGGTGCTACCCACATGCCCATCCTAGCCTCTTTGTTGGTCTTATTACTGGTTTAGCGAGGTAAAGTAGTGCATCGTCCAGTGGCCGGGGACTGAACCGCGAACCACGTGAGACGTAGCTAGCGAGCATTCTACCGCTGTGCCACTGCTCCGTATTCACAGCCCTATGCACTAATATTTCAGTCAGACAGAAACTGTGTAGAAAAATTTACAAATGATGACGATTTCGGTGGAAAGTTAGTCGAAATTTTTTTGATTTCAAATACCTTCAAGTAATCGGTGGCATATTTTCAAATGTATCCTATTCAAAACCTTGTGATTAGTCGCTTGACTGCGTCATCCTACTCAAAAGGTTGACGAATCATTCTTGTTCTGTTCTGTTCTTGTTGGATTTTGTTAGACCTTGTTAAAAGTAACTTTATTTGAAGGAATAGTAGTGAATACATGCCCACTTTCAGCATCAAATATCGCTCATCTCGACATTAGTTTCTCTTCGAATCTCCTCTGTTGGTCATCTTATCATATCCTGATGATTTCTAACAAAATTATTCACCTCACTTTATTACGTAGAGAAGTTTGAGAATTCCAGGCATCATAACTCAACCTCTTTTCCTACAATTTATCAATTCGAGTATTCTGCCCATTCTCCCCTATTGTTCGACCCCATTATTCTTTCCTAGACTTCTCAAAAAAGACTATGTCATAATGTGTGGAACACTGAAGACTGTAAGTAGGCAGGGTTAGTGGGGTGCCTTTGACTCAGCTAACTGACATTATCGTTGTTGATTGATAGGCACTTCAGTTCACTTCTTGCAAGCAGTTATTGGGCTAAAGTTATCTTGTCTGATACTGAACATCCTCTCCACTCATTCTCAACTTTTGCCTTCGGGGAGTGAAACCAGAAGAAACTTCATAAGAAACATTTACGTTCGTACAGCTACTAAATATAAAAATCCTACCATACCACCATATTTAGCACGGGTGGTTGTGTGGAGTGAGGGAGAGTCAAATGTTACAAAAGAACTTAGAAACCTTTTAAATAAGTAATCTGAACTGCAAAGTCAATATAAGCAAAGATTCTTATTGTTACATGTATTATCTATGATACTATCTACTTATACTTCATTATGTTTCCACCAACATTCTGTTTATAGTGGTGGTTTCATTATTAATATTATTATTACTATTTTAAAATTTTGTTTACGTACGTATTTGTAAAAAGAGGTAAATTGTTGCATTGCATACAAAAACGCTGAAAATTCTATTTTATGTATTTTATTATTGTTATTATCGTTTCCTTGGGTTCCGAGTGGAACATAGGGCTTCAATAACACATCTCCACTTTGTCTTATTTTCTGCCGTCCTCTTCAGCTGCCCAGGCACACGATTGATCAAACTTTCTCATCTCCTCCTCCTCCCAAATACATGACCTCCTCCATGTCACCCTCACTTTCACGACCCACTCGTTACTTCTCATTAGGATTCCACTCGAGCGACGGCCTGTATTGCGGGTGATGTCATTCGACGATCTCCTTAGTGTCGTTTGCCCCAGCCATCTCCATTTTTTCCTACATATTTGTTAAGCAATCGGCTCTTGGTCGCTTTGTTGCCAAATTTTCTTGTTATTGATTGTTTCTGGCCATTTGATCTTCAATATAGAGCCAGCTGTTGAAGGCAGACGTTGATAACACGCAATGCAAGTTTCTAGCTCGTATAGAAGGACAGACTTTGCACTGGTGTTGAAAATGCGAATCTTTTTCCTTATGCTCAGCGAAGCAGAAGATTTCCATACTGGTTTCAAGTTTTTGAAGGCGTATCTTGCCTCACCGATTCTGACTGGCTGGCTTTGGCGTCTTCATCCGTTCTCACTGTCTGTAGTTGAAACGATGCTTCTGCCTAGATAAGTCAAGGAGGTAACCTCTGTCAGATCTTCCCCGTTGTTAGTGACTGGTGCTGGTTGTTGTTGTTGTTGCTGTCGGTTGGTTGGTTCGTTGGTTATCTTCATCTCCTCCATCTTTTCTATGTTCGCCTGGAGTTCTGTCTTCTCTGCCTCTTCAGCGGTTTTGTGTAATTATTACTATTGTTTGGAATGAAGTGATTATTATAATTAAAACATTATTATTATGAGTAACAGTGCGTCAGTGGCATAGCGGTTAGGACGCTCGCTGACCATGCACATGGTCCGGAGTTCGATCCCCCGCCACTGGATGCACTCCTTTACCTCGCTAAGCCAGAAATAATGCTGGTAAAGAGGAAAGGTTGGGCATGAGGCTAGCAACCTCATCCTGTAAAAATACAAAATGCTACATAAACTTCAAGCCACAAGCTTGAAGCCCTATGTTCCACTGGGGAACGTGAAGGAAAAAAATGAGTAAACAACTGCATACATATATAATATTGTTCTTTTAAAACTAGCCTGTTTAATTTATCCTAATTTTCTCATTGTTACATTTACAGATGAGAGTAAAACAATCGCCTAATGAAAGCAGTTATCATCATAATCAAGGTCATCATTATCATCATCAGTGACTTACTTTTACATGATCCAAGACAATAATTCAATTGAAAAGCTTTCGGTTGTATAATCCAATTATCCCAGCCAATATCAGCAAATTTTACAGACAACGGTTGTGTACAACAACCAAAATGATGTCCAGTTGAATGACAAACATTCGATAGTGTTTCATCACCTTCCATTACTGAAGAACGTTTCTGTCTGTATACACGTGGATGATATCTAATTTCAACGACAACCTATAAAAATGAGGAAAAAGCACAGACAAATATGAATTAAATTAAAGTTATACTTTCATAGAAATCTAAGGTTTTTGCTGATGTAAAGCAGGCTTTCATCAACTGATCTCTCCACTGAAAAACTGAAGATCAGATAGTCATAAAACACAAGTAATAAGGAATTCTAATGATGAACTAACCAACGAGCTAATGCCTAACAAATATGGAGGAATAAAATTAGCTAGAGGGAGCAATTGTGGTTTCAATAAAGTTACTCTTTTTCAGGCTATACAATTAATTATAAATCCATTAATTTAAGCATACAATAGCCAGCCAGCCAGTAAAGGTAAATTAGAATCATATTAGAAAGGGTATTGTGGAACAAAAGTATAAGATGGGATGGTACAATGATCAGTTAGTTATGAATATATGCATGGTGCACAGTAATGGCGAGCCAACTAGGACGACGGCCACATTGCAAACTTGACTGATAGAATTTAGTCTGCACCAACAAAACAAAGGACTAGACGCACTACACTAGTCAGTGACTAATGTTCAACCAAAGCATCAATTACATTCCCGCAGGAAGTCAGTTGGCAGCCTGAATAGCTCAGTGGTAACGTCTCTGACTGACTCCAGTATTCATTGGGTGATACGAGCTCGAATGTCAAAAGGGACACGAGTTCCTTCAAGACGACTGCAGAAACGCCTTGTTGAAAGTGAGTGCAAAGTAGAACGAAACCTAAGTTGAGCAAGGCATCCCGGAGATTGCTTCCAACTATCCAATATCAGGAATTTATGCATAGGTTTCGTGCTTGTTCGGCATTATTCAACAGGGCTTATCTGTAATCTTGAAGGACAGTATTCACATTACAAACTTCACTGTTAGAATTCAGCCTGAATCAAGACCAAGGACTACATTCATGACATTAGGTACCACCTAGTCTCCAATCAAAATAATCCATGACTGGGCCTCACTATTTTTTTCCGCTGATAAGCATCACTCCATGATTACAGCTGCTTTCAGGAGGTTTGTTGTCCTCATGAACTACAATTCATTTAAGATAATGACTAATTTTAAATGTTGATTAGCATCAAAAATCGGTATCAATCAGAGAACTGCTGAAAACTTTTTAGTTTGAGACCCTGCAACAGTGTGTACACAAGAACAATCCGAGGGACTGAACCTAAGAAATTCTGGTTACGATGTGATCCTGTTGACTTTTTACTGCCAAATGATAAGCAATAGTTTTCCAAATGTTGTCAGTTCGTGATGAAACGTAAGCAGAAAGTAGTAAGACAATCTCTGCAAAATGAAAGAAACATTCAGAGAAGAAAATTTTCTTTATCGATGAAATCAACCTCACGGGCTGTACAGTCGTATTTATATTTACCAAAAATGTATAGTAGTCTATTATTGAGTAGTAGGGTATGTATGTGGGGGCAAATATAACTGATAAAGGTACTTAGAAGTGGCTTCGAAGGTAAAATTAAAAGTTATAAATTACTTAATACTCAACGGCACAAAGGAAGAAAGCGTTAGAAATTTGATAAGGTGAAAAATTCTATTGAGTGAGAAGAAAGGTAGTTGAGTGTCCATTTAACAAGTGTGAAGAGGGTGAGAAAATGTACAAAAGGAGCATGTGAGAGTGATAACAGTGAATTAATTATTAAAAGTAAAAGCAAACTAAAAGTGAAATTAAGAAATTAAAAATTTACAGGGAACGACTAATGAAGAGGTTAAGACGGTGTCAGAATAAGAGACTAGACAAACATATTTTGTATCTAGACTTCATGGTTGTATTGATGAATCGCCAACGCCTCCGCCATACAAAAAAAGCCGAAATCTGACGCTCTTTGTGCCAATTGGCCTCACCTTGCAGATGATCTTTAAAAGCGACTCTGGTGGAGCTCGGTGGCTTGAGTTCACTAAATGCACGAGGATTGAGCTAGTAATTGTCTTACATTGTCCATTTGCTAACCATGCAGGATAATGTTCAGAGATGCATTTGTAAAGTGTGCAGTTTATGTGGAAAATATAACTGGCTCTGCAGGAACAAGTGAATTTATAAGCAAATATAGGAGTGACCAAGACTGGTGGCAGTTTATCCTCAACACATCAGTTGATCATTCGGCGGCTGTAAAAACTGACCCGCAGTCCAGCCGAAGAGAAGACTTTTCTCTGTTATCTGGATAAGCGGTTCTTTAGAATCCCAGCCACGGTGTCACCGTTAAATTCAAAGTTCATAAATAGCAGTTTCTTCGGCGCCGTCTGAGTTCCTTAGGGTTTTTACTTTACTTTCATGTTTTTCTCGATGAATCCTGAAGGATGTCCATTTCCCATGAGGAATCGTCTGAGTCTCTCCCGTTCATAATTTATAACGCCTTCCTGTTACTCACTAATGGACTACTATACATTTTTGATAACTATAAATACAGCTGTACAGCCTCTGAAGATGATTTCGTCTACAGAGAAAATTTTTCTTACTGAATCGTCTTTTATTTTTTTCATGACTCAATGAGTATTTTCGGTGGTCTCTCCAGAACTATAGATTTTGATAATAGTTCTATTATTCATTTAACAAGTTTCTCTATAGTTTTACTTTTCTAATGACCGAAATTTCTATAGATTCAAAGACATATACAGTATGTGTCAATGACGTATCAAGTATGGTACCGATGCCTAACATTTCTATCTAAGTTCTATCAATAAATTCTTTAAAGCTTAGTCATGAGACTAAGCGATATGAGAATTCTTTATGCTCCAAGTAATACGTTTACTACTTTTTATCCAGGTTGAGTCGATGATAATGTCTTTGATATTTAAAGATGAGTGACTCAAGCAACATTCTATGAAGAGATGTGAACTTTCTTATATATACATATATATATATATATATACGTACATTTCGTTGATGAGTGTCAGTAAACAAAAATAAGTATAACTATTTCAACACTATGGTGTGCCTCAAGTCCTTATCAACCTCATTCAACAGCTGGCTATATGACAATGTTTGCCATATGTCAGGGGATCCACGACGGGAAACTCAGCGAGGGAGCCTCTGAAGTGAATACATCAGTAAGACAACGCTGGCTGCCTACTGTCGCCGATGATATTCTTAACTGTGGTGGACTGGATTGTGCGTCAGACTGTGGGGAGTGAGAAGACACGAATACGCTGCACTGACCGATAAGAAAACCCTAGAAGATCTTAATTTCTCCTGTGGATGATTTATGTTTAATGTCACACAGACTCAAAGACTTGCAAGCGGGTGAAAACCAGCAGTCTCGGAGAAAAAGCAGTCTGGAGAATACAGGACTCCAATTGAACATAGCGAAGACAGAGGTGATTAAGATAACCAACCAACCAACCAACCAAGAGCAACAGAAACAGCAAGAAGTACCAATTACCATCAACGGGAGGAATTTGAAAGAGGTTACTTCCTTGTATCACTAGGCAGCATCGTTTCAACCACAGGCGGTAGGAATGGATGAAGACGTAAAAACCAGTCTGAATCGGAAAGGCAAGATACACCTTCGTCAACCTGAAATCGGTTTGGAGATCTTCTGCTTCACTCAGCCAGCCAACCAGCATAAACAACAACATTCCGATTTTTAAGACCAGTGTCAAGCCAGTCAGTCACTTCTTCTATATGGGTCAGAAACTTGGTGAACACCTCACAATAGGCATTTCCAACAGGCCACTACAGACTTTCATTAACAACTGCTCTCAACAGCTGGCTCCATACTGAAGATGAGGTGGCGGGCTGGTCAGAAGGAATTGGTAACAAGAAACTGTGGCAGTCAACAAACTAACTAAGAACCTATCGTTCAATAGATATCTAGGTGAAAATCGAGATAGGTTGGGCATATACGCTATTGGATGACATCGCGCTCAATGAGGGCCATTGGTCGAGTGGAATCTCAATGGGTAAAGAGCGACAAGTTGGTCGTCAATGCGAGGGTGACATGGAGGAGATCGTGTGTTGTGAAGGAGGTGATGAGAGATTTTGGACAATAATCATGGACCTAGCCTGATGAAGAGGACAGCAGAACATAGAATAAAGTGGAGATGTGTTGTTGAAGCCTAATGCTGCACTCGGAACTCAAGGGGACAACAATAATAATGGTAATAATTACTGACGGCTGACTTCTGAGTTTACAGTGAAATTCTTCTAATGTATGCTTAATCAATAGACCACTTAAAGATGCTTGTATACTATTCACCTAGAAATGTGTTTTGCGTAAAGGTTAAGAAAATTATAATTTACGCTTTTATCATCTTTACTCCTGCACTAAATCTGAATATTTAACTCCTGATTGAATGATTTTCACATGTTATCGTAAATTTCAACAAGTTGCGAAAGGTAAACACTGACAACTGTTCAACATTTTATATTATTAGCTGAACAGAATCACTTTGACTTGATATATAAGAATGAGGATAAAACAAGTTTTACCAAATAACTGAGTAACCGTAATTTTTGTATTTAAGTGGAAGGTAGATAATAGTTCATTCAGTTATTATAGTTGTTCTACTAATGGAATAACAATCCGGAGAAGGCATTAAATTGGTTTATTTATGGCTGAATAAAATAACCTGTCCATCCCAAGTAAAATACTAAGCCGCATCACCCTGGATGAAAAACTTCGACCGGAATAGGCTGGATTTAGGAGAAACAAGTCACGCATCAATCGAATCGCAACACTACGGATCATCATTGAACAGTGCTTGGAATGGCAGTCAGCTCTCTATTTCAACTTCATCGACTTTGAAAAAGCTTTCGACAGTGCAGAGTCGATCGAGAGGTGATTTGGAAACTACTTCGCTACTACCAAGGGGTGCCGCCAACAATTATACGCCTCATCCATCAGTTGTACGGCAGTGCTGCATGCCAAGTAATCTAAAACGGGAAAGTCACGGAATGCTTTGAAGTGAAGACGGAAGAAAGACAAGGTTGGATGACTGCCTACTATCTCCAATGATTTTCTTGATTGTGGTAGACTGGATAATGCGACAGAAAACGGGCAGCGAGGAATTAGGCGTAAAATGGATCCATACGAAAAACTTGGCGGATCTGGACTTAGGCAATGACTTATGTCTGATTTCCAACAAACTGGAAGATATGCAAGTGAAAAGCAACAAGTTAGCAGAAGAAGCATCAAAGATAGGACTTCAGGTGAACATAGAGAAAACAGAGGTGATGAAGATTCCTGGGTAACACCACCACCAGCAACAACAACAACAACAGTCAACAATCAGCATAAATGGAAGGAACCTGAAAGAAACAACCTCTTTTACCTACCTACCTGGGAAGCATCGTTTCAACTATAGGCGAACGAAACTGACGAGGATATCAAAGAATGAATCGGAAATGCAAGACAAGCTTTTACTACTCTCAAGTCTGTGAGGAGGTCAACAGCACTCCTCATCATGAAAATGAAAATAAGATCCGGATTTTCAACTCCAATGTGAAGTCAGTGCTACTTATCATACGGATCAGAGACTTGCACTGCGCGTCATAAAGAGCATCTCAAACAAACTACAGACCTTCATTAACAGTTGTCTACCCTTAATACTGAAGATCAGATGGCTGGCCAGAAAAGATCAGCAACAGAGATCTCTGGCAATGAGCGAACTAACCAAGAACCGATTGTGAAACAAATAGGCAGGAAGAAATGGAGACGGGTTTGCCATACTCTGAGGAAACCATCAAGTGACATCACTAGACAAGCCATCGCTCGAGTGGAACCCGAAAGGGAAGCGGTGAGTTGGTCGTCAGTGCGAGGGTGACTTGGAGGAGGTCATGTGAAGAGGAGATGAAAACGTGTGGACAGACTTGGAGCCAGATAAAGACTCTAGCAGAGAACCGAACGCAATGGAGACGCACGGCTGAAGCCCTATGTTCCTCTAGGAATTAAAGGAAACAATAATAATATATCGTTCAAATTATCGGTCAGAACTTTTAAGAGTTTAACCAAATAATGTAAGATAAGCAAAGTTTTGCAAAAGAATTAATTACCTTTTTTGGATCAATAATATTCTCTTCATTATCACAATCATCACATGTAATCAATAAATATTTTGTCAACGGTTTATACGATTGATTATTTATCATTTGTTTTAACCATTGGATCATACGATCTGTTATATTCAATGTTAAATCTGGTGTTGAATACCCTTCAGGTACAAGTGTATGCGCTATCTCTGGTTTAATTAATTTAAACATTTTTTGATAATCATTAGATGACAAATAATAATGATAATAGTGGTGATGATGATGATAATATTGTGTTACAGGATGATTAATAAACGTTGGTGTTAATAAGACATCAGTTGAAGAAGAAGACACTTCTGGATCGTTTTCGCCAGCATTATAATCATATTCATTTTCATTTTCGTCATTATTATTATGGGTGTTTTGTGTGGGGATTGACTCGCCTTTATTGTTTATCCATAAAAATCTTGATAAATATGCTGTGGGATAGATTTCCCAACATGTGAACTTTGAATTTGAACGAATCTGACCATTAATCTGTGAAAGAGGAAAGGAGAAAATAGAATATTACTGAAATAAGTAGCTGGGGTAGCAAAATTTCACAGTACTAGGGTTGAGAGAGAGGGAAAGAGAGAGAAAGAGACATTTCAGTAGAAGAATTCCTCACCGTGAGAGATAAGCTCTGTAGGCTAAAGGACCCGGTGGAATCAGTTAAATAAACCAGTACTTAAATATCAATGAGATGCTCACTAGCGACTGGTCCTATTCAGGTAGGTACTTACCTGGATGGGTTCTAGTGGGGAGTCATGACCAATAGGGTGCAGAAGGTCGGGTGTGAAGACAAATACTTGCCGAAGACATTGGCTAGCGGGTGCGCTATATCGTGAATTGGCGAAAGTTAGAATTCATGGACTGGCAACTGGGTCGAGTCTCAGTGGCTTAATGGTGTACGACCTTGCCTTATAACCAGAAGATCCTGTTTTCGAACTCTGTTGGTGAGTGCGTACGGATGAAGAGTCCCAAACTAGAACGAAACAGCTGTCCAGTACTCCCATGTTTTCCAATGGTTCTCTAACCAGTGTCAGCTGGTGATGAAATCCCGTAACCAATCAGTCAAATCCCTAGAAACCGATACTTCAAAATGATATAATTTACAAAATACTTTGCAGTGACTGTGATTGAGGTGAACTACATTGGTCAAACCAGTAGATCGGGAGTATTGAGATTATCAGAAGATAAGAATTTTGTGGATAAGATTAGAATCATTGTTCCCATGATGATAAGTAATTTAGAAAAAAGCTCAGCAATTGCACCTCACGCATTAACACATAACCATACAACAGGGTGGAAGCGAGTTAAAATTCTAAAAAGTAATATAGATAGATGGAGAGCGAGAGAGATTGATTACTGAATCCCGGTTCATCGAGTCTACATTATAAATTATTTAAATTAATCCCAGCGTGTTAAGAAAATCAAAACAAGATTTTTCTGAACGTTTCGCTGCGTAAGTCACATATTTATTCGGATTTTTATTAATCATTTGTATGATTAACACGCTGGGATTAATTTAAATAATTTATAATGAAAATGTCCATGATTTTATTTTTGAATAACTATTTAGGCTACTAACAAGTAGTATGAACAAAAGTAATTTTTGTCGAATTCAATATAAAATCTAAATATTCCAAAACACAATTACTTCTGTGTCAAGAAATTTCCACTAAAAGAGGCAGTCAGTGAGTGAAGCTAATTATTATAGGATTTTATATTGAATTGTTAATTTCTTTAATAGAAATCTATCAGAGTTTATATTCACTGATGAACATGTAGTGCACCTTGAATTTTTGAACTTTTGTATCTTGTTTTTCCACCAAAACAATTAGTTTTTGAGTATATTTCACAACAGATGAATCCACGGAGAGGAGAGGGTCTGCTTAAAACTTGGGCTACAGAAAACTTCCATCTATCTATTGCATATATTTTATCTCTCGCTCGGTTTGTTTTAATCCATTAAGATATGACCCCTCTAATAATGGTATTATCTACTCTTGTGTGTGTATTTAAAACGTTTACAAGCAGCTTCTGATTTGCAACTTCCTATTAAACTTGAGGAATAGCCTGATTGTGGGTGGCGATATGTTCCAATATGTGAAATAATTGTTCTTCACTTATGTACTTGAGTCTCAAAATGTACTTCTGGATCGCTGACAATTACCTTTCAACTAGATGTCATGGATGAATCTCTTGAAGGGGACAAAGCAGATATATCATTATAATCGAATGGTTTGTGTTTCGACTCAAAGAGCCTTGTATCACAGCAATGATATACTGTCAATTAATATTTTACTTGTAGATATTGTATGAAGGGAAATAAAGCTATTATTATTATATTTAATCATAAAGGATACCCATTATAACATTAAAAGAGAATAGTAGAAGGCTAATCACAGAGTCTCTTATCAGAGAGTCCATTTACATAGCTGTATACATATTACAATTATATACAACGCTTTAATTAGCACACACAGTGTACTGATTTCAAGTTAGGCTAAGAACAGACATTAACTATACAATTATTGAAAAACAGGGACTACTTAAAAGCTGTTTCGTCTCATTTTGAAACTCTTCACAGTATGTATCAAAGATCCCATTGGGTATCAAAACAGTGACTGTTATATTACAAGGTGAGCCTGTGGTTTGGAATTCTAATGAGAATTTGTGATTAGTAGAGTCCAACAAGTGCGGAGGGGAGTGTGAGCATAAAATCTCATCGCTGAAACTGACTAGCAATGGCACTTTATATATTTTGATGACCATTGGATCCCGTCCTAGTGGATGAATGGTTGTTAATGAGCTCGCCCCACAATCTGAACGTCGAGGATTTAATGTTTGGAGTCGTTGGGGGTGAGTACTTATGAAGAGTTTCAAACCCCGGACAGAACAGCTATCCAGTAATACATCGTTATCAGTGGTTATCTAACTGAAGCTGCCTCGTGATTTCCCTTGAAATCAATGAAATTCGTGCAAATCTATGCTTGGAAATACAATTCATATTAGTTTGTTTATTAGATAGATATGTCACACAGCGAAACAGTATTATTATTTACTGGATGACAATGTTTCAAACAAAATTTATTTATTGTTAATAATCATATCGTCAATTATAATCACACGACTTCGAAACTTGAGTTTTATAGTTTTCTTTGTTCTCTTATATTTCTCATCGTAGGGGTAGTAGAATTTTCCAGATATCTGGGACAGGTGTTGAATCATTCCTATTACACGTGTTGGTTTGCAGTTGATTCGATAAACGAAGCTTCTGTTATCAATCTCTCCCTCCACTCTGTGACATTAGATTTTAAAACTGTCATCCTATCCCATCCTATTGTATGGTGGTGTGCAATTGCGTGTAGTGCTACGGCTGAACTATTCTCCAGATAGTTTATCTTATTACGGTCAAATAATCTAGATTTTGTTAGGGTTTTGTGCTCCACTAGTCTGACTGACTGACCCCGTTCTACTACTTTGACTTTTGTAATTCACCTGACAATCATTCCAGCAGGGTATTGGATAAGCTAAATTGTTTTGTTTTAAAGGCCCCACAGGATCCACCATTTAACCAAGAAAGCTTGTTTCTAACTGAGTTTGTGGGCACTTTGAATGCCAGCCACTTTTATTCCTGCCTGTATTTTTAAGAATTCTGCGTGAGGTGGTTTCCGAAGTTCCTTCCTTGTATGGAGGTACTACTGATGATTTATATTGCCTACTGTTGATGTTGTCATTATCCTGTGCACATTTGACACGCATTTCATCATTAATATTACTGTTATTATTATTATCACCATCACTACTATCATAATTTGTTTTATTTTTACACTTTCTTACATAATACCTGATTGATTTATCAGGGGAATGAATAATTTTCAAAGCTTCTCTTATATGCCTAACTTCGTGTCTTCGATTTTCCTTGGTACTAATTAGTTTTTGTGCTCTATTACTTAAATGTTTCACCAAACCTATTTTATCGAGTCAACTGCAAACACGTGTAATAGGAATGATTCAACACCTGTCCTAGACATCTGGAAAATTCTACTATCCCTACGACGACAAATAAGAGAGAATCAAGAAAACTATAAAACTCAAGTTTCGAAGTTGCGTGATTATAATTGATGAAATGATTATGAACAGTAATAAATTTTGTTCGAAACATTGTCATCCAGTAAATAATAATACCGTTTCACTGTGTGATATATGCATCTAATAAACAAACTAATATGGAATTACTTACTACCACAGTGCCCAAGTTTTACATATATATTGGAAGTACAATGTTTCGTGCAAAGAAGTTAGTCAGAAAATGGTATTCAGAAATGAATTCTTCAGAATATCATTCTCTTTAGAAATTAATTAATAAATTCCAAAGAATATACAGAGCAGTTGACTTCCTCACTTCTAAATTCAAGGCGGTTTTATTCATAAATCAATATTCATATATCTCTGGACATAAAATCTTTATTCACAAATGTACCTCTAGTAGAAACAGTTAACTACATATGTGAACAAGTGGATAACCAGTCGATTAACATTGGCATCCCTACTGAAATCCCAAAGGAATTGTTATTAAGGTGTACCATGAATGTAAACTGCAAATTTGACGGCACGCTTTACAGGCAAGTGGACGGGGTGGCGACGAGATCCCCATTGGGTCCTATTTCGGCTGATTTCTTTCTAAGTGAGCTAGAAAATGGAACTTCTCATTTCATTGACGGTATATTGATGACACCTTCTTTCTTTGTGATAATGGTTCTGATAAGAGTACAATAATTACTGAATTCAATGAAGTACATTCGGCTATGAAATTCACATGCGAAGAGGAATCCCAAAACAGAATTATCTTCCTACATGTTCTCCTTACAAGAAAACCATACGGTAGCGTAAAAAGAAATTTACATAGAAAAAGTACTTGGACGGGACAATATACACATTTTCACACCTTCGTTCCCATCAATTACAAAAGGAATTTAGTGAAGACCCTTAGCCACAGAGTTAGAGCTATATGCTCAGAAGAAGTAATTGAAGATGAATTAAGCATGGTATATGATACTTTAATCGAAAATGGTTATCCCGACAAATTTATCAAGAAACACATGACAAAGAAAGCTGGAAAAAACTACTCACTATCCGTAAACAAGAAGCCTCTTTATATACGAATGCAATTCAAGAGCGATATACCAAGTGAAATAATTACGAGGAAATTAAGAAAATCAGTTCAGAGAACTTGTAATCCTGACAAACTACACGTCTTATTCTCTACACGACCGATGGTGCTACCTAGACCGAAAGATGAAGTACCTAGACTAGACTAGCAACTTCTAATTGTATCTACCAATTCAACTGCGCTTGTGGAGCGAGTTATATTGGCCGTTGCTCTAGGAAGTCTATTTTTCATGCCAGCTCGAGAACATATTGCAGTATGGCTAAGTAAAGGTGTAGTGAAAACCATCATTAGTTGGATATTGGACCATCTGGTGCAAACCGACCACAAAGCCAGCGTGGAAGAATCCTTCTCTATAATATACCGGGTGCCTAATAAATTGCCAAAATCATCGGAGCACCGCATGCTCCAAACAGCAGAGGCTATCGAGATTCGCCTTAAATAATCGGTGCTCTGTGTGCAGAAGAAACAAGTCCAGACAGCCCCTACTACTGCCCTGGCCGGTCTTCAGTAGAGACTATAAATTCATGAATTTGTAATATTATCTTTCCTAATTTTTCTGACATTCAGTTTATTGTTATATTGATGCTAATGAGCTGTAATCTATCAATATTACTGACTCGATGTTATTCAAACAGCATTAATGTTGTTCATAAGACTAATTCATTCATTCATTATAATGTATATATAACTGTAGAGCTTGATGATGAAGTTATCGAAAAGAGTACTCTTTGTTCAGTATCCATTCTTTTCAGTTATTTGTATATTTATGTCAGCCAAAGAACTCAAGTTACACAAGACAATCTTCATTAAAGTTGTAAAAATCTCTAGAAGTCTTCTGCAGTACCAGTCAGTTTATGACATCAGCATATAAAAAGTCAGAGAATACTCAAATGGAAAAGTTCAATAAATTATTGGAGGAGAAAACTCCATCTGAGAACGATGAGATCAGCAATCTAAAGTCAACAGCGATCAGCAAAACAAAGTGGGTTATCAATCTCTCAACACTTGTATTAAGTTCCACAGAAATAAGTGTGTTAGAAAAGGGACTAAATTTCAATGTAGCCGTAGACAAGCTGAAAACTGAGGATGTCATCCCTAAAATAGAAATAGCACTAAGTGGGATAGACAAAACTACTGTTGATGAAGTACAAGCACAATGTGCACTGACATTAAAACTACAAAAAAGAGGAAATCCTAACCTGACGAAACCCTAAAACACCTTAAGAATACCATGGACATAGTAATCACTAAATCAGACAAAGGAAATATAACGGTAATATTAAACAAATCAGACTATTTGGAGAAGGTGAATACCCACATACAAACAGGATCATATGAGGAAATTAAGAAATCAATAGACACCGTTATGAATAAGGTTAAGAAATCCGTAGCGGAACTTATACACTAAATGAAGCCGTTTCTAGGTGAGTCTAAATGGTTTAATTTAATACACAAAACTAATAACCCCAGTAGGATGTATGGTGTTGTTAAAGTTCATAAGTCAGGATACCCTATAGTTGAGTTTAGAAATTCACCTACCGAAGAAATGTCTAAATATTTAGCTGTGGTGTTAAATCCGCTTAAAGGCCACTTAAAATCTAGACTAACAAATTCTTGTGAACTAAAGCAAAGATTAAATAATTTAAAATTAGACATTGGGGCAAAAACTGGCTAGTTTAGACAGTGTCAGTCTATATACATGTATATCAATAAATATAGCTATAGAGGCGGTTAGAAACGGACTCATTTTTGACCAAGAACTTGAACTTAGGACGAAAGTGCCACTAGAGGACATAATGCTGCGAGTGTAGCAGCTATGCCTGACTTCCATAATATTTAAATTTCAAGGGAAAATATACAGTGATGCTGAGGGAGTTGCCATAGGGTCACCAATACCCTGGGTTGTGGCAGATATGATCATGGATACGTGGGAAAACTTAGCGGTTGAAACGCTAAAAGTATGGTGAAGGTGGGTAGATGAAACATTTACTGTATTTAGAACACAAGATATAAATAGATTTTTCGAACACATCAACTCGAAGGTGGAGGTAATTCAATTCACTTATGAATTGGAAAGTCAGGAAAGGGAGCTTCCAATGTTAGATCGTAGCGTAAAAAGGAAAGAAGATGGGAAGTTAAACACTAGTGTTTACAGGAAACCCACACATTTGAACAGATATTTGGACTTCTGATCATCTCATCTCAGGTCATTAAAAATAGGATTGGTGAAATGTTAAAATAATAGGACACAAAAAGTGAGTAGGACGAAGGAAAATCTGAGGAAGTTAGGCATGTAAAAAAAGCTTTAAAAATTAATAATTCCCCTGATAAATTAATAAGGAAGTATACAGGGAAATGTAAAAATAAAATTAATAATAGTGATAGTGATAATAATATTAATGTTAATGGTATTCATGACGATTTGTATGTTAAACATGCACCAAACGGTAACAACACCAACAATAAGG
The DNA here is from genome assembly GCA_944472155.2 of Trichobilharzia szidati. NCBI lineage: Eukaryota > Metazoa > Platyhelminthes > Trematoda > Strigeidida > Schistosomatidae > Trichobilharzia > Trichobilharzia szidati. Next base: position 16,761,164 of record OX235276.1, on the reverse strand, counting down.
AATTTAAATCACCATTAGTACTTCCCTATAAAGGAGGAATCTCGGAAACCTTACAGAGAATTCCTAACAACACGGGCAGAAATAAAAGTGACTGGCATTCAAACCCACAAACTCAATTAGCAACAAGCTATGTTGGTTAAATGGTGGATCCTATGAAGCCAATTAAACAAAACAATTTAGTCTTTTTAATATCCTGCTTGAATGACTGTCAGGTCAAATACACAGGTCAGATTAGTAGAAAAGAGTCAGTCAGTCAGTTAGTCAGACCAGTAGAGCACAAAAATCTGGTAAAATCCAGATTATTTTTAAGTATTGGTTTGTTTGGTTGGTCGAAGGATTTCATCATGAGCTGACATCAGTTAGAGAACCTGTGGAAAATCTGGAAGTACTACAAAGCTGTTCCGTCCTAATCTCGGACTCTTCAACACTACACACCCACTCGACTGACAGAGTTCGAACTCAGGACCTTCTGGTTACAAGGCGAGCTAGCTCGTAGACCACTAAGCCACTGGGACCCAATGCAACGGCCAGTCTATGAATTCCAATGTCTAGCAGTTCACGATATGGTGCGATCACCAGAGAATATTATTTGATCTATTTTATAATTTTATTTAACTATTCACCCTTAATATTCACCTTCTGAACTCTCCCCATAATATTTATAAATTCACTCTGTTGTTCTATCTCGTAATTCTGTCTGTAGTCCATCCTGGTTTCCAAGAGAAATCTGAACTCTACCTTTTACTTTGTCTAATTACTGTATAAATAGTTACTCTCTTTTAACACTAAATAATTCGACTACTTACATCATCTTTGGAATTATTTTGCCTATACTAACTACTTTGTATCTCTAAATTGAGGTGATTATGAAAAGTATGTTGAGAGAGCATTTTTAAGTTATAATTGATTTTGTTGTTTAGGATGTACATGCAGTTGAAGAGAGTTAGAATCCACGAAATAAAACGACCTCGTAATATCCTGTCTGCAAATATCTTCGTTCTTTCTTTATTCAATTTGTAGACAGAAATTCAGTCAGCTTTCAGCATTCTTTTAGACTCCGACTGACTACTCGGCTCATCCGCCTGTATGATAATTTCTCACAAAGCTATTTGAGTTCATAATATTATTCTATCTATCTATCTATCTATCTATCTATCTATCTATCTATCTATCTATCTATCTATCTATCTATCTATCTATCTATCTATCTATCTATCTATCTATCTATCTATCTATCTATCTATCTATCTATCTATCTATCTATCTATCTATCTATCTATCTATCTATCTATCTATCTATCTATCTATCTATCTATCTATCTATCTATCTATCTATCTATCTATCTATATGTGTGTCTCTACCTGGAAGTTAGTTGGTGGATGGTGACTAGCAGTGGAATCCAGGATGCTCATTTCTTCTCTAACTGGCTTGGTTGAAATACTCATTTCAATATCATCTGCAGTTATAGTATAACAACAGAAGGCAAGACACGGTAGCCAAGGTATATTTTCAAGTTATCAAACAGCTGTTTATATATCTACAGTTTATATATTCGTTAACCAATTCGTTAACTGAGCGTGTGATTTCGGTTTACATCAAACGACAGGAAATAGAATGTTCAAATACACAAATACAGTATAGTATTCTGTTGTTAACGCAGTATTGAACTGTATGAAAAGTTTCCTATTTCTAACATCAAATAGAATGTTCAAATAGATACATCGTATTCTGTTGTTAATGCCGAACTGAACTGTGGGAATATGTGAGAATAACAAACATACCGTTGGCACACATTGTCTGTATCACACCACCACAATAGAAGTTAGAATTCATGCGCGTGCGATTGAATCGGCTCTCACTGGCTGGCTTAATGGCTACCTACAAGTTAGCTCACCTTGTAACCAGAAGGTCCTGGGTTTTGAACCCTGGCTGTGGGGTGCGTGCATACTACAGAACAGTTTGTCCCAAACTAGGCTGACAAAGCAGCTGTCCAGTACTCGAATGGTTGTTTTCCAATGGTTCTCTAACCGATGTCTCTCTCTCTCATAATGAAATCCTCCAACCAATCAAATAAAATTCCTACAACTGTTTATTGAAAACTTGCTTCAAAATAACAATAATCTTAACCTCTTCATATTCTAGACAATAATAATAACAATAATTAAACAAAATGGAACTTTCACTGTTTTAAATGTTGTAACAATCTACCGGCTTTTACAGATAAAATCGGTGTAATTGTAGTAACAATAATAAAACTACAAAAGGCAGAAGTTCATAGAACAATAAATATTTTCAGTAGTGCTATTTATTTATGGATTATATCATCTTTTCTAACACTTTACCTCTTCATATAACAACGCTTCGTGTTAAATATGGTATAGTTGAATTTTTTAAAATTTGTTTTTGACCATAAGAGCATAAATTCTTACTTGGAATATCATCTGCTTTATTAAGGAGAAAGTTGTGAAGAAAGAGGATGTACGGCACCCAACAAGACGATTTTATTTTTGATTGAACACTAGTCAGTAACTAGTGTAATGTGTCTAGTCGAGACGAAAGCGTATTGCCTCTGGTAGGCTATTTGGTGCATGACTGATCGAATTCAGTCTGCACCGAAGATAGGACTAGACACATTACACTAGTTACTGACTAGTGTTCAATCAAATATATCCAATACAGTCCTACAGGAGGTCAGTCGCGAGCCTGAATAGCTCAGTGGTAACGTCTCTGACTGCAGCACTGGGTGATGTGGGTTCGAATCTCAGAAGGGACATCAGTTCTTTCAAGGTTGCAGATACGCCTTGCTGATGAGTGCCAACTAGCACGAAACCTAGGTCCAAGGCTTCCTGCCGATTGCCTCCAACCATCTAAGACGATTTTAGTTAGTTGCTTTCAAGAATGAAACTGCTTATGAACAGCAGTGTCACTCAATTGAATCCTGAATACAGCTTCCAGTGTTCTATGTAATATGACATAATCATTTTTGGAAAACAGAAAGATTGAGCGAAGAAATATTTACTTTTCGATTAGATCCTCATCTCTGGCTTTACTCTAATATATATATATATAGCATTTTTTACAATACACAACAATTTACCAAACAAGTGGTGATATGTTTGTTAACAATAATTAAACAGTGTCAAAATGTCAATGGGGTGATAATTAACGAAGAAGATCAATACAAATTTAAAAGGTAGAAATGGATAGAATAAATTAATTTTACAAGGATAAAACGTAATTAAAGATGAAGTGGTCAGAGAAAATAATAAAATAATTTGGACAATTATAATTTAATAGGTTTAGGGGGAGGGGAAGGGGGCGACGTAGTCCTGTCTTGTAACGATGGCCACGGTAAGCAAAGTGGCTGTACAAATTTCTTCTGTACACACATGTTTGGCTGGCTTCTTCAGGTGGATTCCTATTGCTTCAGCTGTCGTATGTAGAAGACGAACTCGTAGAGCAAAGTTAAGATTAGTCGGAATGCGATAAATAATTTTAAATACAGTATTCACATCAACCTTATGCTCAGTATCAACAAGGTGTGCTAAAATAGAACTACGAATAGATCTTGTTTGTCCCTTGCTTGACCATGTTGGATGATGTTCAGAAATACGACGATGAAACCGCCTAATTGTACGCCCAATGTAGCTGGCTCCGCAGCTGTAGTCAAACTGGTCGACACACATAGAAGAGGCAAATTTAGGTAGTTTATCCTTATTTCTCGAACATAGAATAGGGGTGGTTGTGAAGAGGCAAAGTACCTCTGCTGCATAATAAGCTCTTTTAACTGTATTGTGATAAAAATGCTATGTATATATTAGAGTAGAGCGAGAGGTGGGGATCTAATTGAAAGGTAAATATTTCTTCGCTCAATCTTTCTGTTTTCGAAATGTCTAGATGGGGATATTTTCTATAATCATTTTTAAGAAGTTCAGATAAGAATAAGGGTGAACAATAAACAAATATGGACAGAACACATAAGTTAATAAGTTATAAGAGAAAGGCACAAACAGCGAAGAAAATTTTCTTTTCGACGATTCATTTTCATGAGCTGTACAATCGTAATTATAATTAACAAAGAAATCTTTAGACCAATCAGATACTGGTGAATTTTGTCCTTGGAAAATTGTATTACATAATGTAAGGTGTAAGAAGGGATGACTAATTGTAAGTTAGAAAGGAGACAGAAGTTGGCATGACGTAATAAGTGTGAGATAGTGAATAATCAATAATCTCATGTAAAATGGACAGGAACTAGTGGAAAGGCTATAAAGTGTTTTTGTATAAAATATGTATGAAAAACAATGTTATTAATAAACAGTAATAGAGTGGTAATAAAATGTGGATGATGGGGACAAAATGATAATAAAAGTATTAATAAAATAAAATAATAATAATGGTAATAATAGTGAACTTACATAGTAAAGGAAAGAAGCAAAATTGTGATAAGAAATTTTACTCTGGCCATGGTAAGGCAAGAGAATGTATGTATCGCTTTTGTATGCAGAGGTCCGATTTTAGATCTCGAATAGCTAATGCTTCAGCTATGTACAGATGGCGAATCCGAAGTCCCTTTGTACGATATTGAGGGACTCTGTGTAACACTGTGAAGCATTCATGTGGGGGTGCTCGATGTCCAGAGATGACAAGGTGTTCGAGGATCGAGCTGTTGCTATTCTTCTTTTCTCCTCTGGCCAACCAAGCGGGGCAGTGTTCCAGAATACGTTTTTGGACTTGACGTTGCGTACGGCCAATATACTTTGCTCCACACGAGCAAGTTAATTGATAAATACACATTGAGGTGGCCAAAAGCGGTATCTTGTCCTTAGCGTTAGACTGGATTAACTGTCTGCAGGAGAATGTGATATGTAGAGTGGCTGTTGGAAATGTCTTCTTCAGACATTTAGAAAGGCGGTTTCTAAGAATTTCCGCTGCGACATCACCTTTGAATTCTAGGTTCATGAAGAGAGTCTTCTTAGGAACCGTTGCGATGTTTGACATCGGAGGCTTCTCCTTCATGTTTTTGTCAATAAATCTTGGTGGATATCCATTCTCTAGTAGGATTTTACGTAATAAATTTAATTCATTCTCCACCATGTCTTCCGAGCAGATTTTTCTAATCCTTGAGCTCAACGTACGTATCAGGTTTCTCTTTCGGATTAGTGGGACGAAGCTCTGAAAGTTGATAAACTGTCCAGTCCATGTTGGCTTGCGGTATATTGATCTTTGGATCGTACAGTCGTGTCGTCTGGTGAGTAGTACATCAAGGAATGGAAATGCGTTGTTCGATTCTCTTTCTAAGGTGAAACTTATTGATGGATGCGCTGCGTTGAAGGTTTTGAGTAGAGAATCTAAATCACAATTTTCATTACAGATTATAAACGTGTCATCTACGTATCTCTTGTATAAGTGCAGTTGACTTATCAAGGGATTGAGGATGTTGTTTTCCGGACTCGCCATGAAGCAGTAGGCTAGGAGTGGACCGAGAGGAGACCCCATAGCTACTCCATCTTTCTGTACATAGAACTTTTCATTGAATTTGAACTGGATATTGAATGTACATCTGAGAAGAAGTTCCTTCAGGTAGTTTATTGGGAGAGGAACTTCTAGGTTGTTGGTTTCGATGTAATCACAAATGAAGCATATTGTTTCAGTTAAGGGGATGCTTGTGAATAGAGAGACGACATCTAGTGAGATCATTTGTCTTTCAGACACGTTGATATCCTTCACTGAGTCGATGAAGTCAAATGTATCTCTGAGGCTATATTTTGTCATATGTCTTTGAACTGGTTCGAGGATATCCGCTAGCCACTTCGCGATTTGATGATATGGTGAGTTAACCATGTCTATGACCGGTCGAAGTGGGACATTCTCCTTGTGTACTTTAAAGTTATAAGAGAAGCTGTGGAGTTGTGCCACAAAGTCTCAACTTCCTTACATAGTAAGTAATCCAAGAGAAAGATTCTCCTAAAAATCAGCATGACATGAGATGACCAAATAAAGATCTAACGAGACATTGATACCAAGATAGGTAATATTTGATTTTGAGGAGTTGATTTTTAGGGATTTGACCTGTTTTTCAAAAATGTGACAACGGATTGATATCGGTTACAGAACCATTGAGAACTAGGAAGTATTGGGAAGCTGTTTCGTCCTAGTTTGAGATTGTTCAGCGGTACGCATGCAGTAACAGGGTTCAAACCCAGGACATTCTGGTTACAAGGCAAGATGGTTCATGGACTATTCAGCCACTTGGACCCAACTCCTCATCGGCGCGACTGGCACCAACCAATATCATCGGTGGGAAATCCATTCTTCACTCCCGACTGAATGGATCTCAATGGTCATGACTTCTAACTAGAACTAACTCCAGGAAACTCCATTCTGTAGCCAGTCACTACTAGAGAGCATCAGATTAATTTCCAAGATAACTGAGCAAAAATTATCCTTTTCGATAAATTCCTCTTCTGGCTCTACAATCATATATAAGTATATGTTTAAATACATAGAATATTCTAGAATAGTAGTCAATATCAATATGTGTTTTTTAAATAATATCGATTTGTTAAGTAAGACCACAATGGAATTATAGTTCATTAAATATGCTTAATTTATAATAATAATAATAATAAGGATATAGTACCAAACAGAATATCAACTAAAATTAGGAAAATTCCAGAAAAAATTCAGGATCATTCAAACCTAGATGACCAAGGTAAGGATAATGTCTGAACTAACTTCTAATATTGTTATTGACTACTATTCTAGAATATTCTATGTATATAAGCATATATGTATATATAATTGTAGAGCCAGAAGAGGAATTTATCGAAAAGGATATTCTTTGCTCAATTATTTTGTTTTCTACAGATGTCTGAATGAATATTTTCACCAAAACTTTCAAGAGTTGACTTGAAAGCATTTGATTTGTTTCTCGAGTTTTACCACGGACTGATATCAGTTGTTCTCTGACCCCAGTGACTGCGTACTGCCGATAATTCCCAAAGAAGCCTGGCTAAACAGCTGCCCAGTACTCCAAGCCTGGTTTTCAATGCTTATCTAACTGATTCCACTCCATGGTAAAACTCGAAACACTAGTCAGTATTGATCGGTGGCATAGCGGTTAGGACGCTCACCGACCATGCACATGGTCCGGGGTTCGATCCCCGGCCACTGGACGCACTTCCACACCTCGCTTGCTAAGCCAGAAATAATGCTGGTAAAGAGGAAAGGTTGGGCATGAGGCTAGCAACTCCCTCCTGTAAAAATTAAACACTGCTACAGAAACTTCAGGCCAATAGCTTGAGGCCCTATGTTCCACTGGGAACGTGATATCAAGTCCACAAGATGCATTTATACGAAAATTAGGTACATAAATATACCGGAAGTCAACCTATGCGAGTTAATAATAACAGTGAAAACCCAACAGTGTACAAAATAGAGGTACAACATACTACACCGCTTCTGTCTCTCGAAAGGTATAGAAGATTTCCATTTTAAGAATCCTCCAGAAAATTGAATATGCAGAAAACTTCACCAAAAAGTGTTACTATCACTTCAGCAGATCAATAGAAAAGCATCCTCCGAAACAACAAAAACATCGTCTTATCTTGCATAGTGAATAAAGTTTCCCTAATCACCATCACCAGCATGGAATGGCAATCTAAGCTCTACCTCAACTTTATAGACTTTGAGAAGGCCTTCGACAGCGTTGACCGCGAAGTAATTTGGAAACTACTCGAGTACTACGGCGTACCCCAAATATTCATCAACCTTATTCAACAGCTGTACGACAACGGCACATGTCAAGTGATCCACAACGGAAAACTCAGCGAGGCGTTTGGAGAAAACACAGGAGTCAGACAAGGGTGCTTATTATCACCAATAATATTCCTAATTGTGGTGGACTGGACTGTGCGTCAGACAGTGGGAAACAAGAAGACAGGGATATCCTGGACCGACGTGGAGAACCTAGAAGACCTGGATTTCGCGCGTGGATGATTTATGTTTGATGTCACACAAAATCGAAGACTTACAAGCGAAAACCGACAAACTGGTCGAAGAAGCAGGAGGCGAAGACAGGACTGCAGGTGAACATAGACAAGACGGAGGTTATGAAAATAACCAACCAACCAACAACAACAACAACAACAGCAGAAATATCTAGCGCCAATCACCATCAACGGGAGGATTTTGAAAGACGTTACTTCATTCACTTATCTAGGGAGCATTGTCTCAACTACATGAGGAACGGACTAGGATGTCAAATCGAGAATCGGGAAGGCGAGAAACACATTCATCAACCTGAAACCAATCTGGAAATCTTCGTCACTCAGCCTGCATCAACAACAAAATGATTCGGATTTTCAATACAAACGTCAAGTCAGTCAGTTCTTCTATAGGGATCAGAAACTTGGCGGGTCACCAAGAATATTTTCAACAGGTTGCAAACCTTTATCAACAACTGTCTTCGTTCTATACTCAAGATCAGATGGCCGCAAAGAATCACCAACCAGAAACTATGGGAACAAACAAAGCAAGAACCAATCGCCCAATAAATATGCAGGAGAAAGTGGAGATGGATTGGACACTCGCTGAGGAGGCCACTGGGTGACATCGCGCCTCAGGCCATAGCTCGAGTGGAACCCGAAAGGGAAGCGGCGAGTGGGACGTCCAAGGTTGACATGGAGGAGATCGTGTGAAGAGGAGTTGAAACAGTATGGACTAACATGGATGCAGAAGACTGATGCAGGTGGAGACGTGTAGTTGAAGCTCTATGTTCCACTAGGAACACAAGGGAACAATAATATAATAATAATCACCATTAGAATACTTAGAGCTCTTCATGATTGGTTGTTTTCTCATGAACCAACACCGTCCCTTCACTCAGTATTATTTCTCTTTTAATTTTCTTTTTCCTCTGATTTTCCAGTGGAACATATGGCTTCAAGCTAGAGCTCAAAATTTTCAGTAGCACTAGTTGCGACTGCTAGCCATACGTGCCCAGTCTTCCATATCTATGAGATTTACGACCAACTAACGTAGGTTATGGTGTTTGCCCGCCGGGAATCGAACCCCGAACCACGTAGATGGTTGCCAAGCATTCTGCCGATGAATCATTGACGCACACTCACTGTGAGCAACTATTCACATTAGTTCATCTGAGATAGTGTGAAAATCTTAGGCATAGGGAATACCAAAAACATTAGGTAATTCCGAGAAGTCAACCTAGTACTCAAATCAATTTATAACTCATAAACTAAGGGTTCCAGGTTCATTCGTAGGTGGGTACATGGCTGAGATGCCAAAAACACAGTTGGAACATCTATGTACAAGGTAGCATTTGTCGAAGCAATTTCTATCAAACGCTTGAACCAAACCAGATTTATGTGTTCAGAAAGATGTGGTTATCAGTCTTTCCTTGCCCACCTGGTGACTGTCTGTTTTTATTCTCTCTTTCATTTGATTGCGTAATCTTTGACTTTGATCTCAAACAACCCCTTTGATATAGTGTTAATCTGCTTGTCTCTTCTTTCTATGATTTGAGTTGAACTCAGTACATTGTCACCTAATTTATTGGTCACTCAGCATCTTACGCATCTCTTTCCCTAATTACGTAACTCCTTTCCCATTGTATGCATACATTTATTTTTGTTTAAACTTGAACTGCCTGTTTAAAGTCTATATGAGCGCAATTTTCTGAGCACTGTTCACTAATTGCGGAACTTTCTGTCAACTGACATCATGAGGAAAAAAATTTGCAAGTACGTTAGAACTTTTCTTTACATAAACCTCATTATAATTTATTTAGGCTGTAAGCAGTTGAGCTGATGAGAAGCCAACGAAATGAACAATGATGGTACCGTATTATTCCGCACAAACCACTGTTGTTGTTCTTGCTTTATTCAAATAGCATTTGCAAATTAGTGGAAATATCTAACTCATATTTCATTTCGATAGAAGAACTTCATAATTTATCTCGAAATATCAAACTGAACTTTGTCTTATCGAAACTGCAGTAACCTTATTTTAATTCAATTTTAGATTTTCCCGTCGATTGACTTGTTGGACCGAAGTGCTCAGTGTCAGGTTGATATGTCGGCTCCTTCTTGTGCAAATGCTTCCATGATGTCTGGGCAAGTAATTAGAAGTCAATTGGTGGATGCTGACTAGCAGTGGAATTCAGAATAAAGCGCATTTCGTCCTATTTGGGACGACCCGTTGCACAAGAGGTGGGGTGGCTCTCGTGGCCGAAGTGGTCTAGTGGATAACCCACTTTGACGTTTGAAACTATGGGCACTGAGTTCGAGCCTCATTGGTGGGAAAATCACCACTCACTGAGGAATGCAGGTACATCCAGCTTACGAGTCAGCCCCAGATAGGACGAAATGCGCATCCTGAATCCCACTACTGTTCGCCATCCACCAGTTAACTTGTAGTTACCTTATATGCAATTAATAGTGTTCTCTGAGCTGGTTACCTTATATAGCCAAAAATACCTTATGAAATAGTCATTGCCAAAAGTCAGAAAGATAGAAAGAAAGAATGAGTGAACAAGTTATGTAAAAGGAAATAAAAGTTTATTCTATGACCTTTTTATGACGTATGCATGTTTACTTCTGGTGCATTTTTCAAAAGAAAGTTTCTCCTACCCTTCTTATTTTTTTTTCAAATATTTTATTATCACTACTGAAGAAGGCAGGTCGGGTGAACAGATGTTATTCGTCTTTTTACTTATGTGTACTTTATTTTTATTTTTCTTCATTCATGGTTAAACCCTCTACTTATTTATTTATTCATCAATATGTATATCTTTTTGGCTGTTTTAAATATGTGAGAAAATTTGTTTTCACTAGTTGGTTGGTTTGTAAGGATTGGATTTTTGTTGTTTTACGAGTTTGACCACCGATCGTTATCGGTTAGAGAACAATTGAAAACCAGCCACAGGGAGCACTGGATAGCCAGCTGTTTCATCCCAGTTTTTTGGGAATCATCGACATTACACACCCACGACAAGGGTTCGAACCGAGGACCGTCTGGTTACAAGGTGAACTAGCTCGTATACCATTCAACCATTGGGACTCGATTTAATCGCAGGCCTATGAATGCTAACTTCTACCGATTTGTGATGCATTTAGCGCGACTGTCACCAACCAATGTCATCGGCGGGATTTCATCCTCACTGCCGATTGGATGGACCTCACTGGTCACGACTTCTCACTAGAACTAACTCCAGGAAACTCTGTCCTGTAGCAAGTCACTCGTGAGCATCAGATTAATTTTGAAGAGTTTGGTTTGTAAGGACTAGTTTTGTTGTTTTACGAGTTGATCACGGATTGATATCATTTAGAGGACAATTGAAAACCAGCCATAGGGAGTACTGGACAGCCAGCTGTTTCATCCTGGTTTGGGAATCATTGGCAGTACGCACTTAATTAATTGGTTTCTGGTTTTCTGGTATTTCTAAGATGGATCAGTTCAAGGACTTTTTAAAATACTTTCTAGTCATTTATTTTGATGTCTTCCAGAAGACACTTCATTTTCTTCGAACATCAGCCTCCTTCTTCTTCTTGAAAAATCTTCGAAAAATCTGTCTGACTTTCCTCAAGTAAAATTTCTAAAAGCCTAAGGAAAATTTCTTTCTGTATTCGTGACCATGTTAATCTCAAAGTCTTTTTGAGATGAGAAATTTCCTGTGATAATTCAGTGCAAACTCATTCTTGTCAGTAATTCGCGTAATTATTTAGTCCAGTACGTTGGTTTTTCATTCTTTACATTCCAACGTGAGGCTCCAAGCTTTAAATTTTTTTGAGCGTATTTGTGGTGTTGGTATTTTCACGCAATGAGAAGGTCACTAGCCTCACACCCAATTTGCTTTCTCTTTTGGGCTTGCTATCAGTTAGATGAGGTGGAGGATCGGGTTCATTGGGAATCGACTCCGGACAGCCTGTGTGACTGACTGATAGGAGGCATTCAGCAACAGTTAAGAATAGACACCTAACTCCAGGATACTCCGTTCTGTAGCATTAGATTAGTTTTCTATAGTTGGTTTGTAAGGATTCGATTTGTTGTTTTACGAGTTTGACCACGGATTGATGTAGGGGGAGAACCACTGGAAGCTGTTTCCTCGTAGTTTCGGACGCACACACAACAGACCAACTCTTGAAAATTAGTCCGATGATCGTCAATGACTAAGCACAGGACGAAGTCTCCTGGAGTTAGTTCTGGTTGGAATTCGTGACCAGTGGAGTTCATCCTGTCGGGAGTGAGAATAAATATTCAACAGTGATGACACATTGGCTGGTGCAGCCAGTCGCGTTAAAATTACGAATTGGTAAAAGTTAAAATTCATGGGCCTGAGACTGGATCGGGTCCCAGTGGCTGAATGGGTCGTGGTTTCGAACTTAAGTGGGTGCATACTGCCGATGATTCTCAAAAAAACTAGAATGAAACAGCTGTCCAGTACTCTCTGGCTGGTTTTCAATGGTCCTCTAACTGATATCAATCAGTGACCAAACTCATATAAACAATTTTAATCCTAACAAACCAACTATAGAAAATTAATCTGATGCTCTCTAGTGACTTGCTATAGGATGGAGTTTCCTGGAGTTAGTTCTGTTGAGAAGTCGTGACCAGTGAGGTATAACCAGTCATGTGTGACGATGGATCTCCCACCGATGACATTGGTTGGTTATCGCCCTAAATAACGAATTGTTAGCAGTTGTAATTCATGGGGTGGCCATTGAGGAGTTGGATCCCAGTGGCTGAATGGTATACGAGCTAACTCGCCTTGTAAACAGGAGGTGTTGGGTTCAAATCCTGTCAGTGGGTGCGTACTGCCGATGATTCCCAAACTAGGCCGATGAAACAACTGTCCAGTACTCTAGTGGTGGTTTTCAATGGTTCTCTAACTGACATCAATCCATGATCAAACTCTTAAAAAGAAATTTGTTTTCGCTCTTATTCTTTTCATATCCTTTTGTATTAATTGTATTGCAGATGAATATGAATGCCAAGTGGTTCGGGAGTTCACTCTTCAGTAGGATTTTTGTAGTAGTCTCGATTAAATCAGTAAAATGTTACTAATGTAATTATTGCTCTACTTGTTACTGGAGGGATAGATTTGATTACTAGTTAAGGAACGGTTAGGAATTCACTGAGAAACCAACTTGGGACTTTTTGTTAGTACACACCAGTTAGAGTTTGATTTCAGGAGCCTCTAGTTACAAGGTGACCTCATGCACCAATCGGTCATTGGGATCCATTCCAATGGCTCATAAATTCCAACTTGTGCTGATTTGAGAGAGATATTAGCTGTAACCACTAGTGAGCGTCATCTGTGAGAAACTATTTTCTTACTTGAGAACCACTGAAGGAATTGCTGACATTGTTTTATTTTATCCCTTTACGTCTCCAGTGGAACACAGGGCGGCCTCAAGCTAGACGCTTGAAGTTTCGGTAGCAGTGATATTTATTCTTATGGGGTGGGGTTGCTAGCCAGCCTCATGCCCAGCCTCCCTTTTTTATCAGTTTGACTATTGGCTCAGCGAGGTGTGGGAGTGCGTCCGCCGGGGAACTAACCCCGAACCACATGAGGCGTGGTTGGCGGGAATTTTACTGCTGTGCCACCGACGCTTGACATTCTATGGTGCAACATATTAGTCTGTAGTTTATTTCCTAATCTGACCGAAAGGTAGTCATTTGGAGAAAGTCTTCAGGAAGTTCCGAACCTAAGTCTCGTACCTATCGACACTAGTCAGTGTCCCCTTCCCCAGGAGATTCAAACCAGAGTCACATAATGATGAAGTCAGCCTTTATCATCATTGAATTACTTCGACACCGGAGTGATATGAAATACAGTTAGTGTTTGCTAGACAGTTAGTTATTCTAAAGCCAATTTTGGAAAAATTTTAAAAATTGTCCACTGGTACTGAATATAGATGAATTCTATCCCCAACTGTTCTAGAAAATAAGGAGTTACATGTTATGCGTCGTATTTAAATACTGATGCGGGCTGTTTGTAAAACAGATTAGGAAGGATATTGCTTTTTACTCAAGACTACACACAAACGTCAGCGTTTTTATGACAGATACTAGAAGCCGGTCTACACCAATCGCCTTAGAGTTTAGATGTCCTACTTTACAGTGACTAATGGTGAATTATAGTGCGTCGGTAGAATGCTGACCAATCACGCCTCATGTGGTTAGGGGTTCGATCCCCGGTCGACGCACTCCCACACTTCGCTAAGCCAGTATGCAGACTGATAAAGAGAAGAGGTCGGGCATGAGGCTGGCTAGCAACCCCATCCCGTAAAAAATAAACACCACTGCTACTGAAACTTCAAGCGTCTAGCTTGAGGCCACCCTATGTTCCACTGGGAACGTAAGGGTATAAATAAAAAGAAGACTAAATCACAGATAGTACGGAATTTTCGCAATCTTCTGAGTTTTGAGCAGAATGAGGCCAGGGCCGTAGATAGCATAGATGTCAATCGACAAAGAATGATAAAAATCATTGTGACATAGGAGCAGATTCAAAATGACTTCCATATGACAACAGAAAACGAACAGATAGATTGTAAAAAATAAGACAAATGGAAATGACGAAATCTATTAGTTAGATAGTTGGAGGCAATCGGCCACAGGAAGCCCCAACTGACCTGGGTTTCGTGCTATTTGGTGCTCATCATCTGGAGCCACCTCAAGGGAACTCATGTCCCCTCTGAGACTCGAAGCCGCATCACCCAGTGAGTGCTGCAGTCAGTCAGAGACGTTACCACTGAAATATTCGGGCTGCCAACTGACCTCCTATGGGACTGAACTGGATACTTTGACTGGACACTAGTCACTAACTACTGTAATGTGTCTAGTCCTTTGTTTTTGGTGCAGACTGAATTCTATCAGCCAAGCTTGCAATGTGACCAGCATGGCCCTAGGTGGCTTGCCATCGCGGTGTACTTTGAATTATTGATGTTATTTTGAGTCACAAATTCCTTAGTGGCAAAAAATCTCTTCCCCCCTGAATGAATACACTGTCTGTGCATCTTTGGTGAATTTACTCAAATCGATATCTGATGACTTTTTGCAAAAACAAGTAGTATTGCATTGTGATTCACTGAAGATGTACTTCTAGAAGCATGAGATCTAAGTCTACAGATGACTACTGACTGACTCCGCGTAACCTTCTACGCGAACTTTTCTTTATATTGTGGATTTAGATTAGAATTATTACAGGTCAACTATAAATCGGGGAAATGTACACTTGAAGCAGTGCTGTTTAAAGGTATACGAATTGTCGAATTTATTTAACTAGGTCTACCAATATGATTCGCTTCGTTTTTATCGAAATGGTTTTACAAATGTACTGAAATTAAAAATTTCTCATTAATTATTTAATTCAATTGGCAGTTTCCTCGTGATTTATTGTACCAAAGTGCTTGGTCTCCGGTTGTGCACGTTGGGTGTTTGGGTAGATGCTTCAGCGATGCTTCGCCACCAATTCACTTCAGGTTAAACGATCAGACATCATCGAAGCATCTACACAAGGAGCCGACATGTCAAGCTGAGGTTGAGCACTTCTGTCCAATCAGTTAGCGGGAAAGCGCAAATTGAATTGTGAATAATTACTGATACACCCGTTGGTGAGGAAAGAAGTGGCTCTCGTGGTCTAGTGGATAACGTTTTGGCGTTTGAATCCATAGGAACTGGGTTCTAGACTCAACTGGAACACCATCGCTAACTAACTGGAGGATACAGGTACATCCAGATGACGACTCATCCTGAATTCCACTGCTAGTCACCCTCCACCAGTTCACTTCAAGGAGAACATTTGTCACCTTCATTTTTATTCAAGTACTGATTTGTAGGGATTTGATTAATTGGTTACAGAATTTCATCATGAGCTGACATTGGTTAGAGAACCATTGGAAAACCAGCTGGGAGTACTGGACTGCTCTTTCGTCAGCCTAGTTTGGGACTCTTCATCAGTACTTACCCACTGCTAATGTTCGAACCCAATTCTTTCTGGTTACAATGCTAGCGAGCTCGTTTACCATACAGCCACTGGGACCCGATTCAATCGCAGGTCCATGAATTCTAACTTCTGCTAATTCGCGATATAGCGCAACCACTAACCAATGTCTTCGGCGAGTATTTGTCCTCACACCCGACCTGCTGCACCCTACTGGTCACGATTTCCCACTGGAACCCAGGTAACTACCTACCTGAATAGGACCAGTCGCCAGTGAGCATCTCATTGATTTGTTTGATTGGTTCAGGATTTCATCATGAGCTGATATTGGTAAGAGAACCATTTGTATTACTTGAGATGAAGTGTATGCTGAATATTTTAAGTGCAACCTACATAAATGGCAAAGGTCGGTAACTTTGACAAAAAGTTTTTATTAAGTTACAGCCACAGTGTACCTGAGTCTTTACATTGCTTTGTTTTTGAAAGACTACATTTATCCTCATAAAACGAGATCAAATCTGAATAAATGCTCTCCAGGAAACGGTTAAGGTGAGAGTAACCACCATGAGGCAAGATACGCCTTCATCAACCTGGAAGCCAGTTTGAAAATCTCCTGGTTCATTCAGTCTGGCCAGCATAAACAACAAGATTCGGATTCTATTCAACACCAATGTCAAGTCAGTCAGTTCTTCCATATGAGTAAGAAACTTAAGGGATGCCTCACGAAAGGCATTTCCAACAGGCCAGTGCAGTGCGAACTTTCATTAACAACTGCCGCCTCCGCTGGCGTCATATTGAAGTACAAATGGCACGCTGACCAGAAAGAATTAGCAAACAATAAACTATGGCACTGAACAAACTAACCAAGAACCTTTGGTTCAACAAATATGTAAGAGGAAATGGAGATGGGTTGGCCATACATGCCACTGGGGAGGCCGTCGAATTACATAGTGCTCAATACAGGTCATTGCTCGAGTTGAATCCGAATAGGAAACGAGTGACGAGGGGTGGTGAATGCGAGGGTGACATGGAGGAGATCGTGTGTTGGTGAGGATGAGGAGATGAGAGGTTATGGGTAATCGTGGACCCAGTCAGCTGGAGAGGACAACACAGAATAGAAAAAAAGGGTGATGTGTTGTTGAATTCGTGTTTTCGACTTGCAACCCAAGGGAATGATAAAAATAATAATAATATTAATCAAAGCATCATAGGCAGACTGTCAAAAATGTACTATTAAGGAAGGAATTTTAAAAATGTTGACACATTTAATAGGTAAATAAAGTACAGAACTATTTTCAGTGCCTAGCTATTTCATATTCTAATGATAAGCTTGAAAAGACACTTTCGACTGCATCTAAAGGCCCAGTCATTCATTTTATTAGAAATGTTATAACCCTTTATTATAGATGGCCGATGATAATAATTCCAACGAAAAATTACCAATTTTCAGTGGTGATTTTACCCGAATTTAATTGATTTCAAGCCAGATTTTGATAATTAAGGGCATCATTCATATTTAGTGAGTTATTATTATTAGTATTGTTTCCTTTAATTCCTAGAGGAACATAGGGCTTCAGCCGCACGTCTCCATTGCGTTCGGTTCTCTGCCAACGTTTTCACCTGGCTCCAAGTCTGCCCACACGCTTTCATCTCCTCTTCACATGACCTCCTCCAAGTCACCCTTGCACTGACGACCAACTCGCCGCTTCCCTTTCGGGTTCCACTCGAGTAATGGCTTGTCTAGTGATGTCACTTGATGGTTTCCTCAGAGTATGGCCAATCCATTCCACCTCCATTTCTTCCTGCCTATTTGTTTCACAATCGGTTCCTGGTTGGTTCGCTCATTGCCAGAGATCTCTGTTGCTGATCTTTTCTGGCCAGCCATCTAATCTTGAGTATTGAGCGAAGACAACTGTTAATGAAGGTCTGTAGTTTTTTTGTGATGCTCTTTATGACGCGCTGGCCAAGTCTCTGATCCGTATAGTAGCACTGACTGACTTCACATTGGAGTTGAAAATCCGGATCTTATTTTCATTTTCATGATGAGGAGTGCTGTTGACCTCCTCACAGACTTGAGAGTAGTAAAAGCTTGTCTTGCATTTCCGATTCATTCTTTGATATCCTCGTCAGTTTCGTTCGCCTATAGTTGAAACGATGCTTCCCAGGTCGGTAGGTGAGGGAGGTTGTTTCTTTCAGGTTCCTTCCATTTATGCTGATTGTTGACTGTTGTTGTTGTTGTTGCTGGTGGTGGTGTTACCCAGGAATCTTCATTACCTCTGTTTTCTCTATGTTCATCTGAAGGCCTATCTTTGATGCTTCTTCTGCCAACTTGTTGCTTTTCATCGCTTGCATATCTTCCAGTTTGTGGGAAATCAGACATATATCATCGGCGAAGTCCAGATCTTCGAAGTTCTTTGTATGAGTCCATTTTATGCCTGTTTCCCCGCTGCCGACTGTTTGTCGCATTATCCAGTCTACGGCAATCAGGAAAATCATTGGCGATAGTAGGCAGCCAGCTTGTCTTACTCCTGTTCTCACTTCGAAGGATTCCGTAAGTTTCTCGTGAGTGAGTTAATACTGCACATTTTACTGGGCAACTCTTTCATTCTAGCTTAATACTTTTCAGCAGTACACGTTTACGACCTTGTAGAAAATCCAATTTATGCGGTTATTATATCCGGACAATTGCCCTAATGAATATTGCTCCAGGATGATCCGTTAGCACGACTACCACTTCCAATCCCACATTACCTTGAGAAAATCGGTTCGTCTGCATCCGCTGTCCTATGGAGAATCGGTTGTGAATAATTCAAGTTTACTTGTCTAACTGGTCGAATGAATTAATTATTAACTTTGCACAAAAGGGCATCAGTTCGAGATGTCACACATAAAAGCCGCAGAAAGAATCTAATGAAACTACGGGAGAAGGAATAATCACATAAAACGAGTGACAAGCTTTAGAATTTGAAGCACATCAATCAGTAAGAACATCTGTGTCGTTAACATCATCTTTGAGGCATCTCAACAAGTCTTCACAAATTGGTTTCCAGCATCTTGAGAACAGACAGTTTACAACTCATAAAGTGGATCAAACCAACAGTTAAAGACTTGATGTGGTTGTGTTCTCTGAGCTGGATAGTTAATTTGCGAAGCTTTCATCATCCTGCTAGGTGACATCTTTAGCGCATACTTCAATTTGAAGTGAGCTTTTAGATTTCTCCACGAGTTTATTAATCATCTCTCCTGGTGACTTTGGACGTGATTGGTTGTTTTTGTGTGTTTTCACACCTTCTAGGCTACTTGTATTGGAGCTGATTGCTTCTTTGACTTGAACTTTGAATCTTTGTGTGTGAGGTTTCCTTCTTATCGGTTGATAAATTTTGTCTATCTCGATGTGTCTATTGATTGACGATTCACCGGAATGCCAAGTTTCTAAAAATTATCTAGCATTCTTGTTGTTTCCTCTGTCGAATATTTGAACATTGTCCCAATCGAATTGATGCCCGTGGTCGTCTGTATGTATTGATATGAGAGAGTGGATGTCATGTCATTTGACGGCTAGCTTATGTTCGTGGATACGAAGACGAAGGGGATGTCCACTTTGGCCAATGTAGTGTTTTTCGCAGTTGTTACAATTTATTTTGTAGATGATGTTGGTTTTATCTTCTTTCGTTGTTGAGTCTTTTGGTTGACATAGAGCTAGCTGAGTGAAGTGATTTTGTTGGTTTGTGTGCGACGTCAATTCCTAAAGGTTTGACGAGTCTTGCAGTGATTTCTGATATATCCTTTATATATGGCAGGGCGACTTTCTTTGTGCTTTCCTTGTGGGCTTTTGGTTTGATAGGTTGACTTGGGGGTATATGTCTTTTGATGAAATTCCGTGGATATCCATTCTTTTGGAAGACGTCCATGAGATTTCTTTCTTCAATTTTTCTTAAGGTTGGAGTGCTGCAGTGAGTCCTGGCCCTCTTGAATAATGTTTGTATGCAATTTCTTTCGTGTGTTATTGAATTGTTGCTGTTGTAATTCATTATTTGGTCTGTGTGAGTTGAGTTAAAGACTTGACAGATGGGTAATGCGATTTTATCATAGCACATCCAAATATTATTTTATTCATATTGTTATTCCCTTGAGTTCCGAGTGGAACATAGGGCTGGCTTCAACAACACATCTCCACTTTCTTTATTTTCTGCTCCCCTCTTCAGCAAAGTCCACGATTGACCATAATCTCTCATTTCCTCATCTTCCTCAACACACAATCGCCCCCATGTCACCCTTGCACACACCACCCACACGTCTCTTCCCATTCGGATTCCACTCAAGCAATGGCCTGCATTGAGCGCCATGTCAATCGATGGTTTCCTCAATGTATGTCGGATCCATCTCCATCTCTCTTGAGCGATTGGCTCTTGGTTGGTTTGTTCATTGCCAGAGTTTCTTGTTACTAATTCTTTCTGGCCATATGATCTTCAGTATGGAGTCAGTGAAGGGGTCAGTTGTTGATAAAATTCTGCAACTGACTGTCGGAAATCCTTTTCAAGACACGCCAAGTTTCTGACCCGTATAGAACGATCGACTTGACATTTGTGTTGAACAGAATCCAAATTTTGTTCTTTATACTGAGTGTGGAAGATTTCCAAACTGAGTTCAGGTTCATGACGGTCTATCTTGCCTTTCCGATTCTGATTGGCTGGCTTTGACATCTTCACCCTTGCTGTCCGACTGCCTATCTGTGGTTGAAACGATGCTTTGTAGATTAGTGAAGGAAGTAACCTGTGTTAAATCTCCCGTTGATGGTGATTGGTGCTGGCTGGTACTTGTGTTCGTTGGTTATCCTCACCATCTCCGTCTTTTATATGTTCATCTGGAGTCCTGTTTTCTCTGCTTCTTCAGCCAGTTTGTTGCTTCTCACCTGTCTGCAAGTCTTACAATTTGTGTGGCATTAAACATAAATCATCCATACGCGAAATCCAGATCTTCTAGAGTCTTCTTATCGATCACTGCAGGGCATTCGTGACTTCTCACTCCCAACGCATAGTCTGACGCATAATCTAGTCCACCACAGTTAAGAATATCATTGTGGGTGATAATAGGCAGCTAGTCAGCCTTGTCTTACTCCTGTATGCATTTCGAACGCCTCGCCGAGTTCTCCGTTATACATCCAACTATTCTCTAGCATAATCCTAATTTAGTTGACATCACTCATCCAGGAAGGTGGTAATTCACCGTGCATATCATATAGCTCAACCATCTTAATCAATACACCTTCACAACCGCATCGAATATCTTTCCCTCATTCCCTAACAATACTATACTCCTAACTTCAGTGTCACCAGCCCTACCTCTCGAAACAACACGACAGACTCAACGTTAGCACCCGTAGTCAAAAAACCTAATTCCCTCAACTACAAAACCGAACGTGCGTCGGTGGCATAGCGGTTACGACGCTCGACGACCGTGCACATGGTCCAGGGTTCGATCCCCGGCCACTGGACGCACTCCTTTACCTCGCTTGCTAAGCCAGAAATAATGCTGGTAAAGAGGAAAGGTTGGGCATGAGGCTAACAACCCCATCTTGTAAACTTAACACTGCTACAGAAACTTCAAGCCATTAGCTTGAAGCCCTCTGTACCACTGGGGAACGTGAAGGAAAAATTAAAATAAAACCGAATGGCGCCAAATGGTGGAGAGCAAAAACACATTCTGTGATGTGAAAATGGATAATACTACGTCGGTTCCGAACATGAAGCAAGCTGACGGAATTGTGGGAAAACCTTACAGATAGCTGATAACAAGCATCGAAACTTAGATCAGATCAAAACACAAAATACGTTTTAAAAAATGTAAGAATCATATATAAAACGAATGTTAATGTAACATTAAATGATTACTGCTCACCTCAATGTGTAGAGTAACTCTACTAATGTGCATTGGGTCGATTTCTTCAGCGACCTTCAAAGTGAAGATATTCGGATTTGGTAATTTCATTGGTAATTTGTCTAATACAAAAAAGGTGTAAAACAACCAAATAGTTGGAAAAAGCAAAATTTGATTCAGAAAATAAAAATTGAAGTTCACTGAAATTAACAAACACCTTTTTCATGGTACAGTCACGAATTGACATCAGTTAGATAACCATTGGAAAACCACTGGAGAGTACTAGACAGCTGGCTATTCCATTCCACTTTGTGGTTCGTAGGGATTCGATTGATTGGTTACGGAATTTCACCATGAGCTAACATTGGTTAGAGAACCATTGGAAAACCATCTGGGAGTAGTGGACTGCTATTTCGTCCTAGTTTGGTACTCTTAAGCAGTACGCACTCACCACCAGGGTTCGAACCCAGGGCCTTCCGGTTACGAGGCAAGCCAGCTCGTAGACCATTAAGCCACTGGGACCCAATTCAATCGCAGGTCCATGAATTCCAACTTCTGCCAATTCACGCAACACATAGCGCAACCACTAGCCAATGTCTTCGGCGAGTATTTGTCCTCAGAAGTGAATACCCATCAGAGTTGGGACCAAAGACTATCTGGTTACAAATAGAACTCGTAGGCTATTCAGACATTGGGGTTCGTCTCAGTGACTTCTAAATTCTTACCTCTGCCAGTTATATATAATGCAACCGCTAGTCAGTGTCATCGGCGAGGAAAAGTACTCTTACCTGACTAGGTGCACCCCGTTGTTCACGACCGCACCCATTATTTATATGTATGTCATCTGAACTTAATTATAATTGGTTATTTCATTTTATTGGCTAAAGACCGAATCTTGTGTTCGAGTAATGTGTACTTAACTATATTAGCAATAACCCAGTTACCCAGAAAAGAAACTGTGTGCAGATATTGTTTAAAAGAGTTAAAACACAAGGCTATAGCACTCCGGTGTTGAAGAGGATGGAGAAAAATACCTACTAACCGCCTTCAAAAAGAACGGATATCCTCCACACAATTTCATCAAAAAGTGTTTAAGCTCGAGTCACAACACCAACAAGAAACCATCATCCTACCATATATAAAAATATCTCTGAAATAACAGCTAGAATATTAAAACCGTTTGGAACAGACATAGCACAAAAGCCAGCCAGTCAGCCAGCCAGTACAATCACTTCATTCTATATTGTGCACACCGAAGGATCCGACAGCTAAAGAAGGTAAAATTAATACCATTTACAAAGTAAATAGCACACATGAACTGCGATAAACACTACATCGGTCAAAATGGGCATCTCCTTCGAATCCGAATCCAAGAACACAAATTAGCAGAATAAAATGGTACCATCTTTTATTTCGTTGCCTTCTCGTCAGCTGCTTACAGGGCAAAGACATTATTAAATGTATCTACAAAAACAATTTTAACATACTTGCACAGAGTTCATTTTAAACAAAAATCAATCGATCAATATACGCATACCCTAATAATATATACATATATATATATATGCAATATTTAACACTATTCCGAACAATAATAATCATACACAATGGAAACTTTTCAGCATCTCACATTCGGATGAAAAAGTATCCAGTTACCAGGGCAAAGAAAGACTGATAACCACTTCTTTCTGAGCGCATAAATCAGGTTTCAGGCGCTTGATGGAAATGGCTTCAGCAAACTTGAGAAGAATTGAGCTCTTTTGCCTATTGATAATTTTGAACGACTTTTTGACGTCCACCTCATGACCCGTGTCGAGGAGATGCCTGGCAATGGCACTGTTTAAAGCATTTGTTCCCTTTAGACGTAAGCTTTTTGGTACATGTTCAGAAAATCGTAGATACGATTTAATACGATTCATACGCCCTGGTAACTGGATACTTTTTCATCCGAATGCGAGATGCTGAAAAGTTTTCATTGTGTATGATTATTATTGTTCGGAATAGTGTTTAATATTGCATATATATATATTATTAGTGTAATGCTTAGATTGGTCGGTTGATTTTTGTTTAAAATGAACTCTGTGCAAGTATGTTAAAATTGCTTTTGTAGATACATTTAATAATGTCTTTGCCCTGTAATCAGCTGACGAGAAGGCAACGAAATAAACAATGATGGTACCATTTTATTCTGCTAAAACTGTAGTTCTTGCTTTGTTCAAACACAAGTTAGCTTTAAAAAGACAAATACATGTAGATAACTACGGACACCAGTTTGATTATGATAATGTAGAAATTTTAAACAGAGGAAACATCAGACAGTAATGCAGTCAGGGAATTTCAAGAAGCCTGGTACTCAAGTGAATTAACCAGCGATGGATTAACAAACACATTAATTGTAATAGACCAAATTTACCAGCTAATAAAGTGTCGATCACATGACAAGAAATTTTAAATTCCAAGTCAATAAAAATGATCACTAGAGATATTAATCGACAACCAGTCACGACAATGGGTGCCAATACGGAGATACAATTACATCATCGTTCATGAAGAATTCAAATAGCTTCATTTTATACCAAAACCTGAGCTGAAGATGTCGTCTAGAAGGCGGACGACGAAAGCTTCACAATTAAATCATCAACCAGCTCAAAGAGTACAACTAACTAGTCGACTGTTTACTTTTGCATGAGAGCAGCTAGTTTGCGAACTAGATATCACACTGAGTCAATGCAGTTAAAAACTTGATTTTTAGTTTTTGTATTTAGTCATAAACCGAACTCTGAATGCAATAAGTACTAATGACCTGGTAATTAACTGTTATTGACTTGGTTATGACTCATTTTTCTATCGTTTGGTTGGTGATGACGAGCAGTGTGGGATTTCGTCCATTTTCGGACTCATCATCTTGATGTATTTATATCTTCTGTGACTTTTCGTGTCCTCACTGAGATTCGAAATCAGAATCCATGTACACTAGGCGCTGAGATGACCACAGAGACAACAGGGAATTCAAGAAAACTTCAGGAAATAAATTCATTTTCCTTCATGAAATCCTTCGACTTCCTTAATTAACATTAATGATTCATCACCGCAAGCTAGAGACAGAGAGTAGATCTAAGAATAGATCCACAGATAAATTGTTGTACTACTCTAATGAAACTTTTTGATGCATTTTGGGAATCACTTTGTTTATACATATTGTATACTATGTAACTGTGCGTCGGTGGCACAGCGGTAGAATGCTGGTCAACCAAACATGGGGTCCTGGGTTTGATCCCAGGCCACTAGATTCACTCCCACACCTCGCTAAGCCAGTAATAATAAGACTGGTAAAGAGGGAAGGTTGGCTAGGCATGAGGCTAGCAACCCCATCCCGTAAAATTAAACTTCATTGCTACCAAAACTTCGAGCCTACTGCTTGAAGCAGCCTATGTTCCACTGGGAACGTAAAGGAATAAAAATTTTAAAAAATCACTATGTAAATGGACTATGGAAGAAAATGAGCACAATTATTTTCAAAAACACTTGATGTAAAACACAAAAGATTGTTTTTTTCCTCTATTTATTCGGGTTCTCTGAACTGGTTACAAGGCTCAGAAGACAAAAATAAATCAAAATCATCCCCTATTATTAAAGATTCTTCTTGTGGGTTAGGTAAATTCGAAAGCCGAAAGTAATCTGAAGTTGGTAAGTGACGTGAAGTTTTGAAAGAAGGGAGGGATTTATTTCCTTGAAGATGATGCTGGGAAAAAAGACCGGTATCGTTTTAATTCAATGTGTTTTTCGGCGGAGAAAATGCAACACATTATAAAAGTGAACAATTCATTAAAAGTCTATTAGATGTTTGGAGCAATCGGCCACAGGATACCTTGGATAGAACCTAGGTTTTCTTGCTAGTTGGCTAGCACTCACCAGTCAACAAAGCGTATCTGCAACCACCTTGAAGGAACTCATGTCCCTTGTGAGATCCGAACCTGCGTCACCCAGTGAGTACTGCAGTCAGTCAGAGACGCTGCCGTTGAGCTTTTTGGACTCGCGATTGTCCTCCTTAGGACTATATTGGATGCGTTTGATTGGATACTAGTAACAAGTGTGATGTGTCTAGTCCTTTCTTAGAGTCTACCGTGTGAATAATTTACTGATTGTTGGTTTGATAGTATTTTTCGAAAATTATTAAATTTGATGAAGTACCTAGACTACCCACTTCAAATTGTATCTACCAATTCAACTGCGCTTGTGGTGGAGCGAGTTGTATTGGCCGTTGCTCTAGGAACTTGAATTTTCGTGCTAGCTCAGGAACATATCCCACTATGGCTTAATAAAGGTGTAGTTGAAGCCATTAACAGTTCAATATTGGACCATCTGGTGCAAACCGGTCACAAAGCCAGCGTGGAAGAATCCTTCTCTATAATATACCAGGTGCCTAATAAATTGCCAAAATCATCGTAGCACAGCATGCTCTAAAAATCAGAGGCTATTGCAATTCGCCTCAAACAACCAGTGCTCTGTGTTCAAAAGAAGCAAGTCCAGCCACTACTACTGCCCTGGTCGGCCTTCAATAGAGACTATAAATTCATGAATTTGTATTATTATCTTTCTTAATTTTTATGACATTCATCTTATTTTATGTTGATGCTGTTCAGCTGTAATTTATCAACATTATTGATTCGATGTTATTTAAACAGCATTAATGTCGTTCATAACACTAAGTCATTCATTCCCTATAATGTATATATAACTGTAGAGCCTGATGATGAAGTTATCGAAAAGAGTACTCTTTGTTCAGTATCCATTCTTTTGAAAAATTTGAATGTATCTACTCAGAAGTTCATCAACGAGTACAAAAGATGTGAAGGATCAAATGCCAAACAAATGACAGTGGGGTAAAAGTCCCTATCTTCATTCAACTTGATTTTCAAGGTGAGAATATTGCAGGAATAATCAATACAAGATTGAATATATATATTATTATAGCTTGATTCCACACATTATTCTGGTACAACTATGGAATTTTCAGCATGTGATATTGGCAGCCCAAATTTAGCAGGCCAACCATTGATATCAGGTGTGCGTCGGCAAGGGATCGAATCCCGGACCATGTGTATGGTTGGCAAGCCTCCTAACCTCTGTGCCACCGATGCGGTGGCACTAGCCAGAGTCTATCCTACAGCTAGGTGAGTTGGTTCCCGTTTATCGGACAACATGTTCATCTTTGGTGCACTTAAGCAAAAGGTCGACAGATACCCTTCACATGTCAACTCCAACTGTGTATACAAATTTACATGTATCCGTGCTAGCAGTTACATTGAGAGAACAGGAAGAAGAAGGGTATACTTTCGGTTTTCTGAAAATGTACCAAAAAGCTTATGTCTAAAGGGAACAAATGCTTTAAACAGTGCCATCGCCAGGCATCTCCTTGATGCGGGTCATGAGGTGGACGTCGCAAGATCGTTCGAAATTATCAGTAGGCAGAAGAGTTCAGTTCTCCTCAGGTTTGCCGAAGCGATCTCTATCAAGCGCCTGAAACCTAATTTTTACGTTCAGAAAGAAGCGGTTATTAGCCTTTTCTTGCCCACCTGGTAGGTAATTGGATGTTTTCATCCTCTCCTTTACTTGACTACGTAACGCTGAAAATTCCATTCTACATGATTATTATTGTTTGGGATAAAGTGATTATCATTATCGTTATTACGAGTTGATCACGGACTGATATCAGTTAGAGACCCATTGAAAACCATGGAGTACTGGGCAGCTGCTGTTTCATCCTAGTTTGGGAATCATCGGCAGTACGCACCCACTGGGATTCGAACGCAACACCTTCCGGATACATTGAATCGGGTCCCAGTGGCTGAATGGTATACGAGCTTGCCTTGTAACCGGAAGGTCCTGGGTCCGAATCCCAGTGGGTGCGTACTGCCGATGATTTCTAAACTAGGATGAAACAGAAGCTGTCTAGTACTACCTGGTTTTCAGTGGTTCTCTAACTGATATCAATCCGTGATCAACTCGTAAAAACATAAATAACCCTTACAAACCAAACCATAGAAAATAATCGTTATTACCATTGTATGCATATATTGATTTTTGTTTAAAAATGAACTCTCTATGGGCAAGTATGCTAAAATTGTTTCTGTATATAAAAGTAATAATTTCTTTAGGTTGTAAGCAGCTGATGAAAAGCCAAGGAAATACTCATTTTTATTATGAATGGAAGTCTATTTGCTCGAAATAACTTTCATCTAACTTTCACAAATTTCCTTGCATTCCTTTGCATTCTGAATGGTATATTCGGCTTCAAACTTGAGGTCTGAAGTTTCAGTAGCCATGGTGTTTTAACGGGATGGCGCTGATAGCCTCACACGTAACCAACCCTGGATGAAGGCCAGGGCCTACTGCCTACCGGCGGACAAATATTTCAAAACACGAAGGAGGTTACTTTGATTGGACACTAGTAACTAGTATTATGCTTCTGGTCCTCCTGTCTTGGGTGGAGACTGAATTCTATCAGTCAGGTTTGCAATGTGGCCACCATGCCACTAGGTAGCTCGCCATCACGCTGCAAATTGATTTGATGATATTAGATGGTTGGAGGTAATTGGCAAAAGGAAGCTCTGGACATCACCTAGGTTTCGGGCTAGTTGGCTGGTACTCACAAGTCAGTCAACAAGGCGTATCTGCAGCTGCCTTGAAGGAACTCATGTCCCTTCTGAGATTCGAGCCAGCGTCACCCAGAGAGTGATGCAGTCAGTCAGAAACGTTGCCGCCGAGCTATTCGGGCTCGCGATTGGCCTCTTGACCTCCTTCCAACTATCTAATATCATCAAATCAATGTGCACTGTGATGGCGAGTTACTTAGTGGCATGGTAGCTGCATTGCAAACTTGACTGATAGAATTCAGTATGCACCAAACAAAGGATTAGACACATCACACTAGTTACTAGTGTCCAGTCAAGGTATCCACTACAGTCCTACAGGAGGTCAATCGCGAGCCCGAATAGCTCAGTGGTAACGTCTCTGACTGACTGAAGCACTTACTGGGTGACGCGGGTTCGAATCTCAAAAGGGACATAAATTCCTTCAAGGTGGTTGCAGATACGTCTTGCTGACTGTTGAGTGCCAATAGCACAAAATCTAGGTAGTGTCCGAAGCATTCTATGGCCAACTGCCACCAACCATCTAATACGGAGGGAAGTTATTTCTCAAACAAAGACAACATAAAAGCAACCTTCATAATTATGCGCTAGTATTTTTATTTTTCTAGGCTGTGACTTCATTTTATTTGAGTAGTAAGTCTTTTTCTTATTTTTTCTTCTAAGATTTCTATTTTTAACTAAAAGCCACGCAGAACTTCGATGAGTAATCGGCGAGGGAGGGGGTGTGGGTTTAAGAAAGTTACCTGATTTAAAAGATGAGTCTAACAACATTCTTTTAGGATGATTGCCGCGGTTTTTGTCTTTTTTGGAGAGTGCGAAATGACATAGGCTCGAAGTTTAATTTTACGGAATGGGGTTGCTAGCCTCATGCCTAGCCAACCTTCCCTCTTTGCGAGTCTTATTACTGGCTTAGTGAGGTGTGGGAGTGCGTCTAGTGGCCTGGGATCGAACCTCAGACCAAATGAGACGCAGTTGGCAAGCATTCTACCACTGCGCTACCGACGCAAGTTATCAGAATGGTGAAGTTCTAATTAATATTATTATATTATTATTACTATTGTTCCCTTGGGTGCCGAGTGGAACATAAGGATTCAACAACACATTTTCCTCTTCATCTGTTTGGGCCCACGATTCCTCATAATCTATCATCTCCTCCTCCTCCCCGACGCACAATCGCCTCCGTGTCATCTTCGCACCAATGACTCACTCGTTACTCGTTTCCTATTCACCTTCCCTGTTAAGCGATAGCCTGCATTGACGGTGATGTCATTTGACGCTCCCCTCAGTGGTGTGTGCCCTTTCCTTCTCCATTTTCACCCACATATTTTTTGAACAATAGGTTCTTGGTTGGTTTTTTCATTGCCACAGTTTCTTGTTGCTAATTCTTTCTGGCCAGCCATTTGATCTTCAGTAAAGAGTCAGCGAAGGGGGCAGTTGTTGATAAAAGTCTTCACTGACCGGTTAAAAATGCTTTCAATGTCTCACGTATTGACCAAGTTTCTGACCTATACATTTAGTCTACTAGCTGGCTAGTTTCCTAGCCAGTCCTAGCCGGTCCCAAGCTCGGGAAAAGATTGAGGGTTGGGAGTCGGGCTAGTAACCCTACCCTCAGAAAATCAATCAAACTGCTACAGAAACTTCAACGCGCATGAGAAGTATTAAAAGTAGACTTATTTCTCCTTAGAATCGGAGAGGCGAAATGACACTGCGAATAGGTGAAAGCTAGCTTTCGCGAAGCCAGTCAGCCAGCCGATTTGCCTTCTCTCAATGCAAGCAAGAAAAAGAATGAGGACTTTCAGTTTACGTAGAATGTACGAAGCTGATGGGGAAGGGTGTACAGGTAGATAAAGAAATGGGAAGATGTGGTATAGAAGTTCTCGGAATCTGCGAGAGTAGATGGAATGGATGTGCACTATCAAAATTGTCACCTAAAGAGTCAGTAATCTATTCCAGTCTGGTCACCAAGAGAGCAACCACGACCACATTGAGGCAGTGAGTGGCTATCATGATGTCATCAGTGGCAGTCAAAGCTCTAATTCAGTGGGAACCAATCTCCTTCTGCAGGATTATGACAAAAAGATTCAACTCAAAAGGAAGGAAGGAAGTTCACAATTAACCACTGCTACGCACAGTGCTACAAACAACGCGGAACAAGAGAAGAAAGAAGATTTTTATAGACAACTACAAACAGTAATGGACAGCATCCCGAATAGCACCATTAAAATCCTTATGGGAGATATGAATGACAGCTAAACTGGCAGCAGACAATACAGAAAAAGAACCCATCATGGATCGAGAGGCTCTCGCTTGGCGAATTTAATGAGAATGGAGAATTATTCGCAGACTTCTGAGAATTTAATGACTTGGGGTTCGGAGGCAGTGTGTACAAACACAAGGATATACACAAGGCAACACAAAGGTATAATAAATTTAAAAGCTTATATTTTTTATTTACGCAGAAGTATTCAGTGCTTTGTAGACAGACAATATTATAACCAGTATTTCAAGTGAATAAACAATCCGCTCCTGATGTACTGTCACTTTGAATAAAGTGCCTTTATTTCTTACGGATTTCTGAACATCACCTTGCATAGCGGTTAAGTGAAGGACAAACAAAATCTATTCGCGGCGCTATTCTATCTTATCTTGTGGATACAGAACACAAGATTGATGTTAACCAGGCTGCCTTCAAGGTCATTTACCGCATACCTACGAACCTCAACTTCGCCTTAAGAGTTTGACTACTAAATATTGCTGAGGCTGGCCATTGGAATCCACATTAAGAAGCCTAATTTATTCGTCCAAAAGAAGTTAGTTCAGACATTATCCTTACCATGGCCATCTAGGTTTGAATGATCTTGAATTTTTGTGGAATTTTCCTAATTTTAGTTGGTATTCTATTTGCTATTATATCTTTATTATTATTATTATAATTTAAGCATCTTTAATGAACTGTGGTAATTCCATTGTGATCTTACTTAACAAATCGATATTATTTAAAAAAACACTAGTATTCTAGAGTATTCTTTGCATATAAACATATACATATATAATTGTAGAGCCAGAATAGGAACTTATCGAAAAGGATATTCTTTGCTCAATTATTTTGTGTTTCTCAAATATATATCAAAATGTTTTAGATATAATATTAGCTTATTTCATCGACCGCTATTTGAGTTGTTGTTTGTTTTAACCAGCTGATTTTTGGTTGTACTCATTTGTGTCTAGTGCTTTCAGCTTCTGTGATAGGTAGCTGAATGAGCTGTCTATGTCGGAGAACAAAATAGAAAATGATGATAAGCGTCCACTGTTGATGTTACTACTTTCACCTATCCGAATCCTAAATGGGATATTTATCTATGTAAGATATGTCGAAATGAAGGATCATGAAGGATCTCATCAGTCGTTGTTAGCGCTGATCTAATGATCAGAGAATTTACTGAAATGAAAATCAACGGCTTCGTGTTCGATTCCGTATAGCAATGTGTTTGCACTCATTTTGCCGTCTAGTAGTGAACAAATGCTAATTGAAAGCCTTCTTTTGAAATACTATCAAGAATGAACTTTTTTAGTCTTTTAAAAGCTTCAGAAGATGGTTTTAAGGAGATATATAAGTGGGACAATATTAAAACCAGGATATGAAGTGATAGCTTGTAGAAAAATTACTCTACAAAACGAGAGACCACGAGTTCAGATGTATACTGTCTATATATGTAGATTTTGTTATTGGAAACCAGGGGACAGTGGACATCTGTTTAGTCCTAGTTTGCGCCACTGTACATACCCTTACAAAGCCACATTGATGGCTACTGGGCAGATGTTCTAAAACTGTACTCAGGAGTCGTGACCAGTGAGATCCATCATGTCAAGTTGAAGTCAATACTCATCTAAGAAATTAGATGAGACTAGGGTTAAATCATAAATTTAAAAAATGTAACAATTAACGGATCATTGAATTTTAGCCTAAGTAGCTGAATGAACAGTAAGCTGGCTTAGTAACTTCAATCCCTGGTAAGGTTGTAGGTGCTCATTACTGAAGAGCCCTCAACTGGGGAGAAACACCCATCCAGTGCATTTCTGCTTTTTAATAATCTGTCTAACTGATTTTGGTTTGTGACGAAATCTAAACTGCTGTTATAACTGTTGAATAGAACCGAACAGATCTGAAGAAGAATTATCGTCTGTTCTCTATCTTTGGAGCGTTTTATGACTGTGAATGCCTCAAGGAATTTTTACTCAACTATACATTAAGCCAAAAAGATATTGGTTTCCTGCCATCAGACTACAAAGGAGTCAGTTTTGATCGTAACAAATGGTTCTAGTCCCAGTGAAAGCAACATCATTCAGTGAAATACACATACATTTAGTTGAGGAGTCCCAAATATGACGAAATTTTTCATCTTGGATCCTACTGCACTAGTCACCATAAAACAGAATAACTTCACCTCAACTCTTAGACATAATCGTGGAGCACTGCTCCAACATAACAATCAGTCAAGAAGTGAATGCACAGTGGTTAGGAAGCTCGCCGACCATGCATATAGTCTGGGGGTTCGATCCTCGGCCACTGGACGCACTCCTTTACCTCTCTAAGCCAGTAATAATAAGACTGGTAAAGAAGGAAGGTTGGCTAGCAACCGCATCCCGTAAAAAAATGAACGCCACCACCAGTGCTACAGAAACTTCAAGCCTCTCTCTCTGTCTAGCTTGAAACCGCCCTATATTCCACTGGGAACGTGAAGGAATAAACCCCCCCCCAAAAAAAACACCCATTTAAAAATTGACATACATACATTGATTCAGCAGTATCAGCGTGCCTTTCTCCTCATCGTCATTATCAATTGGCTTGTTTATCAACTGGCTGGATGCATCAATTTCAGCTTTCAAACGATTACGTAACAGAATTGGCAGGGAATTCCATTCGGATTCATTGTTAACATTCACATTCGGCGGGGATTTCAGATTTAATAGACGTAATAATTTTCTTTTGTACTTTTCAATCATTAATAATTGGCTTGCTTCATTATTGATATTATTATTATTCACATTATTATTCGTGTTGATATAGGCGGCAGTATTGCCGTCAATATTCTCAGGCATCCTATCCGCTTTAAGCAGTCCACCTTCACGCTGTTCCCTCCATTTATTTTGACTGTCATACAGAGATTTCATGAAATGCTGATTATTATTATTATATCTTGACAATCTTGATAAATAAAATTTTTCTGATTGTTTCAAATACTTTTGTGACAGGAGTGAAGCATCGACTGAAGGGAAAAGTTTTGGAAATTTAAATTCACACCGTGTTGTTGACGTCGTCGCTGACGTTGTTATTATTAGTAGTATAAGTAGAATAGACATAAAATTAAGCCTAATGTATACACCTTTTAAGAATTTTAATAATATTGTTAACAGTAGAGTGTTTATCCGACATTGATGAAAGCATTTAATGAGATACAGGGCTGAATTCTTGTAGAGTACAATGGATAGGAAGTAGAAATATTCTCCTAGACAGAGTATTTTTCGATAGATGATACTGTGGGAACTACAGAATTTCATCGCTTAGTGTAAAATTTGTTGTTGAAGCGGATGACACGGATAGTTAGTTAGTTGATTGATTGTGTTTATATACGCATATTATACGACCTAATTAATAGCAATAGTTATTGCCACTGTTATAATCATTTTTAACAGTGTATAAGCGATCATACATATATACTATAAAAGAAAAGGGGCTTACTCAACAACTAAAGCCGAATTTATATATGTACATGTATAGTAATCCTTTAAACGAATCATTGTGTTCTTCGAAATGATCATGGTTAGTTACTCTTTTGTTTGTGTGTGTATGTGTAAGTGCGTGTGACAGAAAGAGGGAGAGAGAGAAAGCATGCCTGCGTGCGCCTATGTGAGTTGTTGTCAGATTTATGTGTTTTTTAATTGATAATGTGAAGTTAGTCGGGTTTTAGTTGGGGTTCATTTCAGTTCACCTCTATGTCTCTTTCACACACATATATATACACACACACACACTCATTCTTACTGTCTTCCCTACTAACTCTCCACCCTTCTCCAGGCGTCTCTTTTTTATCCAGCCATGGGAAGTATTCACCCACTAGCACATTCAACAATCGGTGAGTGTGTGTGTATGTGTGTGTGTGATATGGAAGAGGAATCCCTGTAGGCGTATGGGGTGAGTGCGTGTGTGTGTTTGGCTGGGGGGGGGTGTCGGTGACTGTGTAACCTATAGTGATGAAATCAAGAAACCTTTTTACAAACAAAAGAAGGTTACAAATATTGGTTGGCGTTTAGTTGGCGTCTATAGATGGACAGACATGAAAAATATTTTCGTCTGGAAGAAAGAAAAGTTTTAGCATACTCGAACCAATAGGATTTTTGACAGAAATGAAATCTGTTTTCTATTGTTACGCTGTTTTGCGTGTGTCTGTGTGCGCAGTCTAGTCAATTTGAACAGTTGGGTACCTCTGTCTGTCTATCTCTCTATTTATTTTCAACATAGAACTTTGCACCCGATGTGCAGCAGTTCAAATCGCCAAACTCCCTCCATGTAGCACACAAAGTAAGAGAAGAAAGTAGAAGAAATGGAAAATAGAGACACTAGACAGGGATATGAGACAAAAGGAATAGTAATAACGAAGAACAATATAATTTCGTTGGAAATTATAAGTCACGAGGAGTGGATGCATCTGCGCCAGCCATTGAGAACCATTTTGAACCATATCACCAATTGTCTCCAGCCTTCATTGGTTTTTACCGTTTCGAGGACTCCAACCAGGAAGTCTACATCTCCCTACGTCACTGGTTTAAACTAACTGTTATGGATTTCATTGACTGATGAAGCCATGTTTTGGTTTGACCGCCGCTAGCTCTTTTCCAGCCTGGCCCTTTATCAGCTAAAATTGCCCGTCGAGGAAGGCAATGGCTGGTCATGCGTAACACATATCTTAACCATCTCAGTCGATGTAGCTTCACAACCTCGTCGATTGATTTCCCCTCCTTACCTAGCACTCGATGCCAAACCGGAATATTGCTCACCCTATTATACCAATTCACACAGGAGATAGAACGCAGGCACCTATGATGAAAGACAACTAGCTGGACATTTCATTTATTTTACTCTCAATGGCCAGGTCTCATAGCCTTAAAGGAGGGCGTGTGTACTACACGCCCTTTGGTCGATAGCCGGATATCATGTCTACGCCAAAGACGGCGTAAGCTGGTATATGCGAAACGAGCCTTCTGTATCCGTGCTGAGATCTCATCAGCGATCAACTCGTTGGCGTTAACCGATGCAACTTCCTAAATAAGTGAAGTGAATAGTCAACGTGCTCTACCACTTCACTCCCTATTTCTAAACTAGGAGTCAGTGTAGTCTAGTCCTGTAACGTCAACTTACATTTGGCTGGAGCAAATCGCTTGCCGGACATTCGTAGATTGCAGCTCAAGATGTTCAGAAGGCTATGTATTTTGTCAGCGTCTTTACCCAGGATGGAGGACTATATCATCTGGATATTCTAAGTCAACGAGACTGGGTACTTCTAGACACGAAGAGAAATCTTATCCGTTCTCAATGGTCGAGAGTTCGAAAAATTTGCTCTGTAAATATGGTCCACATAAAACTAGAAAACCTTCGTACAACTCTCTTGAATAATGGATATCCTAGAAGGTTTATTGACAGAAACATCAAGCAAGTAAATGTCCCCAGTCAAATTACAGTGCTAAAGAAGACACTGTTTATGAGTTTGGTGTTCAAAGGTGATACTCTTGCTGAAGTCGTTTATCCAAACGTTGTTTTAAACGCTCTTTTTATGCAGCTGACTTACATTTAGTATTTACCAACTGAAATATGATTCGACAATGCGTTAAGGATAGACTACTGCTTATGTTCACCTGGCCAAGAAGAATAAGTAACAAGATACAGTGACAATGAACAAACCAATGAAGAACCGATCGCTCAACAAATATGTAGGAGAAAATGGAGATGGGTAGGGCATACATTGAGGAGACTGTCGAATAACATCGCGCGCCAAGCCCTCGAGGGGAATCCCAATTGGAATCAATGAGTGGGTGACATGGAGGAGATCGTGTGTTTGGAAGGAGGAGATGAGAGATTGTGGGCAATCGTAGTCTAAGCTGAAGACTATGGCAGAAGATAGGAGCCAGCCCTATGTTCCACTGGGAACTCAGGGGTGCAATAAATAAATAATATATCCACGTATATATCTGCACGTACTCATTAACATGCTCGTGTGGAGTTGATTACACTGGAAGTTGTAAGCGTGTCCTCCGTTAGCGCGTAGCTGAACACTACCACCCGGTTTAGTTAATGAAAGTTGAGCATAGAACGACGAAATCTTGAATTTGTGAACACATTCTGCAGTCAGATCATTCATCCACTCACACGTGATTTATCCTTTAAAGTTATCTACAAGACCAAATCCAACCATGCCAAAAGCTTACGTTTTCTCCACTTATGCATAGCCGAATCTCTAGTTATAGATGGACAGACACCTAAATTATGTATTTAAAAACGTTTTGTTAAACCCCTTTCTTTACCTCGGTCATAGTAATGCTTCTTTTTTATTTTATTCTATTTTACCGCTTGAATTCATTCCACTTCACTTCACCTTCACCATCTTTATTGTTATCATAACTGTACAGGTAATTTTTCTGACAACACTTGACCTATAATTTTAAAATCTTTATACCAGTTCACTTGTTTAATAATCTTTAAAAGTGTTGTAGGATGAACCAGATAGTTTTGTCACATCTATGTGCATTTATCAATTCAACTACATCTGCGGTGACAGCTATGTTGGGCGTACTACTAGACAGCTTAGACACCGTGTCGCTAATGAACATCTCCAATCGTGGTGGTTTGGCAAAGGATAGACAAAAATAATCCGTAGCTCAATTTTGTCACATTTATTTGATAGTGGTTATCTAGTTATCTAGCTACCTGGGTAGCCTTCCCAGCCTCAAACATTGTACGTACATTCCATGTCCCCATTCTTATTCTTGCTTTCATCAAGAGAAGACATCGGCTTGCTTTTACCAGCCTGCTGTGTGATTTTGCTTCTCCGATTTCAGCGAGAAGCAGTTTTCCAAAAATGTTTTGTATTTTTCAAATTTTTTTGTGGGTTGAAATTTTTGCAGCAGTTTGACTGGGTCGCTAACTCCATGCTTAACCCTCCATATATTTCCGAGCTTGACCGGTTAGAAAACTAGCGAGCTAGTAAATTAGGCGAAAAAAGCATAGAATGGCAGTCAAACCTCTCCCTACTACAGCGGTGACGGAGAAGTAATTTGGAAACTACTTCAAGACGATGGCATGCAATTTCCAAATCTTTATCAAACTAATTCAACAGCTGGCTATACGACAATGTTTGCCATGTGTTAGGTGATCCACGACGGAAAACTCAGAGAAGCCTGCCTTTAAAGTGAATATAGGTGTAAGAAAATGATGGCTGTCTGCTATGGCCCATGATGGTATTCCTAATTGTGGTGGACTGGATCATGTGGAAGACCGCGTGTGAGGAGTGAGAAGACAGAAATACGTTACACTGTCCAATAAGAAGACTCTAGAAGATCTGGATTTCGCGTGTGGATGATTTATGTTTAATGTCACACAAACTGGAAGACTTGCAGGCAGGCGAAAACCAACAAACTGGCTGAAAAAGCCGTGCAGTGGAGATAGGTCTCCAGGTGAACATAAAGAAGACGGAGGTAATGAAGATAACCAACCAACAACAATCATCACTAATGGGAGAGATTTAAAATAGGAAGCTCCCTTCACTTATCTGTATAGAACGAATTGTTCCAACCACAGGCGACAGCACAGATGAAGATTTCAAAGCCATTCAGCCAGCGAGAATCGGAAAGGCAAGATACACCTTCATCAATCTGAAACCGGTTTGTAAATCTTCCGCTTCATTCAGCCAGCCAGCCAGCATAAACGACAAGATTCGGATTCTTTTCAAGGCAAATGTCAAGTCAGTCAGTCAATGAGTTCTTCTATATGGGTGAGAAACTTGTCTAGTGCATCACGGAAAGCAAACTTTTACCAACAGTTGCTTTCACTGACTCTATATTGAAGATCAAATGGCAGGTTGGCCAGGAATATTTGGCAACATCAAGCTCTGAGAAGGAGCTAACCAAGAAGCTATTGTTCAAAAAATATGAAGGAGAAGATAGAGGTCCAATGGGCACACGTCACTGAGAAGACTATCAAATGACATTGTGAGCAATGCAGGCCATTGCTCGTGTTGAAGGTGAAGTGGAAACGAGAGACGAGTGGGTCGTCAGTGCGAGGGTAACATGGAGGAGATTATATGTTGGGGATGATGAGAAGGTGAAAGATTATGGGCAATCGTGGGCCCAGCCAGCTGAAGAGGACAGCAGAGAATAGATGAAAGCGGAGATGTGCTGTTGAAGCCCTATGTTCGACTCGGAACCCAAGGGAACAATAATAAAAATAGGACAGATTTATTTACAGATTTAATTTTGCATAAAGATAATCGCTCACATAATACATTATTATTATATAAATTAAGATCTTATATCCTAAATCAACTGCATACTTCATGTTTATTGTTCGTTTTGTTATTGGAAAGGCATACAGTTATGCGACTTGCCCTATTCAGTAGGTAGTCACCTGGGGTTCTAGCGAGAAGTAGTGACCAGTAGGGTACAGCAGGTCGGGCGTGAGGACAAATACTCGCCGAAGACATTGGCTAGGGGTCGCGCTATGTCGTGAATTGGCAGAAGTTAGAATTCATGGACCATTGGATCGGGTCCCAGTGGCTTAATGGTCTACCAGCTAACCTGCCTTGTAACCAGAAGGCACTGGGTTCGAACTATGGTGGTGGGTGCGTACTACCGATGATTCCCAAACTAGGATGAAGCAGCTGTCCAGTACTCGAGTGGTGGTTTTCGAATGGTTCTCTAACTAATGTCAGCTCATGATGAAATCCTGAAATATATTCACCTTCTCACAAAAACAAAACATCACTGATATTTTATGAATGATAGACAGTATCATACTACTTATAAAATGATAAATAGTTTTTTTTATTAACTTATAAATTTAATGCAATAGGGATAAAATCCACTCAGCAGCAGCAACAACAACAAAAACAAAGAGAAAAAAAAATTAAGACGGTTTATCAACAGTCTTTATTTTTCCTAGGCTAAAAATTGTACATCTGCCTTTCTTGTTGTTGTTGTCGTGGGTAGTAGTCGCAGTTTAATTATTGTGTAAAATTAACAGGACATATAAAAACTGAGACGGTGAGGTAGTAGACAGTGATTGAGGTGGTAAACAGAGACAGAAGGCGAAGAGTGGGCGGAGGTGTGAGATAAGTCATCTTATATATGTTTGTATTTGGTCAACTCTACAATTTAGTAAAAAAAATCACCATTATCATTATTATTATTGTAGTAAAACTATCAGTTGATAACAACAGATTGGTTTTTGTAATTTTCTTTCTTCTGTTTCTTCGCCTTTTCATGGTTTAACATTTAGAAGAAGGGAGAGAAGATTTAACAATTTTCAGTTGGTGGGAAACGGGAAAAGAGTTTATAGGGATTGAATTTGTTTCATGTTTGCCACCAAGGGGTACTGGATAACTAACTGTCTAGTCGTAGTTTGGGACTCCTCAACAGTATGCAGCCTTCAAAGCGCGTTTAACATTCAACCACTGGAACCCAACTACTCAGTGGCCAGCTCATGAATTCAAACTTCTACAAATTCGTAGGGATTTTAGCGGAACTGGCATCAGCCAGCCAATGTATCATCACTGGCAATTATTTGTCCTCAATTCCAGCGTGGTATACCTCAAGAGTAGGGATGGGCCATTGAGTAGTCGGATTCCAGTAACCGAATGGTCTACGGGTTTGCCTTGTGACTGAGAAGTCCTGGGTTAAAACCTTGAAGGGTGCGCAGCGCTGAGGAGTCCAAAACTACTACAAAACGGCCACCGAGTACTCTCTGGTGGCTTTCGATGGTCCTCTGATTGATATCAATCCATGGTCAAACCCAAAATACATATATATATCTTGTTAGAGAGAAGTTTCTTGAAAAAAAATTAATTAACAGTTGTGTTGTTAGTGTGGTAACACACGAAAGTTAGTAATAGTTACGTAATTAGATAAGAGAAGATCAAAATTTTGGTGCACTTGAGGTCAGATGAGAAGTTGATGATGTAATATAGTGAGCAGAACTCAGACGATCAAGAAAAAAATTATCTCTTTTAAGATAGTCAAGCGAAAAAATAGAAGCGGGGGGGAGTGAAAAGATAAGTTAATAAAATTAGAAAACAAAGAGTTACTAAGAAG
Source organism: Trichobilharzia szidati (assembly GCA_944472155.2). Classification (NCBI taxonomy): domain Eukaryota; kingdom Metazoa; phylum Platyhelminthes; class Trematoda; order Strigeidida; family Schistosomatidae; genus Trichobilharzia; species Trichobilharzia szidati. The sequence continues at coordinate 16,720,306 of OX235276.1, read as the reverse complement.
TGAATCACCAGGGTATTTGAAGTCCAACAACGAATTCTTTTTGGACACATAAGTCGGGCTTCAATCGTTTTACTGCTATAGCTTCAGCAAACCTGAGAAGACTTGAGGTACTACTTTGTCTGCTAATTATTTTGAATGATTCCAGCACATCTACTCGGTGTCCTGTGTCAGTGAGGTGTTTGGCGATTGAAGAGCTTAAAAAATTCGATCTTTTTAACCGGAGGCTCCTTGGTACATGTTCACAGAATCTGACGTAGGTCCTCCTCTCTGTTCTTCCAATGTAACTGCTCTCGCAGGTACATGTGAGTTGGTATACACAGTTGGAGGTAACATGTGAGGGGTACTTGTCGATCTTTGACTGCACTAGTAAAGAGGTTGTTAGGGATAGAGAGACTAATAATGCTGCAGGATACGTCCTAGACAGGGCTGCGCTTAATCTTTTATTTATCATTCTCATAATGTCATTGCCCGTGTAGTCGAGTTTGATGAAAATAGGCTTCTTACTGGCTGTAGCTGTAACAAGTTTCTTGAGTTCATTCTTGCCTAATTTGTTAATGAAACTTTGTGGGTAACCATTTTCTTTCAAGCATTTTTCAAGAAGCATTAGTTCACTGTCTAGTTTGTTCGGTGAACATATTCTCTTCGCTCTAGAGAAAAGCGTTTTCACCAGTGTTCGTTTGTATCTCACTAGGCAGAAGCTGCTGAAATTCAAGTAAAGACCCCTGCATGTGTCTTTACGATATACAGATCTTTCGAGTGTTCCGTCGTATTTTCTCTTCAACTTTACGTCTGAAAAAATGAAATTTTTCATCATCTTCATGCTCCTTCGTGAAAGTAATGCTTTAGTGTACATTAAAGTGTTGTTTTGTAGGGATTTGACTGATTACAGGATTTTCATCATGAGCTGACATTAGTTAGAGAACCATCGGGAAACCTGGCAGTACTGGACAGCTGTTTCGTCCTATTTCGGGACTCTTCACAGTACGCTCCCACTGGGATTCTAACCCAGGACCTTCTGGTTACAAGGCGAGCTCGTATACCAGAAGGTCCTGGGTTAGAATCCCGGTGGGTTCGTATTGCTGAAGAGTCCCGAAACAGGACGAAACAGCCGTCCAGTACTCCTAGGTTTTCAAATGGTTCTCTAACTAATGTCAGCTCATTAGTGTACATTGTTGAAAGAGTCTAGTAGAGACGAAGTGTGACTCAAATCATTGCATACAATCATTGTGTCATCAACGTATCTATAGTAGGCTGTTGTTTCGCAATCATTCGGATCCAATAAACTCGATGGTTATTGATGTCTTGAATGAGTCTTGTCCCTCTTTTTTGAGTTCCGAGTGGAATAAAGGACTTCAAGCTTTGAGATTTGAAGTGTCGCTGAGCAGCCGTGTTATTCTTCCTTCTGTGAGTTGAGATTGCTAGCCTCATATATCCAACGTCCCCAGTCTACCAACCTTACGACTAGCTAGTGCGTTGGCCGAGATTTGAACAGTGGACGATCGAAGTGGTTGGCCAGCATTCCGCTTGGTAATCTTATTAAAGCACGCGTAGTTAGCAGTGTTAGTTGTTTGAAAAGGGAGGATAACTCAAAATATGAAAATCTCTTCAGTCAGTTCTTTATTTTGAATGAATTGCATTGCCAGAGCCCTAGTGATCCGGATAAAAAACACTGATTTATGTACACAGAAGAAACTCCTCCACTTTCTCTTTCTACCTTGGATATAATTCCAAGTTCTACTAGTTTGTTAATGAAGTCTTATTGACCTTGTTTTGAATTTTCGCTTGATATCCTAGTAACATTTATTTCTTTTTTATTCTTTCGCTTTCCCAGTGGAACATAGGGCGGCTTCAAGCTAGAGAGAGAGGCTTGAAGTTTCTGTAGCACTGGTGTTTATTTTTACAGGATGGGGTTGTTAGCCTCATGCCCAACCTTTCCTCTTTACCAGTCTTATTATTACTAGCTAAGCGAGGCGTAGGAGTGTGTCTAGTGGCCAAGGATCGAACCCCGGACCATGTTCATGGTTAGCGAGCGTCCTAACCGCTGTGCCACCGACGCACATCTTTTTCTCAATCAACCCTTTATTTACTCTTTTTACCTATTACAGAATTCTACATTCGCATATCTTCTTGTATGGGACATGTTAGCTGAAAATGTACCTACTTTCCAGTGAGCTATGTTGCCTCATGTTCTAAGCGACGGTTAATAGATTCAAGTTTCAATGGGAATACGATTACACTCTAAGGGTGAAGGTTAATCCAGTTGACGAGTACCAGGTTGGACGAAATGTGCACTTGGGATTCCACTGTTAGCTGCCATCAAATAAACAGTTTATTTGGTTACAGAATTTTATTATGAGCTAACATTGGTTGGAAAACCAGCAGTAGAGTACTGGACAGTTGTTTCGTCTTAGTTTGGGACTCCTCAGGGCCTATTTATCTATGTGTTGGTTACCTGGGTTCCAGTGAGAAGTTGTGACCAGTGTAGTCCACCATGTCGGGTGTGAGGACAAATAGTCGCCAGAGATGACACTGACTGGTGCCAGTTCCGCTATATCATGAATAATTGAAAACAAAACACGTAGTTCGGTGAAAAGTCTCTTTTCGGCGGCGAATTCATTTTCTTAGCTGTACAATCGCGAACATATATATATATGAGTCATTTTGTATACATGTGTATATTAAGTTCGTCAAACATAAATACAATTGGTTATGGTTAGTTTAACTAAACATGTGAAAATGAGTAAGTTTCGGGTGGAGATACGTAATACAAAAACGGTCAAGAAAATTGGCTGTTAATGACACTTATGTAGTAATAAAGGTGATGAGTTGTCACAAACAGGTGTTAAAAAGGAGTTACATGATATAATATGAATAATCTGATGATTGAATTGTATTCCTTACCACTCTATTGCAAAATGGTTGGCAGATATTCTGGAACCTGTAAGGAAACAGTCATGCACGGACTCATTCCGTGACACTTTCTAGTTCATCGACTGCGTACAAGACCTTAATGTATCTAGCAAAATTATGCTGTCCTTCGACACTGAGTCACTCTTCACCAATGTCCCACTCACGGAAACGGTCTGTTTTATATGCAAATATATAGATGAGAACCATCTCAATATTGGAATACCAACAACGTATTTCAAGGAATTACTACTGCGAGATGCACTCGGAACGTCCAGTTCACTTTCAACGACACCATCTATAGACAAAAAAATGGTATTGCAATGGGATCTCCGTTGGGTCCACTACTATCATACTGCTTCGTGGCGAGTCTCGGGAAAGGACCACTAAAGCCGAGCACTGGCAATTTACGACTGGATAAAAGATACGTAGATGACATATTCATTATTTACGACAACAGTGATGATCCCAGTCTACTGCTGCAGACATTTAACTGTTGCTCTCCAGCAATAAAATTCACTCTGGAAATGAAAAACGAATCAAAAATTCTGTTTCTTGTTATGGAACTAACAAGAAGAACTGGTGGGAGCCTAAGAAGATCGATCCATAAAAAAGCTACTTGTAATGGTCGACTAACAAGCTTCTATAGCTGGGTACTCATTCAACAAAATTTGAATTTAATTATATCACTTGCCAACCGCATCCAACGCATCTGTACTCCCCATGTTCTAGTAACAGAATTAGATATTCTGAGAGAAATTTTCATCCAGAATGGATACTGAAGAAGATTCATTGACAAAAATATCAAACCAAGAATTCGGAGAAATGAAACCTCACTTGCACCTAAAAAGAAGCTCTACATGAACTTGGATTTCAAGGGAGATTTAGCAAGTGATATTCTCACGAGAAGGATCACATCATCTCCGAGAAGAACATTCTTTGCAGCAACGCTAAGAATAGTGTTCTCCAGTCGCCCACTGATATACAGAAGCCTTAAGGACAAGATCCCTCATCTGAACACTTCTATGTGCATATATCAGTTCACTTGCTGCCTTAGAGCCAGGTACATCGGTTGTTCGATGCGCATCCTGTCCAAGAGGATTCAATAGTGTTGCTATAAGGAGTGCGATAATTGAACACCTGGTTAACAACGGTCATTATATCTCAACAAACTCCTGCTTCAAAGTAATCGACAGAGTCAAGAATAACCTACCAAAGGTAATACAATTTCATCTTCTTTGTATCGCTGAAGCTCTGGTCATTCACATAGAAAAACTGGAGTTGTGCATAAATAAAAGAATTACTCAACCACTTCTATTATCACGGTAACAACTTTGTTGATTTTTGATGACTTTATTTCGTTTGTTTGCCTGTTTCTTTAATTGCTTATAATTCTTGTATATTCCTTTAGAACTATTACGTAATTTCATATTGTCTACTTTGTTCACATATGTATCCTGAGTACAACCCAACCATCAAACTATTCATATTATATTACGTAACTCCTTTTTAACACCTGTTTGTGACAACTCATCACCTTTGTTACTACACTAGTGTCATTAACACCCAATTTTCTTGACCGTTTTTGTATTGCCTAACTCCACTCAAAACTTACTCATTTTTACCTGTTGGTAAGTTAAAATAACCATAACCAATTGTATTTTTGTTTGACAAACTTAATGCGCACATGCATACAAAACAACCCGTATATACATTTACGATTTTACGGCTGTGAAAATGAATTCGCTGCCGAAAAGAGACTCTTCGCTGAACTACATGTTTTAGTTTTATCAATGCCTGGATGGGGATTACTCATGAAAGTCGTGAATTGGTAGAAATTGAAATTCATGCACTAGCCAGTAGACTGGTGTGTCCCAGTGGCTTAAGGTTCTACTAACTAACTTGCCTTGTAACCAGAAGTTCCCGGGGTTCGAATCCGGGCATTGGGTGGAGGATGCGTCCTGGGGAAGAGTCCAAAATGCGGCTGTCGAAATAGTTGGCTGTCCAGTACTCCAGGGATGCTGTTCCGATGGTTCTCTAACCGATTTCAGCTCATAATGAATTTCCGTAACCAATCACATCAAATCCCTCCAAACCAACATTCGAAATAGTTTATTTACCGTTTTGTTTTATCCTATTCATGCTAACTGGATAAACTTTAAAGTACAACTTAGTAGTGACAATCACTACAGGTGACAAAAATTATTTTATTGTCGATTACTTTTGTTTTTACCACAGCCGACAACAAGTTTATTCTTACAACAAACAAATTGAGTCGTTAGCCACTCCGCTCTATGAATAAAATTAATGTCAATTTTATAATCATTCTATTGTAGCAATTCAATGAAAAATATCTCGTTTTCATATTTTGTAAACAAAAATGTTTATTATTGCGATTTGTTTACTTACAAATCGGATCACTTACTCTAAAGGTCATTTGTAGCTCAAGAAATAATATTTAACTGCTTTCACTTTCTTAATGCTTTAATTAATTTTTTCCCGTCTAATTTTACTAAGCGTTGATGGCATAGTGGTAGAATGTTCGCCGACCACGTGTCATGTCGTCCGGGATTCGATCTCAGACCACTAGACGCACTCCTTTGCTTCGCTAAGCCAGTAATAATAAGGCTGGTAGAGGAGGAAGGTTGGGCATGGTGAAGCTAGCAACTCCATCCTGTATAAAATGAACACCACTGCTACCGAAACTTTCAGTTGTTAGCTTGAAGCCCTATGTTCCACTGGGAACGTGAAGGAACTGATTAGTGACTATAAACTAGCACAAAACCTAGGTGGTGTCCAAGGCTTCCTGGGGCCGATTGCCTCCAGACATCTCATATCAACAATTCACAGTGAACTGTGATGATGAGCCGCCCAGTGACATGGTGGCCACATTGCAAACTTGACTGATAGAATTCAGTCTGCAACAAACGAACGACTAGGCACACACATTACACTAGTTACTAACTAGTGTCCAGTAAAAAGTATCCCATACAGTCCTACAGGAGGTCAATCGCGAGCCCGAATAGCTCAATGGTAACTTCTCTGACTGACTTTAGCGCTCACTGGGTGATACGGGTTTGAATCTCAGAAGGGATGTGAGTTTCTTCAAGGAGGTTACAGAAATGCCTTGCTGACTGGTGAGTGCCAGCGTACTATCACGAGGCTTCCTGTGTCCGATTGCCTCTAACCATCTAATATCAAAGTACTATTCTAAGTCTCACTAAATCAAGCCCGGAGATGATTATCTAATTACATTTCTTTGGTTTTGTCAGGGGAGGATCTATAGATGTACACTTACGTTTTTATCAAGGATTCCACTACAAATTATGATTGTGTCATAAATAAACACTAGTTAAATTAAATTCATAGTATCCCTACTTAATGTAATTGCTTCACCAATAAAATAAAAATTTCCCATCATTCAACATTACTTAAATTAATATTTTGCCTGTTTTGATAATATTAAAGCTGTATATTATGTCAGCTATTCCTCTCACAGACATGCAGAAAGGCATACTGATGAGCGTCAAATATGTACGAAACTCAGGACAACTACGTCTTCTTTCTGAATGCTACATTATTTAGTGCAGATCATTGTTTGTTAAAACTGAAAGAATAAGAGGTCTAAATGTGAATGACAAGTTCACCAATGTACTGTTAATTGAGATAATGGATTTTATATATGATGAGATTAACGTGCGAAACGTAGACATCGGTATTTCTGTATCCCTCATGAAGGAACTTGTTTTAAGATGTACAATAAATGTTCATTTCTTGTTCAATAAGAAATACTATAGACAAACTGATGGTGTGTGGCTATGGGTTCCACATTAGGTTCAATCCTAGCTGATATTTTCCTCTCTCAAAGAAAGGATTAATTAATGATGTATGGATGATACATTTCTGGTTATGAAGAAGGAGAAGGTCAGTACACTCATTTTTTGAGTTTCGCGCCTTTGAAATATAAACGTAATTTAGTAACGTGTCTGGTTAATACAGGTAGGTTAATCTGCTCAGACGACTCCTTCAATGAGGAGCTTAAGATAATTAGACAGTTACCTAGTAAAAATGGTCATCCAGATAAGTTCATTGAGAAAAATATGAATTCGGCACCAAGGAGATTCAGTAGGGCAACACTTTCAAAAGCAACCACTGTTCATAAAACTACAGTCCCTCGGTAATAAAATCAGCGAAACAGTGACACAGTGACTGGAGAATCCAGTTGAAAGAGTTTTCAGTGCAACAGAGATACTTTGTCTCTTCACTACCACTCCTATTTTACGTTTGGTAAATAAGGATAAACTACCTAATTTTGTCTTCTGTATGTGTATCTACCAGTTTGACTGCAGCTGTGGAGTCAGCTACGTTGGACATAAACTTAAGCTGGTCCATCATTGTATTTCCAAACATCATCACGCCGCATCGTTGAGCAAGGGACAAACAAGTTGTATTTGTAGCTCGTAAACAGTGAGCATAAGGTAGATGTGAATACTGCATTTAAAATCATTTATCACATTCCTACTAATCTTAATTTTGCTTTACGAGTTCGTCTTCTGTATACCTACAGCTGAAGCCATAGGAATCCACCTGAAGAAGCCAAACCTGTGTTTTTAGAAGAAATTTGTACAACCACTTTCCTCACCTTGGCCTTCGTTCCATGAATGTATAAATCGGACTACTTCGTCTTTATACTAAGCTTTTTAAAAATTATAATTGCCCAGATTATTTTATAATTTTTCCTGACTATTTCATCGTTAATTACGAGTTATCATTGTCCAAATCCTTTTGTTTTTCTTTAATTGCCTGTTACGTAATCAACTTGAACACTTGCTTATTCGTTAATTACTCTTCATTTTCCAAACTTATGCACTATGCAATCCACTTGTTGTAACCATTTCTACCTTTTAATTGTGTGTATTAATTTTCTTCGTTAATTATCACCCCCTCTTGACATGTTGATACTGACTAATTGTTGTTAACAAACATATCATTGCCACTTGATTGGTAAACTGTTGTGCATTGTATTAAAAATACTATATGTATACATAACAGACAGTGGGCAGTGAGGAAACAGGCATAAAATGGATCCACACAAATAAAACTTGGAGAATCTGGACTTCGCCGATGATATGTGTCTGATTTCCCACAAACTGGAGGACATGCAATTGAAATGCAACAAGTTGGCAGAAGAAGCATCAAAGATAGGAAGGACTTCAGGTGAACATAGAGAAAACAGAGATGATGAAGATTCCTGACCAACAACAACGACAACAGACAACAGTCATTGTAAATAGGAGAAATCTGAAAGAAGCAGCCTCCCTCACCTACCGACCTGGGAAGCATCGTTTCAACTACCGGCGGACGGAACTGATGAGGATATCAAAGCGAAGATCGGGGAAGCAAGTATTTGTGGAGGTCAGAGGCACTCAACATGAAAGATAAGATCCGGATTTTCAACTCCAATGTGAAGTCAGTGCTACTTGCTAAACGGATCAGAGACTTGCACTGCGCGTCATAAAGAGCACCTCAAACAAACTACAGACCTTCATTAACAGTTGTCTTCGCTCAATACTCAAGATCAGATGGCCGGCCAGAAAAGATCAGCGACAGAGATCTCTGGCAATGAGCGAACCAACCAGGAACCGATTGTGAAGCAAATAAGCAGGAAGAAATGCAGTTGATGGATTGGCAATACTCTGAGGAAACCATCAAGTGACATCACTAGACAAGCCATTGCTTGAGTGGAACCCGGCTGAATGGGAAGCGGCGAGTTGGTCGTCAGTGCGAGGGTGACATAGAGGAGGAGGTCATGCGAAGAGGAGATGAAAGCATGTTGAAAGACTTGGAGCCAGGTGAAAACTCCAGCAGAGAACCGAACGCAGTGGAGACGCGCGGCTGAAGCCCTATGTTTCTGTAAGAATTAAAGGAAATAATAATAATCGGCGAGTATTTTTCCTCACACCCGACCTGCTGTACCCAACTGGTCATGACTTCTCATTAGAACTCAGGTTACCACCACCTACCTGAATAGAGCTATTCGCTAATGAGTATCAGCTTGATATTCAAGTGTTGGTTTGCAGGGATTTAATTGAAATCAAGGTTGATTATGAACTGCCGATAGTCACAAAACCACTGGAAACCAGAGAGTGCTGGGCAGCTGTTTCGTCCCCATCCAGGATTCTTCCTCCTTACGCTCACTTGAAACCACCAGGGATTAAACACAAGACCTTCAGGCTACAAGGTGATCTCAGAGACCATTCACAGTCGCTGAGTCGGAATACAGCAGCCTATCAATTCTACCACCTACCGATTTACAATATATAGCGCAACCGCCAGCCAAAGTGATTGGCGGGTATTCTTTTTAAACACCTGAATTTATAGATCCAGCTGGTTACGAATTCTTACCACTTCATTACTCTCTGGTGTTTAATAGTTTCCTAGTCAGCGTTTTTGTTTTGATCAAACTAAAAATAAAATTTACTTAGAAGTCTGTAGGGGTTTTGATTAATTTCAAAGGAAACTTCTTAACTAATTGATGTCAGGTAGAGAGAAGCTTTGTGAAACCATCGAGCATTGAGTGATTGTTTCGTCCTACTGTGGGACTTACTATCCAATGGAGATGAAGTTTTAAGAGCTGAATTTGCGATACTGTTCAAAAATCAGTCAAAAATACCGTCAGATAGCTGCACAGATCGAATTAGTTCTCAGATAAAAAACAAGTACTGTAAAAAAAATCATTTAACGAAAATAAACTGCATGAAGTACATGAAAATCAAAATTAATATTCCCAGCAAGGTGTGATCAAAACTCTTTCAGGCGGAGCCATTCATGAAGCAATTGCCGGAGGCATTTCAAGGTTAGAATGGTCTTGTCTGAGTGGCGAAACAATACAGTGTTAACCAGTTTTAGTTCCTGAGAAATATGGTCTGGGACACTCTCAATGCACTGGGACGTTAATAGCTGCGACTGCGACCATTCATCCAAGGTGGGCAGTGCGAGACGAAGTAGATTTGCCAGCTTCACCGTCAACACTAGCAGGTCTCCGCCCGGTCACAACTTTGCAGCACGGAACTGTTGCATCGCCAGCTGCCTGTCCATCGGACTGTCAAACTCTGCCACCGGTCGTTCAACGAAAACCTTCCAGGTGTCTTTCTCACCTAACCGCTCCACAATGTCGTACGCCGCCTTTGCTAGACCTCTCTGCTCCGTACCCAACACGGCAGCCTTTGCCGTTGGTTCGTTGACGCCTACAAACTCAGACATGACCTCAAAGTTCTGCAAGGGGCTCTGTGTGCGCCTTTCCTCGAAAGTAGCCAGCCATAGAATCTGCAATATTTGAAGGCAGAGAGACCACTTGAAATGGTGGAAGATGAAAGACTTGGTTAAGGAATCGTTATTTGGAATTTTATATCACCATGTAGCAAAATTATGTGCAGCATAACTGACACGCAACATTTACACAGATCTTCCATGTTGTGCTACTTCTGTCCTACTTTCGTGTTTTGTTTCTTTGTGTTCCCTTCGCGTCTCCTATGTTTCCCTGCAACGCTGTATCATTTGCTTTCTCTGACATCAAATCTGTCTCCCTGCTATTTGATGTTTTTATGCCTCGATGAACGTCTCTTTATAAACTACTGATAAATCTTATCTGCAGCACACGCCACATATCTGTCGTCAAAGTAAATAACTTATTGAAATCATCTATCTGTTTGTTGCATCGGTAATTCAGTGATGGAATGACTGTCAACCATGTTAAGTATTCAGCTGTTCGATTCATGGCCAACACGCTCTTAAACTTCGTCTGCTTTACTGGGCGATAGTGAGGCCAGAAGAAACAGAAAGTTGGATGTGTGGCTTGCTGCAAAATAGGACTAGGGCTACTGAAACTTGAAATGAAGCTTGAAGAACCCACATACTTCTTGGAACCTAAAAGTGTGAAGACAGAAAATTAAAGACAGCAGTTCTTTGTAAACACTTATTCTTTAAAACACAAAACAATTAAGCAAAGGATATCCTTTTCGATAAATTCCTCTTCTGGCTCTACAATCACATATATATGCATGCTTATATACATAGAATATTCTAGATTAGTAGTCAATAACACTATTAGTGTTTGTTAAATAATATCGATTTGTTAAGTAAGATCACAATGGAATTACAGTTCACTAAAGATGCTTAAATAATAATAAAGATATAGTAGCAAATAGAATATCAACTAAAATTATGGAAATTTCCACAAAAAGTTGAGGATCATTAAAACCTGGATGGCCAAGGTAATGATAATGTATGAACTAGCTTCTTTTGGATGCACAAATTAAGCTTGTTAATATGGATCCTAACAGCTTCAGCAATATTAAGTAGTCGAACTCTTAAGGTAAAATTGAGATTCGTTGGTATGTGGTAAGTGACCCTGAAAGCATGGTTAACGTTGATGTTGTGTTCTGTATCCACAAGATTAGATAGAATAGCGCTGCGAATAGATTTTGTTTGTCCTTTGCTTAACCACTATGCAGGGTGATGTTCGGAAGTTCGACGAGAAACATGCGTAGTTGTACGACCTATGTAACTGGCTCCATCGGAGCAGTTAAATTGGTAGATACACATGGAATAGGCGAAATTAGGCAGTGGAGTGGTTTTGAAGACACAGCGTAATTCAGCAGCAGCAGAGAATGCTCTTTTTACAGCATTTCTAAGGCACTGTGTTGGTGTTTCGCTGATGATGTCCCCAAGGAACTGCATTTCTAAGAATAAGGCCTTTTTAGGAACTGTTGGTACCTTGGGCTGCCTTGATTTTAGATTCATATTCTTATCAGTAAACTTTTCTGGATAACCATTTTTCTATAGTTTACTCTGATGCTCGCTAGTGACTTGCTACAGGTTGGAGCTTCCTGCAGTTCTAGTGAGAAGTCACGACCAGTGAGGTCCAATTAGAAGTCACGTGTGTGGATGGATGTCCCACCAACGACAATAGTTGGGGTAGCGCTAAAATCACGAATTGGTAGAAGTTAGAATTCATGAGCCATTGAATCGGGTCACAGTGGCTGAATGGTATACGAGCCAGCTTGCCTTGTAACCGGAAGGTCCTGGGTTCGAATCCCATTGGGTGCGTACTGCCGATGATTCCCAAACTAGGATGAAACAGCAGCTGTCCAGTACTCCCTGGTTTTCAATGGTTCTCTAACTGATATCAGTCCGTGATCAACTCGTAAAACATAACCATTTTTACTGAGCAACCGTTTAATATTATTATGTTCCTCATCGAGAAATTCCTCCGAGCAGATCGCTCTTGCTCTGTGGCGGACTAAGCACTTTATCAGATTGCTTTTGTATTTTTAGGGCACAAAGCTGAAAAAGTGAGTATACTGACCTGTTGATGCAGGTTTTCTATATACACTTCTTCTTACTGTACGATCCTCTTTTCTGGTCATAAGGACGTCTAGAAATGAGAATCTAGAGGGTTTAGATTGGAAAGTAACACAAATATTTTAAAAGAATGGTTGCTGAACAAAGAATGCTCCCTTCGATATCTTCATCATCAGGCTGTACAGGTATATATACATAATAGCAGTGAATGAAACACATGACAAAGAAAGCGGAAAAGGACTATTCAGTATCTATAAACAAGAAGCCTTTATATATACGACTGCAATTCAAGGGCGATACAGCAAGTGAGATAATTACGAAGAAATTAAGAAAATCAGTTCATTCAATGAACTTTTAATGCTGACAAACTACACGTCTTATTATTTACACGACCGATGATGATTCCTCGATTAAAAGATGAAGGAGCTAAACTAGCTGGCCACTTCCAATTGTATCTACCAATTCAACTGCGCTTGTGGTAGAGCGTGTTCTATTAGCTGTTGCTCTAGGAACTTGATTTTTCGTGCTCTCTTGGGAACATCTCCCAGTATGGCTAAATAAAGGTGTAGTAAAAACTATCATCAACATTTCGATTTTAGACCACCTGGTCCAAACCAGCTGGCCACAAAGTCAGCATTGAAGAGTACTTCTGTATCATCTACCGGGTGCCAAATAAGTTGTCAAAAATACCGAGGCTATCGAGATTCGCGTGAAATAACCAGTGCTCTGTGTGCAAAAGAAACAAGTCCAGCCAGCCACTACTACTACTGTCATGGTCTGCCTTTAGTATAGACTATAAATTCATGAATTTGTTTATCGACGAAATCATCTTCAGAGGCTGTACAGTCGTATTTATAATTATTAAAAAAGGTATAGTAGTCTATTACTGAGTATTAGGGGGCGACATAATTGATATAATTACTAGGAAGTGAAAAAAATAAAAGTTGTAAATTACGTGGTACTCAATGGCACAACGATTACTATACATTTTTTGTAAATATAAATACGACTGTACGGCAGCCTGTGAAGATGATTTCATCGATAAAGAAGATTCGTGTTTATTTAAACATTAATGTTGTTCATAATACTAATTCATTCATTCACTATAATATATATATATATATATATATATATAACTGTTGAACCTGATGATGGAGTTATCGAAAAGAATGTTCTTTGTTCAGTAACAATTCTTTTGAAAAAGTTTAATGGGAATTTTTAATCAGTGCAAATATTTTATTCAGGTAATGGTTTGTAGGGATTTGATTGATTGGTCAACTAGCGACTAGTCCTCTTCAGGTAGGTAGTCACCTGGATGGGTTCTCGTGGGAAATCGTAACCGGTAGGACACAGCAGGTCGGGCATGAGGACAAATAATCTCCAGCGATGACACTGGCTAGTGGTTGCGCTATGTGGTGCTTGAATTGGCAGAAGTTAGAATTCATCGACTGGCCATTGGATCGAGTCTCCCAGTGGCTTAATGGCCGCCCATTATTACTCAGTTATAGACTACTATACATTTTTTGATAAATATAAATACGACTGTACAGCCTCTGAATGTGATTTCGTCGATAAACAAATTCATGAATTTATAGTCTATACTAAAGGCAGACCATGACAGTAGTAGTAGTGGCTGGCTGGACTTGTTTCTTTTGCACACAGAGCACTGGTTATTTCACGCGAATCTCGATAGCCTCGGTATTTTTGACAACTTATTTGGCACCCGGTAGATGATACAGAAGTACTCTTCAATGCTGACTTTGTGGCCAGCTGGTTTGGACCAGGTGGTCTAAAATCGAACTGTTGATGATAGTTTTTACTACACCTTTATTTAGCCATACTGGGAGATGTTCCCAAGAGAGCACGAAAAATCAAGTTCCTAGAGCAACAGCCGATAGAACTCGCTTCACAATTGGTAGGTACGACTATTGGTTGCTAGCTAGTCTAGGTACTTCATCTTTCATTAGAGGAATCACCAGAAGGTCTTGGGATCGAATTCTGTTGGTGGTTGCGCACTGTTGAAGAGTCCTAAACTAGGACGAAACTTCCGGTGGTGGTTTTCCAATGATTCTCTAACCGATATCAGAACAGTACGCTTATAAGTGATTCCACTGTCTACAATAGGGTTCATTTCAATATCTATTAGTACCCCATACATGAACACATAGACATCGATACACAAAATCTGTGTTCTGTTTGAAAAACTCATTCAATTAATGGTTTCTATACCACTGACATTATACCCATTAAAAGGTATGTGATTCATCAACAGCCTCATCAACATCCTCTTTATAATCATCATATACCGTTGTGTTATAACAAAAGTGTAGCACTATAAGTAAACAAAGTGGTGATTAGTTTCCACCCCCTCCTCTCTTCTCTACCTTGTTTCTTTCTTTCTCGAGATATTTGTTTTATCCAGTCGTTTTCTTCAAAGTAAACCCTGACGCAAAACATATGATGAAGAAAGTCAAGAGAGGAAAAGAGAAGGAGAATACATTTGTAAACACATGCATATATTATCACTAATCATTTTGGCTATTATTATTATTTTACTGTGACGTCAGTTCTTAGATTTCTCTTTTTTTTTATACATTCGATCCTGCCTGATGTACATCATCAGTGAATAAAGAAAGGCATAAATCTTATTAGTCATGTATGATTCATGTATGTGGTTTAACTAACTATCAAGTGGAAAAAAAGTAACTTTTTTAGTGATGTGTTCTGTTGATTTTGTGTGTGTGTGTGTAGGTGTGTTAGAATACGTACAAACAAGCATCTCTACACAACACTGTTGTCTGTTGGCATGTGATTCTGTCCTGTTGACCTCAGGAAATTCATCTTGTTTTTCCAAAATAATACTATTAATATATATACATACATAAACATGTATATATATTTATACTAGTAAGTTTATACATGTGATGAGAAAATAAACAATGATAGAGAATTTCATAAAACCAATCCTTTGGCTGGACACTAGTAACTAGTATGATGTGTCTAGTCCTGCTGTCTTGGGTGCAGACTGAATTCTATCAGTCAGGTTTGCAATGTGGCCACCATGCCATTAGGTAGCTCGGCATCACAGTGCACATTGATTTGATGATATTAGATGGTTGGAGGCAATCGGCCAAAGGAAGCCCTGGACACCACCTAGGTTTCGTGCTAGTTGGCTGGCACTCCCCCACCAGTCAACAAGGCGTATCTGCAACCACCTTGAAGGAACTCATGTCCCTTCTAAGATTCAAACCCGCGTCACTCAGTGAATGCCAAAGTCAGTCAGAGACGTTACCACTGAGCTATTCGGGCTCGCGATCGACCTCCTGTAGGACTTTAGTTGGTATTTTGATTGGACACTAGTAACTAGTGTGATGTGTCTAGTCCTTTCTTTGGTGCACACAGAATTCTATCAGTCAGGTTCGCAAAGTGGCCACCATTCTATGGAGCTTGCCATAACGGTGCACTTTGCCTCCTGCCTACTTTACATCTGAGAAGATATTGCTACCGAAAGATTTCAACGAAATACCTGTTGACACTAGGATATTGTGACTAATCTCGCAATACCCTGATAACTGGACGTCTCTCCTGTGTTTCTGTGTTTTTGATGCATCTTATTGTATTATTATTATTATGCCCTCGAGTTCTGAGTGGAACATAGGGCTCCAACAACACATCTCTATTTTCTTCTGTTCTCTCCGGTACTTTTTAGCCGGGCCCACGACTGCCCATAATCTTTTAACTCCCCTTCCCCAACACACGATCCCCTCCATTTCACCCTAGCACTAATGACCCAGTCGCCACTCTCTTCTCAGGTTTGAGGGAGGTTGTCTGTCGACAGCAGTTCGGAAGACGTTGTTTGCTGCATCTCTACGCTTCATCTTCTTC